>SPJY01013647.1:2044086-2371128 GCA_005191435.1 Raddia distichophylla
AAAGAGGAGTGGGCCGGCTCGGCTCTGGCCCAGTCGGGGAGAAAAACGGAAAGGAGAGGGAGAAGAGAATGGGGAGGCAGGCCGAGACTTGGGCCGAGAGGGGAAAACTCCTTTTTAATTTTTCTGGTTTTCAAAAGCATTTCATTTTCACAAATCCTTTTTACAACAATTCAAACTTAGGAAATATAATTCATTTCTCAAGATTATTAAATATAGTTTCAAATAATGTCCTCAGGTATTTGCTTAAGGAATTAATGTTTTGCTCTTTTCCAAAAACTCCGCAAGGGATAATGGTTCTAAGAAAATATTAATTTACACAATTTACTAAGTTTTTCCCAAAGGCATAAATTTAAAGAGTTTAAATTATTTTTCTAATTTAGATGCAACGTATGCAATGATGAATATGCCATGATGCAATTAAAATGATTTGCGATTTTAAAATTATGAAATTTAGAAAATTATTAACGTGCCAAATTGATTTTTAAAATTTGGGATGTTACACGTCGACACTACGCCTGTCCACCAGTATCGACGGTATTACTTCAGACCGTCGATAACATCGTCGAGGGAGCTTGTCTCGACGGCCAAGTGGAAAGCCGTCGAGAATAACTGTACCGACGGCAGTTGTTGACTACCGTCGATGTAACAGCTCTGTATCGACGACTTTGTCTGTGGCCGTCGAGAGAGCTCTTAGTCTCGAGGGCAGCACCCCCCCCAAGGGCTTAATCAGTCAAACCACTCTATTTCAATTTTAAAATTCTTAAACAAAATATTTTCAAATATCAGACCACTCCATGCTGTTTCCTACATAAATTTACACATATACAAAAAAAAATCAAAATTTTAAAGCTCACCGTGCAGTAACTCTTTTGTAAATGGAAGCTTTCCGAAAAATTTGAGGTAAACGTTTACTATTTCATGCGTTTTAGTGATCACTAAAGATGCGTTCGAATTTAACTTATTTTTATTAGTAAGGTTAAATTTATATACGGCTCAGTACACCAATCGATAAACCTCATCCGATAAAAATTTAAACATTTAGCTTTTCAAAATTAAATTTTAATTTTTAAACACTATTTAAAAGCTAGGTCGACGTATATTATTCGATGGTAACATAACAAAAAACATAGCAACATACATTTAATCAACACGACATTCATATCTTTTAACTACATATCATAAAAACCTAAAAGAATTTGAAATAAACTTTACAACACAAAAAATTTAAGAAAAAATAGGAATAAAAGTATTTACAACAATTTCAGTGTCGACGGCCGCTTGTTAGCCGTCGATACAGTCCGCACAGTATCGACGGCTTAACGGTAGGCCGTCGATACTATATAGACGCCGTCATCCTCTGATGCCTCCGGCGTCTCTGTCGACGGCTGATTGCGTGGCCATCGATAGTATTCAATGTCTATCGACAGTTGAACCGTGGCCGTCAATACTAGTGCGTGTGTATCGACGGCTACCTGGTGGCCGTCGACACAGTAACTGGCAGTTGACTGTGCTGCCGATTCCTATAGTGTGTTATGACCCACGTGCCATTGACATATCAAGTCCGAGCCATATTTAATTAGAAGCATAAATTTTAAAGTGGCATGAATCTAAACCATCCTCGCTAAAGAAGAGAATACTTAAGAAAAACGCTCTCTCTAATTGGAATCGTCTGAACCAAAGCACTAAAGAATAATCACAGCCACCACACTGCACTACACTTTGTTATATCCAGTCACCTTACTAGCAGTTGATCGATGGAACCATGCATCATCCTTTCGGGTTTGACTGTCACTGACCAGCTGCTCGAAATTAACGAGCATAAGCTACACATGGAACTCGCCTCGGCCCAGATTTGGGCCTTCAAAAGGGACGTATCAGATATGCAGCATATGCTCCCGATCCGATCCGATCCGATCCGCTCGCGTCGGCGGCCGCCGATGAGTCATGAGATGCATGGCATTGGTGCACGCACGCGACTCGCGAGAGCGATCCATCGGGAGATCTCGCGCGCGCGCCTTTCCAGGATTTGATGCCTGGCTCTGGCTAGTTTAGTAGTTACCGGTAATTAATCGCCGGCCAAGATGCGTCACTCCGGCGCGTGCTAATTTTGCCAAGCGAATTAGCGGTCGAACAAGCTAACCAGCTGCAGCTAGCCACGGGTGGTTTTATTTGTCGCCCGCAGACCCATCGCCCTTGTGAACACAGGCTTGCTTAATACTATGCAAGTCAAGGATCCGTGTCTCCACCAGCAACAGTACTCCGTCAACCTCGTAGAGATGTGAAGCTGATCTCGCTCTTCGATCATCACAGTCTTGCTATCCTTCGTGATCCTGATGGTCTTTCTTTCTTCAAACATCATCACATCATATAAGGTTTAGAGCAAAATTTGATCCCTCCTTAGTACCCGGTCAACCTTGCCTTGCATCTTGATCTTGATGGTTTCTACTCCAAGGACACAATATATAGTGTCACCGCTCAATTAGACCAAACAAAATTGTCAGCCTTTTACGAAGAGAACCACTTCTTTCTCGTGTCATATAAAAAGATCAACTGAATTCAATATCCATGCTTCAATTAACTGCATATTTGATACCAAGCAAATCCCACCGTTGCTATTTGAGTCACTTTAGCCATTGCCACATTAGCACTTGCTCTTTTTTGTCGACCCAATCCTACTGACCATGTTTTACACCGTCCGATTTCTTTGTCCTGAGACAGATCCCCAATCTCGTCACCTAAAATGTTCGCCTCGAACAGATTCTTGACATGACTGTTTGATTCGCTCGTCGCCTGACATAGATCATTCTCGACTTCGTCATTCAGGTAGGCAATCTGAACTCCCCGCTCAAACCACCAATAGCCTTTTTTCAGCATCTCTCCTTCAAAACCTGCATCTCATGTAGGGATGGAACCGGATCGGATACAGGATCGGATAGTGTCTTTACCGTATTCATATCCATATTTTTTTTAACTAATACGAATACGAATCTGAACATCTATCGGATACGAATACGGATCGGATAGTGTAACGAATACGTATACGAATCGGATATGTACCCAATTTAGATCGGATACGAATATCCTTCAACTTTAACGGTAAATTTTCGGCATGATAAATTTGCAAAGATGGGACGGTCGGCCGGTGGCACATATCTTCTTATCCTCCATATCAGTGCATGATCCTTCTTTGTGGTTGCAGCAAATAAGGAAATATCACAGCTGCTTACCACGGACCATATAACAATAGCAATCAACAAAACAGGACAAAAAAAAGAGAGAAAAGCAACATAATAACTAATAAGATCCTCAGCTAAAGTAACAAGAAATGCATCATATACCATAAAACTCTTTAATGCTGGATTTCCTCTCATGCGTCGACATGGTATTTGTTCCATCGAGGCAGTGTCGCACGATGAGGACGAATGTGCTAGTCCTGCCGTGCTGGGCCTGGTCGCCCGCCTGGGCTGTGGGTCGGCTGTAGCAGACGGGAGTGTGGATATTATTTCTGTATCTGGTCCGTATCCAGTTAAATTTCACAAATCGTATCCGGTATCCGTACCCGGTAAAACTATCCAGATAGTATCCGTATTCGTATTCGTTTTGAATACGAATACGGATATCACGGATACGGATAGACTATTTTTCGAACACGGTAGAGGGATAATGCGGATTATTTGTTACCAGATTCCACCCCTAATCTCATGGCTTCTAAAACCACTTTCAGAACATGCATCCTGTGCCTTGTTCTAGGACCCACGCTTAAAACAACTATCTAATGCACATGCAAATCTAATTCTCTTTTCGAAAAACCCTCTTTTACCTCTTGGATTGTTGATTTTGGCTTCCCTTTGGATATGCTTTTATAGTGATGAGGATGCCTCTATTTGTGTTAAGAAATTCGAGTCCTAAAAGAACCATTTTTTTCTTCTTGATCTCGTGTTCCCCCTTCCTTTTTTTCCTTTCCTCTTCATATATCGTTCAGCTTGCTTCTCTGCGCATGAATTCGGCCCACACATGGCATCCACATGTGGCACTGTGTGCCGGTGCGCGTACCCACCTCGACGTGGCGGCCCATAGCCCGCTCATTCATGCGCACCCTCGAGTCATCTGGGCTTCGTCCCACACAGCCCTCCTCGGCCTACTGCAGTCACCCATGCCTGCTTGGTTTGGCCTTAAGCACCACAACGACCCACCACAGCTTTGCATTGCCAGCGCTTGCACCCCCTGTGGCCTAGCCTCCCACACTGCGTCTGGGCCTCCCGCATCGCTTTGCCTTGCTAGCCAATGCATGCAATGGCTATAACGCACCTCGCTTGCATCCTCCCACGTGCCACCGCGCACCCTAGCGACACCCGTAACCCATATGTCCTCACGCGCACACCCAAAAGCTGCCCTGTTGGTGAGCCAGCGGCCCAGTCGATGATCGCTGCCTCGGTCCACCCATCGTATGTGCTGCCTCTAGCTCATGGCGTCGCAATAATGTGGCCTCTTCTCATGAGCAGTGGCGAACGCACCGTTGGGGCATGTTGGGGCGTGTGCCCCAGCTCCGTGCCACGAACACCCCGTACCCCTCCGTCTCCGTCCGCTTGGATTGCTCTGCATGCAATGATGGCGTTGTGCGCTTCAACTCTCAGCTCTCAGCTCAGCGCGTTGCCTCCTCTTCCCCAGCTCTCTCATTCACTCTATGCGCGAATGCGTTGGTTTGGAACACACCGATCGATATCTATCTCTGTATCGGATTCATGGATCAGCTGCTGGTGATCTTGCTCTTTGTGTGTTGTCGTGTGTGCGTGCATGGGCCTTAGCTTGGCCCGTCGGAATGAGGTCGGAAGTCAAGTGCGGTGCCTGCCAAGAATAACAATCGCCTTCTTTGTGGTGCATGGCCAATACATGCATGCGTATTAGCATCGTGTTGCTGGGCATTCCCATGTTTGTGATGGTTGGAAATGTTAAGCCTAGCCCCCCCTCGAATTTGGTCCTGCGTTCGCCACTGCTCCCGAGGACATCCACCGGTCGCCGAAAAATTCCTCGGAACAATTTCTCCACCTCCGGATCCAATCTTTAGCCTTTGAGCATGCTTCCAAGCGTGCGACCGCATATTCTCAGTGCATAGCTATGTGCTGCACCTTGGCTAAACATTCACGACATGATATTCGTTAGTAGTGTCGTGACATTTTCCCCATGCAACATCTGTAGCGTCGCCAACGCCGCGATGCTCCTGCTGCCCCAATCTTTGTAGCTGTCTCTTCACATCTGGTGGCCAATCTGATCGCGAGCGCCGAAGCTGCCCTTGCTCCAATTCATCTTCGCAGGCCACATAGACAGCCTAGTCACCACGTCTGGTTGATCCTTGCTAATAGCAGTACATCAAACAGTCCATGCCATCCGTTCGGAGTGCTCAACTCCACTGATCAATTCATCAATCGCCGACATGACCCACCTTGCATTAATTCTGCTCTCGACATCCCGTGTGTGCATAAATTCTCGCATCTCCATCAAGATTATTTACATCACCAAAGCTCAGTTCTGATATCACTTGTTAGGAAAAAAAAAAAGGGCGTCAATGTTAGATATGAACGACACTACAGGTACAATATTTGGTAGCATAGTTAGACTCTCAAAACTACATCATGAAGTTATGTTTAATCGCTGCAGCATATCGGTCACCCTGCCATGCCCACATGACAGGCTGGAACCAATGATGACTCAATTGGCTCTACATCTTTTCATCGTCAGTCGAGTTTATTTAAATACCTTTATTAAATTTTATATCTGGAGAAAATGGGTCGGCCCGTCAATAAGCGGGCTGCCTTTGGCCTGTGGGACAACCAGGTCGGGTCGTTCGCTAGCACAGTAGCACTTGCTCGCCTTCCCCCTTCCCCTTCGTCCTCCTCCCCATCCCCACACCTAGGGCACGCCCTTATCCCTTCTCCCCAGTTCTTACGGTCGCCGGTACACCCTGCTCGCCTGCTCCACCACAGTCTGATCTAGTACCAAAGGTCATCGGTGTCACCTGACGCCATCAACTCTTCCGTAGATCTGCCCCTAGTTCCATTCATGGTTACCACCAAGCTACAGACCAATAGTTAGTTGGAGCAATACTTGCTTTCCTGCCCGATAAACAGTGGTTGAGTTAGAGTTGGCCAAACGGGCCGGGTTAAACGGGCCGGCCTGAGGCACGGCTCATCGGCACGGCCCGAGGCACGGCACAGCACTACTGGAAATGGGCCCATGCTGTCACGGCATGAGTTTCCGTGCTGTGCTTGGGCCGAACCCCAAGCCCATGGGCCGGCACGGCACGGCACGGCACGGATAATTGGAGGCACAATGTGGGCACGGGTTTGGCACGGCACAACACGTCTAGCAGGCACGGCAAGGCACGGTCCACACCCATCCGGCCATCCCCACTCGGCCAGTGCCCAGTAAATATCTGCAGCGGGCCGCGCCCCGCGTGTTCCCCAATCTGGCAATCCCCATTCCATTTCCCCAATCCCCCACTCCCTGTTGGCTCTCTCTCATGGTCTCGCTCTCGCGTGAAATCCTAGCGCCGCGCGGGCCGCGCCGCCGCCGCCCGCACCCACTGCTCGCTCTCCCCTCTTGTCTCTCGAATCCGGAGGGACCGAAGCTGTGAGGCTGTGAGCTCCGCCTCTCGCCGTCGCCGGTCTCCCGTGCCGTGCGTGGTGGCCTGTGTCGTGCCGGTGTTGCATCTTGCCTCTGTAGCTCTGCCTCTGTTGATCTCTCCCTGAATATGCATCTCTGAACTTTTTATGCATCGTTTTCCCTCTTCCTCTCCGGTGTTCTTCCTGGAAGCCTGTAGATCTAGTCTCGCCTAGTCGCCTCCGCGCCATCGGTGGAACGGCGGTTCTTGGGCTCCGGCATAGTGAGTGCTCTCAGCCTCTGCCTCTCACTCTCTCTGATTTTGATCTTTGATTTTGAAGTTTAATTCCTGTGCCTCTAATGTTTGTCCTCTTTGTTCTTGTTTTTGGCACAAACCCTAGGCCGTTGAGTTACCAGAGCCGCTGGGCCCCGAGCCGGCGGGACGACGACGATGGCGGACGAGGTGGATCCGACCTCCATCGAGCACGATCTCAGGCTGCAAGGGGACACCGAACAAGGGGACCTGGGCCGCGATGATTTGATTGGCAGCTGTCGACAGGTGATTAACTGGGGGGTCACCGCCGGCAATGAATTTGTACGAGGGGACGCTAATCAAGAACTAGGCCAGATGGCTAGCACAAGACAGGGTTATACAGGTTCAGGCCCTCAACGGAGGAGGTAATATCCTACTTCCTGTGCTCTGGGATTATTTGGTGGACCGGGATGCAAGATGATGTTCCTATCGATGATCTGATCGCCCCCCTTCGATGGCTTTTACCCCCTCCCTTTATATAGTGCAGGGGGGATAGAGTTTACAGTAAGTCGCGGGGTATATGGCAACTATTTCCGTTATGATGTTACATGGAATGCATGTATTGATCTGCTAATTACATGGGGATATCCTAAAAACTCGGACCCTTTCTTGCGGCTTAGGTTCCGCCCGATCCGAGTGCTTTCCATCTTCGGCCAACCGACCTGGGTCGCCCCCTATGTGCTCCCTTATGGGCCTTCTAGAGGATACCCGGGGCCCATGCAGTCCACAGTAGCCCCCGAGTGCTTTACGATCGAGTTTGATGCTTGGCCGACTGGTTCCACCCATATCCCCTGTAATCAGAGAAGAGATTGTGAAGGACTTAAGAAATCTTAAGTTTTTGTGTCGGAATGACGCCTAGAGTGGCAATACCAAACTCCAGCTCGCTCGGCCCGTTGGGCACGTCATCTCGACAGGAGGATTCGGCTCCTGGGCATCCACTCTTGCAATACAAGAGTAGCCTCCGGCCCGTCATGGGGCATGCCTTAAGCCACGCCATTATAGCTTCTGTCTTGCAGCATGCTATAACCTTAGCGTTTTTTAGAAATATCGGCATCAGGCGCCCGGCCTTAACTTGTAAGGACCAGCTCTTGGCCCGACATGGGGCACACCTTTCAGCCGGGTGGTATCCGTCCCCACCGTGGCAAGGATCAGCATAGGCCTTTGAAGGCATACCGATTGGACGCAATTTTGCCGAGAGGTATTTGTATCTGCGTAACGGTATACAACTGGCGACCTTATAAAGGCATACCTCAAGAAATCGAATCCAGATTTCACCAACACCCAACCTTGAGCATGCAAAGTTGGCTATCGACCCAACATGGGGTATGCCGTGAAATATTTTTAATTCTGGCGCTGCTGGAGATATGCCCTCCAGGGTGCACCGAGGCCGAGTTAGACTCGATTTTAACACATTGCCACCATTAGCGGCGTGTTAAGAAAGCCTGTTAAGGGGGTCGCCCTTTGCAGTTTTAGCCCACGCCCAATTAGGGGGAGGCGAAGCTTTTTCGCGCCCTTTTCTCACACAGCCGAAGGGGCGCGTGTTTCCGTCGAAAACCGTATCCGCTCCCACTTCCGTCCCATCGCTATGATGGTTTTACTGTATTCGAAACGGATTACCAGGCGCAACCCTTGAACTTCCTTCGCGTATAAAAGAAATCCCAGGGGCAGAGTACTATTTCACCACTGGCCTTCGAGTTTTTGAGTCTCCCTTCCTTTTCGGCGATCCAGGAAATTTCCACCTCTTCCCGAGCGAGAGCAATGGCCAACATCTTGGAGATGATCATGACGTGGGTCGATGAGGCCCGCGCGAGGGAGAAGGAGGAAGCCTTTTCAGGATTTTCTATTTAAAGCCTTCTCTAATACCTGCCAAAAGGTTACTCACTCTGATTACATCCTGATTTGAGCCAAATTCATATTCTTCATCATCTCTCAAAGCTTTAGCATTTGTCTCTCTCCTGTTCATCTTGTGAGATCCAGATCTAGAGAGATCGAGGCACCCAAGTGCTCCACGAATTAGAGTTGTCTAATTCTTGAGCACTTAGCGATTCCTAATTTCTTCATCGCATTTTTTACTCTTGGAGGCTTGAAAGGCTCCTGACGGCTAGGTATCGCCGGTGAGCCGCCGATCTTCGTGTGGTGTGCCTCCGGAGTTTGTGAAGTGTGAATCTACCTCCGCAAGGAAAGAGATTCAACTAGTGATCGCCGGTGAGTGCTGTGTGCTTCGCCGGAAGGGGATTAGGATCTTGGTGATCCGGACTTTGTGCCTTCCCTAACGGTGAGTAGGATCTCCCTTAAAAAATCCGAACATCGGTAAACAAAAAATCGATGTGTTTTCGTCTTGATCTTGATTTGTTGTTTTTACTATTGGTGTTGGCTTGTTCTGAATATTCTTGAATAGATCTAACCTTGGTTATACGAGAAATCAGTTTTTACTACAGGTTTTCGACAAATCCAGAATACCCAGGATCGGAACATCCGATGTCCGTCGGAACATCCGACCCAGATCAGAACATCCGACGCAGGGGTTACTGGACCAGATCGGAACATCCGACGTGCTGGTCACTGTTTGAGTTGTTTTAATTCCGCAATTTCGTTTTATTTGCCTATTCACCCCCCTCTAGGTGGCATAGCGATCCTTCAGGTTATGCGGTGTGTTACCTTGGTAAGGTACTCCATCTGTGTCAATGGGGAGCTCACCTCTCCGGTCACGCCTTCCCGTGGTGTTGGTGGTTCATAATCGGCCCACCCCGAGATGGGCCTTGGGTCGGATCAGTACCGGCCTACCGCGCGTACAGAAAGTCAGAAAGGCCATCCTTGGCCATGCCAAAAGGAACGTCTAGCCCGCTGGGGCCATCCCCGGGCTTGAACAAGGCAACCGCGCCTCCCTCAGACCTAACCTTGGGTATTGTGCACCTCCCGGGCTATCCTTAGCCCGGGAGAGGGGCCTGCGGACAGTCCGTCTGTCCCCTGGGCAGGTGGCGACAGACTGTTGTGCCCCACCGCACTTTTCTCGGCCTTGACCTAGAGGACTATACCTCCCCGGGGTATCCGTAGCCCGGGGAGAGCCACGCGGGAAGCTCGCCACGTCGTTTGCCCCATGGACAGATGGCAACAGCTACCACACTACGCGACGCCCTCAACGGGTGGTGCGGGGCTGGCTCCGACAAGTCAATGCTATAGGGGATAAAGGGAAAGTGCTTTCTCCCTGTGCAAGCTGCTTCCCCGTATTGGCATTCCAAGACGAACACGTGCCCAGTACTGACTAGACAAGCTTCTCTTTGCAGGCCGCAGATAGGATGGAGCCCGAAATGAGACAAGGGCGCCGCCACTGAAGATGGACAAAGCAGAAATAGGCGCGGGGCCCGCCGTATCAGCTCCGGGCAGCCCGCCGCGCCTATAAAAGGAGAAGCCTGCCCAACATAGCAGGGACCCCGGATCTGATCTAAGCCACGCTTAAGAGAGCACAAGCATCCGAAGCTTCCTTAGCAGTAGCCATAGTGCAGTAGATTCTAGCCACCCAAGTGTTCGAAACTCCCCTGTAAGCTTGGGACCGGCGCCTTCTAGCCTGGTCTCGGCGCCTTTGTACTGTTTTCCACCAGATAATCAGCGAGTGCCGAAGTAGAGCTATTACCCGGCAGTGGGGGCTCGAACCAAGGTAAAAATCACTTGTCTCCACAATTTGTACTACCTTCGCCTCTTTCCTCACCCCTCTCAATCTCACCGTACGACAGATCTATACCCGGATCCCAGGTCGCACCAGGCTTAGTCCGGGAAGACCGCGCAGCTAGAGCCCCCGCGAGCTCGGTTGCCGCCCCGAGCTGCTGGGAAGAGTTGTCGTTGGGCCTCACTCCAACTACAAATTCGTCTGCCGGTCCATGGACCCGCTGCCCTCAGCAGGCGCGTTTCCCAGACACCGACATGTGGACTCCGTCAGGGGGACCCATTAGCCCGTATGTGTTCCTGCTCTGCACTGAGGGTCTCTCCTCTTTGTTACATCTGAAGGAATCCTCGGGTGAGTTGACTGGGATCAGGAACGGCCGCCAAGGGCCGTCGTTCTCCCATTTGCTCTTTGCGGACGACAGTATTTTCTTTGCTCGAAGTGATCGAAAAGTGTGCATGCTTTGAAGGCAACTTTGGACACCTATTGCAGTGCGTCCGGACAAAGAATCAACTTAATAAATCCTCGGTGTTCTTTGGGAATGGGTGTCCGCAAGCTGTCAAATAGGAGGTCAAATCGATCCTCCTTGTGTCCTCCGAAATCCTTAGTGACACCTACCTGGGTTTGCCGACAGATATTGGGCGCTCGGCGATCAATTGTTTCAAATTTCTCCCGGAGAGAGTTTGGAAGCGAGTGAACAGCTGGACGGCTCGACCTCTGTCCAGAGCCGGCAAAGAAGTCCTTCTAAAGGCAGTCATTCAAGCTATTCCCACTTACGTGATGAGCTGCTTCCGGATTCCCCTATCAATTTGTGAAAAGATCCGGAAGATCATGGTAGACCACTGGTGGGGTTTTGATGCTGGGAAGAGGAAGCTTCATTGGCACTCGTGGGATGGTTTCTCTACACCGAAGTCCCTGGGGGGTATGGGGTTCAGAGATTTTCCCACCTTCAATCAAGCAATGCTGGGTAAACAGGGTTGGCGCCTCCTTACTGAGCCTTCTTCCTTGTGTGCCCGGGTCCTGAAAGGGAGGTATTTCCCAAACACTTCCTTCTGGTCTGCCTCTCAGCCTAGAGGCTCTTCGTTTACTTGGAGCAGTATCCTCTTCGGTAGAGAGCTGCTGCTCAAGGGTATTCGCTGGGGAGTGGGGAATGGTAAATCGGTGCGGGTGTTGCTCGACAACTGGATTCCGGGGTTTCGTTCCCAGCAGCTCTGCACCCGGGTCCCTATCCCTCCGGCTGCAACCGTCGACTACTTGATGGAGGCGTCGGGGCGCGTCTGGGACCGGGATTTGGTTTTGGAGGTCTTCGAGGAGGAGGTGGCCAGGGAGATCTTGAAAATCCCAATCAGTCAGCATAGGGAGGAGGATTTCATTTCTTGGCCGACGGATAAGAGGGGCTCCTATACTGTCCGTTCAGTCTACAACCTTGCGAAAACAGAGGCCTTCCTCCTCTCTCAAAGTTCTAATGGCAAGGGGTTGCCCTCTTCTTTAGACAACAATCTCAAACTGTGGAAGATCAAAGCACTGGGGAAGATGAAGATTAATCTTTGGCGGGCGGCGCTCGATTGTCTTCCGTCCGGCTTTCAACTACGAAAACGTTATATTCCGGTAACTGAGGGCTGCCCTTTCTGCGCCAAAGATGACCCAATCGACCATGTGTTCCTCTTTTGTCCTTTTGTTCGGTCGGTTTGGGAGGTGATCAAAGACCATTTTCAGATTGGCTTGAGCTTGAGAGGTTTCACCAAGATGTGCTTTTGGATTGCGGACTTTCTCCGACGCTGCTCTGCCATTCAAAGCACAGTGCTTGCCATTTCCTTTTGGCATTTGTGGGGTTGCTAGGAATGAAGCTAAGAACAACGGCGTGTTTCTGCACCCACAGCGGCTGGCTTCTAGGATTATTGCCTTTGTGGATCATTTCCTGTAGCATGGTTCTGACTTGGTGTCTACCTCTAGGTGTGAACTCCATGCCACTCCTTCAAATTGGTGTCCACCGCCAGCAGGTACCATTTTCATCAATACGGATGCGGCGATCTTTCGTTCGGAAAAGATGGGGATTGGTATTATCATGCGTGACTCCTCTAGTAGCTATGTGCTGGCCTCCAGTGCTCTGCTTAATGGTGTTTTCTCCCCTGAAATGGCTGAAGCGATGGCGATCCGTCGTGCACTGTCACTGGCTCTGGAGGAGGGGTACGACAAGATTATCCTTGCATCAGATTGCATGTCTGTGATCTCGAGGCTGAGGTCTACTTCCAGAGATTGTTCCTCGGTGGCTACTGTCAACGAGGATATTAAAACCTCAGCTAGCCTGTTTTTAGAATGCTCTTTTAGGCATGTTAAGCGTCTGTGTAACGTTGCGGCTCACACTTTGGCTCGCTCTGCTGAGCGGTCTAGCTGTTTTCTGATTCGTCATGTAACCCCGGAGTGTATCCGAGATGTACTTTGTGTTGATCTTGCTTGATCAATGATATGCCGCAGTTACCTCAAAAAAAGAACTTTGCATTGCCAGCGCTTGCACCCCTTGTGGCCTAGCCTCCCACGCTGTGTCTTGGCCTCCCGCGTCGCTTTGCCTTGCTAGCCAATGCAATGGCTATAGCGCACCTCGCTTGCATCCTCCCACGTGCCACCGACGCCCTAGCGACTCCCGTAACCCATATGTCCTCATGCGCACACCCAAAAGCTGGCCTGTTGGTGAGCCAGCGGCTCAGTTGATGATCGCCGCCTCGGTCCACCCATCGTATGTGCTGCCTCTAGCTCATAGCGTCCCAACAATGCTGCCTCGTCTCCCGAGGACATCCACTGGTTGCCGAAAAATTCCTTGGAACAATTTCTCCACCTCCAGATCCAATCTTTAGCCTTCGAGCATGCTTCCAAGCGTGCAATCGCATACTCTCAGTGCACAGCTACGTGCCGCACCTTGGCTAAACATTCACGACACGATATTCGTTAGTAGTGTCATGACATTGCCCCCATGCAACATCTGTAGCATCGCCAACGCCGCGATGCTCCTGATGCTCCAATCTTTCTAGCTGTCTCATCACATCTGGTGGCCAATCTGATCGCAAGCGCCGAAGCTGCCCTTGCTCCGTGTCATCTTCGCCGACCACGTAGATAGCCTAGTCACCACGCCTGATTGATCCTTGCTAATAGCAGCACATCAAACGGTCCATGCCATCCTTTCGGAGTGCTCAACTCCACCGATCAATTCATCAATCGCCGACATGACCCACCTTCATTAATTCTGCTCTCGACATCCCGTGTATGCATAAATCCTCGCGCCTCCATCAAGATTATTTACATCGCCAAATCTCAATTTTGATATCACTTGTTAGAAAAAATAGGACGTCAATGTTAGATCTAAATGACACTAGAGGTATAATATTTGGTAACATAGTTAGACTCTTAAACCTACATCCATGAAGTTATGTTTGATCGCTGCAGCATATCAGTCACCCTGCCATGCCCACATGGCAGGCCGGAACCGATGATGACTCAATTGGCTCTACATCTTTTCATCGTCAGTCGAGTTTATTTAAATACCTTTAATAAATTTTATATCTGGAAAAAATGGGCTGGCCCGTCATTAAGCGGGCTGGCTTTGGCATGTGGGACAACCAGGCCGGGTTGTTTGCTAGCACAATAGCACTTGCTCGCCCTCCCTCTTCCCCTTTGTGCTCCTCCCCATCCCCACACCTAGGGCACGACGCCCTTCTCCCCAGCTCCTACGGCCGTCAGTACGCCCTCCTCGCCTGCTCCACCACAGTTTGATCGGTGTCACCTGACGCCATCAACTCTTCCGTAGATCCGCCCCTAGTTCCATTCATGGCTGCCGCCAAGTTAGGTAGTTGGAGCAACGCTTGTTTTCCTGCCAGATAAACAGTGGTTGAGTTTGGGCTTAACTAGCATGAAAATTAGTTGGCACTTTGTTTCTTTGCCACTTGCCAGTTAATGCATGGCTCAAATGATTTGGTTGATCTATCTAGCATGAAGATTAGCACATACTTTGTTCCTTATGAAATTAGTCGATCTTAGTGGTCTGTCAGTATGTGCTTCCGATTGGGTTTGTTACTGCAAGTTACCTCTGTTGTGTTTCCAATAGTTTTTTTTTTCTCTATAGCAGTTGGTAGTTTTGTTTATAGCTCTTTTTTTTTTCATAAATCCGGGGATGTTAAGGAAAGTGGGTCTGAAGGGTATAGGGGAAAAGTTGCATAAGCATGGTACATTTTGATAAAATTGGGTTTTGAACAGTGGTGGGTCTATAATTTTTTTAACTCTGGGCAAACTAATAAATATAACTTAACAAAATCAAAATATTTAACTTATTAACAAATTTTTCTATTTTTATAATGACTTATTATAGAAATATCTAATTTAATTTATTATAAGTTTAATAATGAAGTCTAATTCGACATAATGGTGATGGAGTGAAGTCTAATTCGACATAATGGTGATGGAGGAGTTTTCATAATACAATGTAATGGTGATGGAGGGAATTTGATAATACAATAAGCCTCTATTTATATTCTTATTATACCGTTATGTTCTCGCCATGTGGCACAATCCAAACCATATAGCACTAAATCTAGAATCATCTATGAAAAAATCAATGCTTTTATGTTTGCAAAAATCTACAACAAGAATCATTGTATCTTATCTTATTCCTATTTTTTTTACTTATTGATCAAAGATAAGACTACACAATAAATATTCATTTTCTACATATTTATATATTTCATAGGGTAAATTATATCAATGCTATTATAAAATTTACACTTTCCAAAAATTTCACTCTTCTGTCTATGACATGTGGGTCCAGAGCACACATTTCATTGTTGCATGGGATGTCATTTATTGTGAATCGACAACTTTATAATGGCATGTGTATAATTTTCCTATTTCATATAACGCATTTCTATGTAATATAAAATTATTATTTTAGAATATTCCAACATAAGAATGAATATAGACTTTCAATACATATTGCACCTAGTTTTTTAACTATATCTCATTATGTCACTGTTTTATTTGAATTAATTCATACAATATTATTGTGGTGACGTCTTGCACCGGTTCATCTCGAGGCGCGTCTGGATTAATGCTTGCCCCGACCTGACCTGGACCCGGTTATGTATATTACGTTACTCGTGAGCCTAGCCCAACTCATTAACCATATTGATGCCAGTATTACTATCACGCAATTACTGTATTTGTGTATGTGGCTGGATTTTCATGTACCTAAGTGATTGGATTTGTGTATTTGATGAGATTTTTATATGCCTAATTGTCTTTGGTTGGGATGATGTTATGTGAATTTTCTCTGCCCCGGCTTAGATCGGTGCACCGGTTGGCCGGGACCAGGTCGGGTTGGGGTATATTCTACTTATTTTTATAATATATGTTTTCCTCAAGATATCTGAACAGTTCACTATTCATCTGAAACTTGTAATGATCAACTGCTATTTCCTAGTTTTTGTTGTACTGCCTTGTCTTCATAAAGGTGGCAATGTTTGATTTAAGTCGGCTGTCAATTAAGTTCGCTGCGGGATGTGCATTAGGAACAAATTCTCCTGTCGTGTCACTAAGCATGGACACCTTTTCTGTGTCTGCTCAAAAAGCAGACCGATCACAGAAAGAGAGTGCTAAAAATGCAATGTTGTCCACAGATATTCTACTTTCCTTGACTAAGGATGCATGCCTAAATATTTGATAGGGAATGTGGTCTGAGAATAAAATTCAATTCTTTTATATCAGAAGCAAGTATATGCAATTTTTAATTATTTTAAAATTTATATTGCGAGTGAGGTCTAGTTTTGTTCGAAAAAATGTCAGAAATCTATTTTTATAATCGGTTCGGTAATCAGATATGCTAATAAAAAGATACAAAGAAAAAAGGAAAAAGAAAAACTTACCTGCTACGTGGCAGCCCATGCATGGCTTGATATGGTGACTGACTGTGGCCCCATGCGTAGAACACGAGGCCAGCATGCGTTGCATCTAGAGAAACGTCCATTTTCTGTGTTTCTCCAGAGCCAGGCTGCATGGAGAATCTTGCATCCACAGAGTCAGACTCAAAACCAGATCCAGATGCAGGCAACCAAACACAAAAAAGTAAGATTCTGCATCTGTAGATGCAAATCTCTGTAAATGCAGCTAACCAAACAGCCTATTAGGTGTTGTGTTGTTTTCTTAAAAAAAACTTCTGCACCATAGCTGTTACTCAAACTAAACCTATGCACCGACCTTGGCTTGAAATAGCCCGCTCCCACCAGACTGGGCCCAAGCCCATCTCAGCCCAACCAATCGGGCTTCGAAAACGGGGCCAAGTCCAGCCCAACTACAATTTAGTCGTTGTTTGTTTCAGCGTTGAATAAAGTTGAGTTTTACGGTAGCAAAAATTGAGAGTTTTCAAAAGGTGCTCTAATAATTATAAAAAAGTAATAAAAATAGTTTTACATTATTTAAGAAGAACTACAAATTACTATAACATGTAGGCTATATTTTTTTTTAAAGAGGAGGTTTTCCCCATTTTTCATTGCATCTAGATAGAAATACAACGGAAACCATGTCTCTTAAAGTTCTTACAAGCAAACAAACTAAGAAAGGGTCTCAGGACTAAAAAAGAGTGCCAAAGTTATTACAGACAGTGAGACAGTAGGGGAGTAACAGCACCCACGAATTAACACCACTAAGGGGAATAGCCTGGAGTCAGCAACAGCTGAGATCGCTTCAAACAACAGGCTTGAATCTCCGCTGCAGTACCTTCAATCAGCGAAGCACCTTTAACTAGAATTTCTTTTGCATCACCTGCAAACAAATCTACCCAATAGCGCAACATCGCGCAGATAGAATGAATAATTTGAATTGGAGAATCAAAGGTCTTTCTATCAAAACACCATTTATTCCTAGTTGTCCAAATGCACCAAAGGACAGCAGCAATGCAGGTACAGTGAAACATTTTACCAGAAGACCAAATAGCTTCAATCCAAACAAAATAACCATGCCAACTAGTAGGCTTAGAAGAAACACCAAAGACACTAGCTATAATACACCAAACAGACGAGATGACTGAGCATTCAAAAAACAAATGTTGAATACTTTCCATTTTGCCACAGAAGAAACAAAAGGGATTCCCTGGCCAATTTTTACTCCTAAGAACATCCTTAGTAAAGATAAAACCTCCACAAACCAACCAAAGAAAGATTTTGATTTTCAGGGGGATAGTCGCTTTCCAGATGAAATTATAATCAACCAACACACCCCCTCCAGAAAAGAACCTGTAGGTTGATTTGACACTGAAATTATTATTTTTCTTACCCTTCCAAACAGGCACATCAAGATTGAGAGGATCTATTTTAATGAACACTTCTTGTTTAAAAGCCTCCCAGGCCAAAGCCAAATTGTTGTCCAGAACCCTTCTAAAAGAAAGGTTTAAGCCTTGATTAACAGCATCAGCAACTGATGTATATTTATCAAAACAGACATCATATATCATAGGGCAAAGAGAGTAAATGGGCTCATCACCCCACCAAATATCATGCCAGAAATCAATTTTTTCACCATTACCAATGTAGAAGGCTCTTTTTTTTATAGTATTTTCTAACTTTCAGAAGTTGAGACCAGCAGTGAGAATCAGAATTTTTAGCCTTAATTAGGGAAAGAGGTTTATTGTTAAGATATTTTGCCTGAATTATGAAATTCCAAAGGCTATGCTTAGATTCTAGCTTCCATAACCATTTGCACAAGAGGCTAATATTAAGGATGCGCAATCTTTTTATCCCAAGACCACCAAACTTTTTGATAGTACAAATTTTGTCCCAGCTTACTAAATGATACTTTCTTCTAATATTAGAACTACCCCAAAAAAAATCTCTTCTAATTTTTGTCAATCTTTGAAAGAACAGAGACAAGAACTGAAAACATGAACATATGGTAAATAGGAATGCTAGAAAGGCAAGAATTGATGAGAACCAACCTACCTCCTTTAGAAAGGGAACTGTACTTCCAATTATTCAGTTTTTTGGAAACTTTTTCCACCATAAATTTCCAATCACCTGCCTTGAACTTAGTATAACAAACAGGCACACCTAGATAAAGCATAGGAAGAGATCCAACAGAACAATTAAAAAGGTCTGCATAATCAGATTCAGTCTGAGGAGAACCATTTATTACAAAGATTTCACTTTTAAGAAAATTTATTTTTAAACTAGCCATATTTTCATAAAGGTACATAAGGTATTTAAAATTAACCGCCTTCTCTATATTGTCACCCAAACAAACAACTGTATCATCAGCATATTGAAGAATAGGCACACCACCAGAAATTAAATGAGAAGCAACACCACTAATAGACCCAGAAGAGACAGCAGTATTCACCATTTTAGAAAAAGAATCAGCCACCAAGTTTAAAAGTAAAGGGGAAGGGGGTCTCCTTGTCTTACTCCCTTTTCACTTTTAAAATAGCTACTCTGAACTCCATTAACTAACACACTAAGAGTCCCTTCACTAAATATCTTCTCGATCCAACTACACCAAGTAGGATCAAACCCTCTAAGGTAAAGGCAATGAGCCAAGAAAGACCAACTAACTTTGGCCTTGTTTGTTTCAGATTAATGTAGAGTTGCATTTTACTGTAGCAAATTTGTGACCCCTCAAAATACGTTTTAACGAGTTCAAAAAATTATGAAAAAATATTTTACAAACTTTAAGAAGTACTATTTAAAAGCCCACAAGAATGACTACAAAATATTACATCATTTGGCTTATACAAAAATAATAAATTTTTACCAATCCGTTTTCACCCCTAGGTTATATTCGGTTGTGATTAGATTAGATTAGATTAGATTAGAATTAGAATTAGTTTAGATTAGAATTAGAATTACAAATCTGTTGTGATGTTGTGATTAGATTTCTATTTTCTATATATACTCTCACGGACTGACTGGAGACTCCTTCCATCACGGACGTACGGAAGAAGACGGAAGAAAAAGGAAGAAGAAACCCACCTTGCTTTATTATTATTATTAGGTATAGATATAGATATAGATATAGATAAAAACAACAAAATTTGATATAGTAAAATTTAATTTAATTTTAAACGGAAACAAACACGGACGGGCTAGGCTCGGCCGGCCCGAGAAACGGACGGGCCGGGCGCTGGACCGGGCTGACCAGGTCTCGCTGGCCCCTTTCCGATGTCCCCCATGAGTCCATGTTGCCGAATACCGATGCCTCCTGCAGGACGCCGCCAGGCCGCCGCCTCTGTCCGCCTCGCTCGCTTGTTGCCTCCTCGTTGGCGCTGCCTCGCCTCTGGTACCGCTGCCTCACATCCAGTGCCGCCCCCCCCCCTCTCTCTCTCTCTCGTTTGGTTTTCCCCCTGTCGTGTGATCTCGGATTTGATCCGAATTCGACGGAATGGTTTGTGTGTTTTTTCAATAAATATAATTTAGTTTTTAATTTTATTTTGATGATGAACCCTAAATCCCTTGAACATTCACGGGAGCCCGGGCAGCTGCCCCACCTGCCCGGGCGGTGGATCCGCCACTGGTTTTGAATTAAACCTATGGCAAGTATATTGTAGCAATTTCGAGTGGTGTTTTTACTTTTTACTGAAGTGATGATATCAGAATGATATTATGCTAATTTTCCTTCTGTTGAATTGACAGTTGGATAAATTTATGGGAAAATGTTGTTTGGATACCTCGACCTTTTTTTAATGTATGGGTGTGTATAACTTTTCAGGCTCAGTCTGTGGACTGGTGAACTAAAATCGCATTGCTAGCTTCAGGC
The DNA here is from genome assembly GCA_005191435.1 of Raddia distichophylla. Lineage (NCBI taxonomy): Eukaryota > Viridiplantae > Streptophyta > Magnoliopsida > Poales > Poaceae > Raddia > Raddia distichophylla. The sequence goes on from SPJY01013647.1 coordinate 2,064,438, forward strand.
GCTGGTGCAATGGCCTACGAGATTAGTGAGATCAAAAGTGATGTTCTATTCTCAACTAAGACTGCTACTTGACTTACATTGACCATATTTTCTATGTGCAGTATTCAGAAAAAAGAACTGCATCTGCTTTACTTTTACTGCAATAACTGAATGCTAGACTTCTAATTTATAATTGTTAGCAAAAAAATCCAGGCCAACCCCTGAACTTTGGGGTAAAATGTCCGCTTAACCTCCTGAAGTACAGAACTTGATGTTCCTCCCTACTCTCCTTGTAGGCTTATGCCCTATATTTGTTTTAGAGGTGGTTTTATATGATTGGGGAGGATGAGGAGGGTATGGACTGCAGGAGTTTAATAAAAAATATTGTTATCTTCATTCATATTTTCTATGTGCAGTATTCAGAAAAAGAACTGCATCTGCTTTACTTTTACTGCAACAACTGAATGCTAGACTTCTAATTTATAATTGTTAGCAAAAAAGTCCAGGCCAACCCCTGAACTCTGGGGTAAAATGTCCACTTAACCTCCTGAAGTACAGAACTTGATGTTCCTCCCTACTCTCCTTGTAGGCTTATGCCCTATATTTGTTTTAGAGGTGGTTTTATATGATTGGGGAGGATGAGGAGGGTATGGACTGCAGGAGTTTAATAAAAAAATATTGTTATCTTCATTCATATTTTCTATGTGCAGTATTCAGAAAAAGAACTGCATCTGCTTTACTTTTACTGCAATAACTGAGTGCTAGACTTCTAATTTATAATTGTTAGCAAAAAGTCCAGGCCAACCCCTGAACTCTGGGGTAAAATGTCCACTTAACCTCCTGAAGTACAGAACTTGATGTTCCTCCCTACTCTCCTTGTAGGCTTATGCCATATATTTGTTTTAGAGGTGGTTTTATATGATTGGGGGAGGATGAGGAGGGTATGGAGTATGGACTGCAGGAGTTTAATAAAAAATATTGTTATCTTCATTTGAGTATTCTCACATATGTATAATTTATTTATTTATTTTCGCATTGCATTTATTGATTTTTTATTAAAAACTGAAGAGTGTATAACTATATATATAAGTGATAAGTGATATAAAATAAGGAAAGGAGAACTTGCAGAAGGGTTTCAAGAGAGGAAAGTAGGTTGACAGTAAAGAAGTAATAAGATAAAAGTCAAATGTATAGTATGTGCAATAGGCAGTAATCAAGTTCAACGTATACTATGCAGTCTATATGTAATAGTAATCAAATTCCAGTTACAGGATATATGTTTCCGAATCCAAGTTGAAGTGCTAATAATCTAACTATAATATCCATATGTACATGTAGAAACTGGCATAGGTCTGGTGGGCTTTGGCATCCTATTCTCATTCCTAGGTGTTATCCTTTTCTTCGACAGGGGTTTGTTGGCTCTGGGTAATGTATGATTCAACAGCCCAAAAATCCTTGTTCTATTGTATTACTCTATGTCAAATGAAATTATTCACCTTGTTCTTTTGTACCTTTTTTCTTCTAGATTTTCTTCTTGACTGGAGTCAGCCTTTTGCTTGGTTGGCAATCCATGTGGCAGCTTTTCACCAAGAAGGCAAACATTAAGGTCCTCAACATTTATATATATACATTTGATTCTTTACATATTAAAATTGCACTTGGATAAATTATCCTGCTTGCTAGATTATCATTGTTTTTTCCCATTGCTTCTCACTGAAATCAGATTACTTCTATTGTTCATCTTTTCGAATTGATGTTAGTCTTATGAATGTGTGGTAATGCCATAGCTTCTCTTGCATATAATTATACAAACACTTAGTAATTCATTATGGTAACATGTAAACATATTTGTTCTGTGTTGCAAAGGATACAGGTAAGTGGTGATGTCCAGTCTTGTGATGTGCTGCAAAATTGTTGTCGCTAAAAGATTAGCCATGGACATCCACTACAGGACACACAGTATCAATTGCAGATCACATTCTCTTGTATAGCAATATCTTTCTTGCAAATCCAGATGTCTTTAGCAATAATACAATATCATGTCACTCTTAATTAGTCTTGAACATTATTTACCAGCAAAATTCTGAGTTTCTGACCACATTTTTGCCTCTTCCATGTCCATGAGTTGAAGATATATTCCTATTCTTTCTACAGGGTTCTGTACCTTTCTTCCTTGGTCTGTTTCTTCTATTTGTCCGATGGCCTGTTGCTGGTATAGTCATGGAACTGTATGGATCTTTTGTCCTCTTCAGGTCATTGCCTACCTCACCCAATTTATATACAATCTTCATTTCTTGGTTGATTCTGACTGCTGCTTCCATGTTGTAGTGGTTATGGGTCTCCTATCCAAGCCTTCCTATATCAGATTCCAATCATTGGATGGATTCTGCAATATCCCTTCCAGGTAAAGTTTTTTTAAAAAAAAAAATCTCGTGGAAAAAGACAGTGCCCGCACCTTACACAGTATCTGATATCATATATATCTAAATTTATAAGCTGAAATTCTGCAATATTCGTTCAAGATTACAGGTATAACTGATGCTTTAACTTTCATATTGTTTCTGCAGCTGTTTGGTCAGTTGAGGCGTAAGCGTACTTGATGACTTGATGACTTGAGATGGCAGAAATTGCTCACAAAACGATGCTAATATGGAATATGGATCTGTTGTACCCATCACCTTCTACCAAGATACCCCTTTAACTGTTGTGTGAATATGCATACTCTGGGCTCTCTAACCTTGAAATGTACTGGTTTTGCCCATTTTGTCTACAGGCAGTAGTTTAACGTAGACGAAGTATAGACATCAAAATATGTTGCTGGATTCTGGGTTTTGTTAACTCGCGAACCTCATTATCTTTTGTCATCCTAACAGAACATGGAACATATATAGTTACAGATGGTTGCTATTTTTAAATGCAGCTAGGTTCCTAGCTCTCTTGAGAAGCAATACCGAAAAATCTTGCAAGGAACCCAGCAGCCCATCTAACATCGTGCAGGATAAAAGAGATCAAGGGATCATGCAGGATAAAAGACCTGTCACATTGTGATGCCTGGGCTGAAGGATTACATGCGTCCATATGGAAGACCGACTAATCTGGAGTGCAACACCGACGACCAGGAAAGCTACCAGAGTGTTTGCTGCTTCAGTTATGCCGTGCATCGTATAATTTGCCTTGGCCATATTTATGTGCTCCCTGTGGGGTCTCACTTAGATTACGTTAGGTCATTTAGATTAGGTTGTTGATAAGCAATTTGCGCTCTCATCATCCCGCCTTTGAACCGTATTTTTTTGGCGCAACTTGCCGTCATGTCATCAGTCCATGCCATCTTTTGCTGATCTTAACGGGGGTTTTGATTTGATGGCCGTCATCATCACCCACTGTGATCCTGTGACCGATGGCGCACTAAAAATTGTGTCGTATTGCCATCGGATTTGACCAATTTGATGGTGATTGGTACTGGTTTGCAAGCGATAATTTAGAAGGATAGCGGAGATCGAGGTTTGCAGCAGGAAGCCTGCCCTCCTCGATTTGGCTTCAAAGGTCCTAAAAGGAGTCTTAAATATATTTTTTTGGCATCTTTGAGAAAACCATACAAAGAAAAAAAAAAGTCTACAAAGTGTATAACTTGTATAAAAATAAGTTAATTTAATTGGCTTTTAAGCAGGGAAAAAATGGCCGGAATATTTCCCATAATTGTCATGTTGAACGTTTCGTCTATGCAAACTTTTCTGACGCTTCTTTTTGCTGCTGATGCTATCGCCGCTCGTTGGATGTCAAATCATTCCAGCAAATCGCGCAACTGTGCATGCTTATTTCAGCCAATGGACATACCAATAGACATCAGCATCTACCTTAGCATAAAAGTATGGCCATGATTTACCTACGCAAGATAAGTCCATCATAGACATGTATTCGGTCGGTGGCTATATATATATGTAGGGTTCAAGATTTGGGGGTCGTTAATCCATGCACTTGTTTCTGTTATAATTAATCTTAGACTTAATCTTCATTAACTTAACCTAAAGCATGAACACCTAGAACATAAAGTGGAATTCAATGTAGTTACTAACCAAAGCTGGCATTGCCGTTGGTAGCTAGATAGTGAAAAGGGAAGACTGAGCAAGCTCAACGCACTGTGCTCCGGGGGGTGCAATCAAAACGGTTGCGCCCTCCCGATCAATGAGCTTGGACTGTTAGTACTTAAAGATCAGTCCAGGCTAAACCACCGATCGATCAAATCTAACAGTTTCATTAGATGCATGGTGCACTCTTCCTGATTGTGTTCTTCCTGGTTCTAGCTTATTTTCATTTAGATCTTGGATGGCACGAAGCACGGTTCGCTGGATTTTGTGTTAACCATGATCATTAGAGATAATTAGTAATGCTTAATGATAACGTGCAAGGCGCTGTAAGTAAAATACGCGTACTGAACATGATAAAACATACTCCCTCCCTCCGTTCTTTTTGTTTGACGCTTTTGATTTTTGGACACATCTTTTACCATTCATCTTATTAAAAAAAAACTATGTAAATATCATTTATTTTGTTTTGCTTTGTTTTATCATTAAAGTTATTTTAAGCATAACTTATATTTTGCATGTTTGTACTAAATTCTTGAATAATACGAATGACTAAAGTCGAGTACAAAAATCAAAGGCGTGAAAAAAAACAAACTGAGGTAGTAATTTATCAGACCATGTATAGTGTATAATGGTAGCTCTCTTTTCGCATGTGTTAGTGTAAATCTAGTATAGTTAGATATGTTTTAGACATAGTTATATTGGACATAGTAAGTTTTAATATCGCGCATGCAAAATATGTAGGATAAAATAATATTTGGAATATCACGAGGTCTACGTATGTTGTTATAATATAGACACACTGAAATTTTATCAAGTAGATTTCTTTCCTTTTTTTCCCAATTGGGAATGTCTAGATTTTCATATCAACCACATTGGCTTCTTCGTGCCCCTGCCTTAATTTGTGTCATTATAGTCATATTGATCATGGTAAGCTCTAATATGAATCATGCTGCAAATCTAATGTAATTAGATTTACTTTGGATGCACAGCGTAATCAGATCAATGTTATGTTAGTTTGTGACGTTGGTGCAAGTTTACGTAGATCGATTGTTAAAATGTTGAACACTATGAATGAGTTCATATTGTAAGAGTAAACATACAGCCAAATATTGTGATAAGAAATATAAGATGGTACTACAATTTGCTCCATACACGCGGATGACAATCGAGTGGGTATCTCTAGGTATGACTACCCCAGACATGAACTCGAAATCCAAATCTGTAATCTAAACCCATTTGTAGACACAAACATATGACAGTATTTGAATCGAACATGAATCAACTATCTAGGGTTGACGAGATCGAGCAATTGGCTTGCTGGTGGAGGGGTGGAGGCTAAGCAAGAGGCGACGAAGTCATTCTGGTGGACGTTGACCATTCAGGTGTGCTTAAGGACAACGGTTGCGCTCAGGGATGATGAAGGCATAGATGAAAACGCTCCACGAGTGCTCGAGGATGGTGGGCACCTTCGGGGTTGAGAAAGATGGAGATAATGGTGCTCCATGGTGGTGGAAATGCTTAGGCCTCAGAACAATGAGAAAAGACGTAGCAAAGCAACCTTGGAGCTATATCAATGATAGACGATGGGGATTAGCAGTGGTGTAGGAGGGAGGACTAGAGTAGAGGGAGGAATAGTAGGGGGATGGAGGGTGCAGGCTAGGGCAGCGGTGTGTTATGGTTTGAGGGATGGGGTCATTGACTAACTTGATGAATGGTGAGCACGTGCATATGTGGTGCATTGGAGATGAAGTGGACGTTAGGGGAGGTGTGAGAGGATTAGCTGGTCTAGTTGATTTAGGCCTTGTTTGTTTCAGTTTAAAGTTGAGTTGAGTTTTACTGTAACAAATTTGTGACCCACTCAAAAGACGTTTTAAAGAATTCAAAAAATTATTTAAAAAATTATTTTACGAACTATAAGAAGAACAATTTAAAACCACATAAAAATGACTATAAAATATTACATCATTTGACTTATACAAAATAAAAAAATATTTAATTTAATTTAATCTGAAACAAACAAAGCCTTAAAGGAAACTTTGTATTGTGTAAAATTAATCTTGTTACAATGGATATCTGCGGATTCAGCTTCACACATGCTTGAACTTGAACCAGAAATTTAGAACCCATATATCTAATCTGAAATGGGTTCATATCAAAATCTCACACAATTGAGTTTATTTATCATCTCTATTCCCGCAGGGATTCTCTGGGCACATGTCAGTGGCCGTGACTGCCGTTTGGTAGAGGATATCAGCCCTCTCTATATCCACCCCGCCGGTTCCTACCGTCGCGAAAGAAGTCAAGAGAAAAGAAACAAAAACACAACCAGATGGCAAGTGGCGACTGGCAAATGGCAAACAACCTGTTCCTGAGCCCTCCAGCTGAGCTCACTGGACACTCACTGCTAATCTGCCGCAACGCGTCAAAACCAAAAGCCATCGCCAGCGCCAAAGCAAAGCAGGCCCCCTCCCCCGGATCACGCCACGCCTCTCCTTAATCCACGATTTCTCCAAGAAAAAAAAATAAACAGGAAGAAGGCAAGAGAAAGAGATCAGAGAGTAGCAGTGGCAGCAACACAGGTGGCAGCCAAGAAGCGCCGTCTCGTGTTCTTCTTCCCATGGCCATGGGGACGCCTCGCTTTCCCCCGCTTCCCTTTGCAGCGCCAGAAAGATTCCTAGTCCTGCCCAGTCCCCACGACCCACTTCGGGAAAAATACCCGAAATAATCAACAGTAAAATAGAAAATTAATAAAATAATCCACTGTAAAAGGAAATTACAAAAATATCCCCGACTCCCGCCACCCCGGGTGGCGGCCGCCACCGGGGGCGGCCGCAGCTGAGCTGCCGCCCCGGGTGGCCGCGGCCCCGCTGGCGTATTATTGCATGTGTATAAATATTATATTTTAAAATATTATGTATATTATGTATATGCAGGTTATAAATATTATATTTTAAAATATTATGTATATTATGTATATGCAGGTTATAAATATAAATAGTTGTCGAAAAATATTATATTTTAATATTTTACTAATATTATTTAAAATGGCCCCTGCATGCCATTTTACTAATATTATATTTTAATATAAATATATGATAAATATATACTAAATTATTTATAGTTGTCCAAAAATATATAGTAGGTGGCGTCTAATTTTATTGATAATTGATTAGTAAAATGGCATGTCTAAAATAATTTACGTTGGGAGGTAGGTTTCGTTCGAAGAAAGCCTCCCGCAATTTTCCCAGTGCAGTGAGCTCGTCAGATGACAATCACATGAACCACGATCACACACGCACACGCTTCTCGCTGCACCTTCCGCTCAATTTGCTCCCGTTGACTGACCGAGACCAAGACCACAGCGACCTGGAGCTTCTCCCATGCCACGTTGCATGTACGTGGCGTATATTTATATACACATATGACCGGATAGCATATGGCATATATGCATTATAATATATGTATAATATAGATATATTTATATACACATGTGACCGGATAGCTTCTCCCATGCCACGTATAATTTTAATATATATGATAAATATATGGGCGAAGTAAAATTTGATACATGTATAAGCATGTGAATATACATTTTAAAACTCAAAATTGTATGTAATTTTACAAAATTGCAAATTTAAAATTTTAGCAAGTGTTAATAGTCGTTTGTACGGCAAACTAAATTTTGTAAAGTTAGAAGCTATGAGATAAATAAAAACATTAAATACACGTAAAGTGAATCTTGTCATGTAAAGTGAATTAGAGAATGTAGCAGAGTTCAAACCATACAATAGAACACAAACATCAATACGAAAGTAGCAGAGTTCAAACCATACAATACAAGCATGAAGACCTTATAGTCGTTTCTTAGGGAATTGAAAAGTACGACGTAACATTTGCGTGGCAGCTAGCTAGACGCGTCGCCTCCGGCATGCAGGGCATAAGCGTTCCGTGCGGACGTGCATCTCTAGGGTACGCCTTGTCATTTCGAGACGATTTTCGAGATCTGCGATCCTTGCGTGGAGAACCATCATGTATGCATCTGCTGCCATTGGAAAAGGATCATCCATCCACGATGCCATACGACAATCATTTATCTGTTTTGCACAGGATATGAAGTTAGGTTACATCGTAAAATAAATTCGATCTATATGAAGGTAAGTAAACTCACGGCGTATACAGGACATCGGTAGAATCTCCGTCCGGTCCAACCAGAGACAGGTCTATCGTAGGTCTGCACCACTGCATCCATTCCGCAAGCACACCTGGGCCAGTCCCGAAGATAATGAGGGCCGGGCCGCAGCATGATTGACTCCGTCCGGTAGTTCTGTTTCATTTTGTTGGGCAGGTCCTCCGATGGGTAATGGATGTGGCCTTCTGGGCCGGACGATTCCCACCAGCTTGGCCTAATCCATGCGTTGGTGGACCTTTGTTCGGCCATCCTACTACGATGACGGCAGACAGTATCACATGTCGTGCATAGACGTGTCAACGGCAAGTGGTAAGTGCGAAGTAGTAGTAAATGCAACGTCACTAATCGCCATAATGGTAAATGCAATGTCAATAATTGTACGGAGAATAATTTTATGGCCAAACCGCCGAATGCACATTCATATATTATATGCTATAAAAATTCACTAATTTTCATTATATTTGTTCACCATTTTCTCTCCTTGCATAATTAATTAATCACTAAGCATAATTTAAGTTAACCTAACACAACAAGTTTATGTTAACTATAAAATGCGTACCTGACGGTTATAAGATCGATCGGTTCAAAGTTCCTGAAAAAATTAAAACAAGCGTAAATTAGACAGAATATACGAAAGATTGCTGTCGCCGAATCGGAGAGGGGGCAGAAGATGACGCAGAAGCAGAGCCTGTTCAAGGGGCAGAGCAAGAAGAAGTCCATCCCTCCCAACCGCCATGGCAAGGCTCCCCACGTCCGCAAAGGTATGCCTGCGTCGCTGCCGGCCGCTTTCTTTCTCTTCGATCCAGCTCTCGGTTTGATGCTCTACGATGCTGCGGTGTTGCTTGTCTGATTGAATTGTTGGCGCTCGATTCTTGCAGGGAAGAGGGCCGTGAAGCCGAGCAAGATCACCAAGGACATGGACGCCGACAAGGTACGATCTAGCACTGAAAAAGAAAGTATATGTTTCCTCTGTCAAATTGCCCTTGGATAGCAATATTTAATCCATTGTTTTAGTTTTCTTTGGTGGGTGGGGGGGGGGGGGGGGGGGGGGGGGGGGGGGTGATGTCTGGGCGCAGTGGTTTATCGATCCCTTCCCTGCCTTGTGTGCTGATCCGTGGTGGTGATTTCTTTAGAGGTTTTGCTTGTCACACTTGCACAGCTTGCAACAACGCGGGAATCGATCGATAAACCTCTGCATCCGGTTCTCACTTTTGCTCAAGGGCTTCAGGGCTTGAGGCAGTGCTCACTGTTGCTTCTTGGTTCTTGCTGATGATTATGGGGTTCAGTACTTCAGTGCCTGATATATATTATGCTGAGCAGTTGAGGTTACTGTGAATGTAGAGTTCTTGCATGCTTTTTTATTTGAGAGTAAGGTAGGAGAACTGCGTCCAATCAATCAATAGGAGAGAAACATAACGGAGAACATTTTTCTTGCATGATTTTAGATCGAGTTTTGATGTAATGATGTGTCCTTCAAATAGCTTCATTTGCTGTGATGGATATATTTGTTGTTTATATGCTTAGTTTATGTGCACACAATGTAGCATGTTTCTGTATGTACAAATGCACAGAATCCTAGCATTAGCTCTGACATTTCTCATATTAGGAGAAATCTTAATAATGTGTTGTCTTGATTAGATGATTCTTGTATTACTTTTTGGCTTTCTCTAAATTTCCCGAAGTATCTGGTAGTTTTCGGTAGTGGGAATAAGTTCCTTGCTCTGTAAAGTACGGCCCTTGGATATTAGGAACCACTAATGGAAGGTGGATACTTAAGGTGATCTTAGTTGCTGCCGTCACGCCTGTAATATGTTCCATTTTATTGGGCGTGAATGAACACGTTCCAATGGGCCTATTATTGTTTTCTCAATATTTTTTTGTTTGTTGCATGATAAACATTAAGATGAATAGCTATTACTGGTTTCAAGAAATCATGGAGAGCATAATTCAGGTATCAACTTTGTTTCGTTGCATGATGTGTCACGATTAGTGAACATTGTGTTGTACTTCAATGGAAGGCCTTCAATACAGCTAGTGAATGTAGTTGACATGATTTCTATGGGAATTATATTGTTGCCTACCACTTGTCCAATATCATGTGAGTTTCCCGCATTCCAAACATAGACGTTACCTGTAATTATAAAGATCCTTGGTAGTTTCAAGAAATTATCTTTTGGAATTCAAAACTTAATCTAACTGCTTTTGTGACTTGATCAGATTTTGAGTTTTGCTTTTAATGTGACAGTTTCCGGAAGGCCTTTTCATTTCTACAATCTTGCCGAGCCATAGATCTATGTTTCTAGGAGAGAGTGAAAAGTTTACTTGCAATATGTTTCATTCATAGGACAAGCTAAATTGCCATAGTTAAACCATTTTTGGATGTTGCCACGACAATACAACATGCATGAGATGAGAATATGAGATACGAGGTTAGAGGCAAAATCTCTTCAAGATAATTGGGTTTAGTTAAGATTGTTTGTATATTTATTCTCATTTTTAATGAATGGAAGTTCAGTAGCCTAAAGCAAAAGATATATGGATGTATGACACCAGCATACGATGATTCACGCTGAAAAATGTTATTCATTCATCTCTTTTTTGTTATGTACATATTATGTATCTGACCCATACATGTGGAAACTTCCGCAACTAGTAATGGGCAATCATCTATCTATGCTAAATTAGTTAATTTGATTGGTTGGGTGTGGACAAATCTGTCACTGTCTTGAAAGAGTTGTGTTAACACCCTAAATTTGGTTGGTCGTTGGGTAAAAGAAATAATACGAACTTTGAAAACCTTTGCATGCGATTGCTTCTTTTGGATCTTGTAGCATTTGAAACTTAACGAATTGATAATATAAAAGGAGATAGGGAAGAAAAATGGAATCGAAATTTGTAAATCGAACTGGAATGAGAAATAAGAACTTAAATTTGAAATATTTAGCAGAAACCAAACACAAAAGTGTACATAAGGCATTACCGAATACTTGAATTGAAATTTGTGTTCAATTCAAGAAACCCAACTGGGCAGAATATTTCATGATTACCAAAACATGTTTAATTTTTTTCAATATTGATCTATAATTTTTGGAATTATCGTTCATGCTGTTATGTTTCTACCACATCAACAAAAAACATTTTTGATTCAGCCAAATAGGTAATTTGTCTAGTTTTTATAGGGTGTCAACAGATATTCGTTCATGTGAATATATGTGGATCGACGACCATTTGACCCGCGCCAATATTTGTGTTTAAACAAACTCTCTCTTCACATGCATGTTTTGCAAAGAAACATCTCAAATTTCATATTTGAAGCAACCAAGTCCTTCCCCTCTCCCCTTCCTTTTGGCCAAGTTGGACTTCCGTTATGGTGATGCCATTGACGACCGTCGGTCGACCCACTTGTGGCCACGACTTGAGCACACGCCCAGACGGTTGATAGCAGTCCGGTCTGTGGCAACGGCGTCATGGGTGAGAGGCTAGCTTGGTTTGGTCAAGAGTAGTGGGAGAGGAGAGGAACAAGAAGGATTTGATTTATTGAGAATCAAATTTTAACAGAGATTTCTTGTAAAACGTGAGGGCGAAGTTTGTCACAAATCTTGATGTGGATGGGATGGTACATCATTTTCACGGTCAATAGCATTCAGTCACTCACATGCTACACGGCTGTACTGCCCGTCCTCTTCTCCTTTCTCTTGCACAACAACAACCGGAGGGTGGACACGCCTAGCCGCAAGGATCGGTCTAAAACTGAAAGAGACTGGCTTCTCATGTCCCTATAACCGCAAGGATCCGTCCTCTTCTCCTTTCCCTGGCTTGCTCTCTCTCCTCCTTAAGGTGGCTGCCACTCGCCGTCGATGACCATCGCAACGGCCGTGCTGGACCATGATAGCGTGCGCTTGAGTCACCGCGTCGAGCCAGGCGTTGGTAGCCATCGTACCAAGATACGCCGCCGCGGTCGCACGCGGCTGTGCGGTGGTCGCTGGCAATGGCCACCGCGTCGAGCCAGGCGTTGCTAGCCATCTTACCAAGACCACGCCGCGGTGGTCGCGCGCGGCTGTGCGGTGGTCACTGGCAATGGCGGCGACGAGTGACAGTCGGCTTGACGGTGATCGCCGGCTGCGACGCACGGGGGCGTGAGAAGTCGGACACTTTATATGATCAAGGAAACGGTTTTCTGAAGTTAGAAAACATCTCGCTGTTGCACGCCACGCGGACACTCCACCTGGATCTTTCGCATGCGGAAAATATACCCATTCTAAGCCTGGAAAAATCAATTAAATATACATCAATATAATCATTATTTAGTTTTATTATACAGTGAACGGATATTGGAAATCTACCACCAGTTAGCACAACAACACATGGCGTGGCGACATGGGACATCTCTATCGCCAGGCCGCTTGAGCCAACCGGCCAAGAGTGTTTTCAAGAGTGGAGTCAACGCTAGTTATGAAAAAAGTTTATGTCACATAGATAGTAAATAGATAATGAACTAGTTATAGCTAGTTCTCTAATGAACTAGCTATAAAATATTCTCTAAAATTAATACAACTTCATATGTATTTGTTTGTACACATCTTAGGATACATTATATACCGACTCGTTAATAGTTAGTCTATCTTTATCCTTCTCTTCACTCCACATAGGTAAAATGAAAATTTTGGGTTTTTATATTTTTAAATCAATTTTGTAGAAATGGAGGATTGTATTCGGTTTTTACAAAAAATGGACACCCATCGCCCATGTGGGGGACGATGGCCCGGCAATGGGTGCCCGGTGATCTCTCTCTTAAATTCCCACAAGGATAAAGAAAAGAGACGGTTTGAAACCCGTGCTTAAATCCTACTCAAGGCCCACCGCGGGCTGCGAGCAATTAACAAGTAGAGACAAGGATGAGGAGAAATGACGCATATACGGCCGGCCTGGGTCACTGGTAGTTCAAGTGAATTGTCGTAGTGTAAGGAAGATTGATTGGTTTTCAGATTGCTACTTGGCTGGCACAAGAAAGAAGGCGGCCCCGGCAGGAATTCTGTAGGCTTGACTTGCGCGCAGGCTACCATACCACCAGATACGAATGAAAGCTCGCTACTAGTTGCGGATCTAGGTGCTGTCCAGTGAAGCGTTTCCTTGTTGCTCGGTCAATCGGGAAAGTGGGTGGAAAAACCCTTCGGGCATGATGAGAGTTGATTCGAAATCCCCTTCTGTTGATGAGAGTTGATTCGAAATCCCCTTCTGTTGAGCACTGCATGATGCTGTCAACTGCCTTCGAATACCGTGTTCTTGGCAAAATTCTTTGAAATCATCCGAGTAGAATTCACCATCTCGGTCACTTCACAACACCTTCGCAGAACCTTGGAACTCCTCTCTTAAAATCTTCCATGCTTCCTTCGACTTTGTGGCGCCAATAATTCGTGGAAACAAGCTCTCCGCAACACCCTATTGACTCAGAAACAGGGCTCTGGCGTCTCTCATCTAATCTTCTGCCAGAGTCTTCTTCTGCTTCGGCGTGAAAACTTGGTCAGCGGCATACTTCGTATAGCCGTTCTCGGCCACATCCCACAATCCTTGCGATAGTAGCAGCGTTTGCATCTTTACCTTCCACATATCATAGTTTTCTCCCGTAAACATGGGAATCATCGACTGTGCCACGCCCATGTAACGGATGATAGGCCCCCTCCCTTCGAAAAAAGAGTAATATGCACAGAGTTTTTTAGGTAATATGCATGGAATGTCACGGGCACCACGACGCGAGCGGCGACAAGATGGGTCCACGCATAGTCATGTGTGGCGTGGGCGGTTGGCATTGGGGAGGGGCATGATAGGGGCATAATCGGTGTGACGGTGGACTAACATTGTCGCTCGTGAGAGAGATAACGGGGAGTATAGGGAGAAAGGGGGGAAGACGACGGAACCGGGTGGGGGTGGCGAGCGAGAGGGCAGGGGATGCAAGGTTGGACCAGTTCGAGAGAGTGAGGGGGAGAGGGAGAAATGGGCTCGGGAAAAAGGAAATGGGTCCGAGTGAAAATAATTAAGGAAATTAATAGATGAAAAATAATAGGCAGGTTTTAGTTTTAAAAAATCCCTTCGGACCCGAGAAAATATGGAAAAATAATGAAAGGCACCTCGCTCCATGTTCTTCCGAACTCGTTTTAGGGCCTTCTCCCCGTTCGGCCTAGTCGATTGTGAAGGCTGGTAGGGATTTGCTGCGCCTGTGTGCTGGTTGGATTTACAAATGAGCCATTGGATATTTGGATGCAAATAATTGGATGCAAGTTATTCGGCTGTGAATTCGTGGCGCAATCAGTTAGAAAATGGGGAGGCCCTAGTCCTGTTTATCCTTTTACAAATGAGCCATTGGATGCAAATCATCCAATTAAAAAACTTAGGTTAGGTATGAGCCCGCTGCCGACGGTCGGAAAGAGGTAAATTCATGCATGTATCACAAAGCTGTCCTACCGTTCACCTGGCTTGGTGGATTAGTGTTCACCCAATACTTGCATCACTTGAACTTGTGACTCACGGCGCGTGGAATGAGTAGTGAGATGGTATGGCAAGCACTACAGGAATCCGAGGAAGCCGACGTAAATAACAGAAAAGCCGACGTAAATAACTATTTACGTCGGCAGACCAATGTAAACAAGCTGACGTATAAAAACCGACGTAAATACGTTTATTTACGTCGGCCGCCGACGTAAATAGCCCTTATTGGTATTTCCAATGACATCAAATTAGCAAACTTAAGAATTTTATTTTATCTTTTTGTTTATATGGAGGAGAGAACGATATGAGAGAGGTACAAACTAGCTCTTAGTTAAGAGTCCGCCTATAGCAAACTACAAGGTGCAGGGTCCCTATTTATGCGTATGGCCCCATTTTAATTTTGAGGGGCAATTTTACACCTAACCCATTAAATAGGTTATCTACAGATGACACGGATCTTATTTATAGCTGGTAATTAACTCTACCATTTTAGATAATCTAATATATAGTACATAAAACCAAGACAGTTTTTTTTTTTTAAAAAAAAGATAACCAAGATGAATTGTTAAACTGGTATATATTGTTTGAAAAGCTGGTTTCGCATGGCGTGTCTGGGGTTGGACAAAGCTTTAGCTAGTGTGGCAATTGAGATGCAGTAGAGCTAGAGCTGAGATTGGGATGTAGTAGAGTTAGAGCTAGAGCTTTACCCGTGAAAGAGAACGAGGAAAGATGATTTTGGAAATGAGGATTGGGATGTAGTAGAGTAGAGCCGAGATGGTTGTTCGTGTGGAGCCCTCCAATGCCGTCGGGTGGAGGGTAGAAAGGGCCGGATGGTGCCTGAGGCCTGCAGTGCAGGTGGAGCCTTCGGTTTGGGCTGGGGTAGTGGGCTGCGGTCCACCGGTGTGTAGAGGACTCGGACTCAAAAGAAGAGACTTGGGTGTAGGTTGCGGCCCACCCGCTCGAAAAAGGAAGAAGTTCAATTTACCTCCCTTAACTATTGTAGAAGTTTATTTTTCCTCCCTCAACTCATTTATGGCCGTTCGATGCAAGATTGGACGGCCAGATCTCACCCATTTAACACAGGGGAAGAAAAAGTAAACTTTTTCAATAGTTGAGGGGTGAATAGGTAGTGGGCTTAGGGTATGTTTAACGCTACAAGCCTACAACCCTTTTTTTGGACTATTCCCTTTTTTTAATCATTATCGTATTTATTTATATTTTAATCCTTACACTATTGTTACAGCGCTGGCTACTTATTTTAGGCATAAAAAAGTTTATCATTAAACAACTAGGCTTGAATAGTAATGCTGACCAGTCGCAACCAAGTGTAATAACTTAAAATTCATCGCACAGTTATCCATTGAATTAAAGAATCAATATGCAATCCAATAAGAACCATGTCCTTCAACGACGCATGTAGCAAGGTAACACCATTCATGAGCATCGCTGTCGTTGAATCCAACCTAAAAGCCAGAAAGTGAGATTTCTCTTGAGATCAACATTTTGACACGTTTTTTAAATTCGTTGTCTGACCGCCATTGGAATTTCCTACACATGAATAAAGTTGCACTTGCACCAACATAAGGCCATGATGATCTGCTTCCTTTCATTTAAAGTACATATTTTCTATATAGAGTTACATACAAGATCATTTCTAGACCAGTGCAATAGGTACAACCGTCTAGACCCTAGGATTGAAAGGGCCCGATCCATCTATCTATATCTATATGCAATACATGTGGTAATTACACATCCGTTATAAGAGCATCTTTAACAGGCCCTCTATAATACCATAGCAGATATAGAGAGGCTGCTGAAAGTTTTCTATAACGTTGTAGTGTAACATATATTGTGAAGAAATTTTATAGTTGAATAGGGAGGACGCTAATAGTGTTTCAGAGGAATGATATAAAAAGGTCGGTGATGCTATCCCAATCCAGCATTATCGTGCTCGGGCTAAGAAAAGCACGCTGGCTTGGGCTAGCTGTACACATGTACACATTGGTGCGACGGCGATAGCTAGCTAGCGATGCCAACATCTATCTGCCTGAAGCATGGACGGATCGATCAGGTGGATATATACACACGATGGAGCATCTGGAACCAGTGGCGGATATATGATTTTTTAATCCTAGGCAAATATAACTTAACAAAATTAAAATATTTAACTTATTTTTCAATTTATATAATGACTTATTACAGAAATATCTAATTTATTTCATTATATGTTTAATAATGATGTCTAATTCGACATAATGGTGATGAAGGGGATTTGATGATACAATAAGCATCTATTTATATTCTTATTATATCGTTTTGTTGTCACCATGTGGCACAATCCAAACCATATAAAACTAAATCTAGAATCATCTATGAAAAATCAATATTTTTATGTTTGCAAAAATATACAACAAGGATCTTTGTATCTTATCTAGTTCCTATTTTATTTTTTTACTTATTGATTAAAGACAATACTACACAATAAATATTTAGTTCTATAAATATATATTTCATAGGGTAAATTGCATCAATACTATTATAAAATTTTCACTTTACAAAAAAATCACTCTTGTCTATGACATGTGGGTCCAGAGCACACATTTCATTGTTCCATGGGGTGTCATTTTTTGTGAATCAACAACTTTATAATGGCATGTGTGTAATTTACTATTTCATATAATGCATTTCTATGTAATATAACTTATAAAAATTATATTTTTAGAATATTCTAACATAAGTATGAATATTGATTTTCAATACATATTGCACATAGTTTTTTAACTACATCTCATTATGTCATTGTTTTATTTGGATTAATTCATACAATATTGATGTGGGGACGTCTTGCGCTGGTTCATCTCGGGGCGGGTCCAGATTAAGGCTTGCCCCAACCTGACCGGACCCGGTTCTGTATTTTACGTTACTCGTGAGCCTAGCCCAACCCATTAACCGTATTGATGCATGTATTACTAGCACACCGTTACTATATTTATGTACGTGAGTGTGGATTTGTGGATTTGATGGGATTTTTATATGCCTAATTGCCTTTGGTTTGATGACGTTATGTGAATTTTCTCTGTCCCGGCTCAGGTCAGTGCACCGCTGGTGCACCAGTGGGCCGGGGCGGGTCAAGGTTTTGTACATCCAGGAACCAGGTCGGGTCAGGGTAGGGCGGATGTTGAAAACGGTTGGTACGGGTCAGGTCGAGCCGAGGCTGGACTTGGTCCCGCCCTGCCTCATTAAAAACTCTAAACATAAGGTGTGGTAAAATTAGGCAAAGCTAAGCTCCAACCAAACAACTCGATATGTGAATACAATGATTATCCAGTCGATCATATGATTACTTTATTATAATTTCACTATTAGTTATGTTACTTATTTTTCAAGGCTTGTAAATTAGTAGCTATGAAATTGCCATTATGGGAATTAGCGAACAGGAGGATGGACATGTGTATGTCTAATACGTGGCTCGAGAATTTTTGAGACCATATTTATATTTTGGTTGCGGGTGATGTTAACTAGTCGATTTAGGTGTTGTGCTTGTTTCTTTAAAAAAAACTTATTTTGATGATGAACCCTAAATCCCTTGAACATTCGACGGAATAGTTTGTGTGTTTTTTCAATAAATATAATTTATTTTTTAATTTTATTTTGATGATGAACCCTAAATCCCTTTGGCATGGCAACTCATGGCCATGAACCAAACATGTCCGTAGTAGAGCTAGAGCCGAGATGGTTGTCCGTGGGGAGCCCCTCCGACGCCGTCCGGTGGAGGGTAGAAAGGGCCGGATGGTGCCTGAGGCCTGCCCTGCAGGTGGAGCCGTCGTTTTGAGCTGGGGTAGTGGGCTGCGGTCCACCGGTCTATAGAGGACTCGAAAGGAGAGACTTGGGTGTAGGTCATGGCCCACTGGCAACAAAAAGGGGGAGAACGGGTAGTGGGCTTAAGGTATGTTTAACGCTACAAGCCTACAACCCTCATTGGACTATTCCGTTTTTAAAATAATTATCGTATTTCTCGAGTATTTATATTTTAATCCTTACACTATTGTTCCAGCGCTGGCTACTTATTTTAGGCATAAAAAAGTTTATCATTAAACAACTAGGCTTGAATTCACTTTGCAAAAAATTCACTCTTCTGTCTATTACATGTGGGTCCAGAGCACACATTTCATTGTTCCATGGGGTGGCATTTTTTGTGAATCAACAACTTTATAATGGCACGAAAAAAGGGTGGCACGAAAAAAGGGGAGAACGGGTAGTGGGCTTAGGGTATGTTTAACGCTACAAGCCTTCAACCCTCATTGGACTATTCCTTTATTTAATCATTATCGTATTTCTCAAGTATTTATATTTTAATCCTTACACTATTGTTACAGCACTGGCTACTTATTTTAGGCATTAAAAAGTTTATCATTAAACAACTAGGCTTGAATTCACTTTGCAAAAAATTCACTCTTCTGTCTATTACATGTGGGTCCAGAGCACACATTTCATTGTTCCATGGGGTGGCAATTTTTGTGAATCAACAACTTTATAATGGCATGTGTGTAATTTTACTATTTCATATAATGCATTTCTATGTAATATAACTTATAAAAATTATATTTTTAGAATATTCTAACAGAAGTATGAATATTGACTTTCAATACATATTGCACCTAGTTTTTTAACTACATCTCATTATGTTATTGTTTTATTTGGATTAATCCATACAATATTGATGTGGGGACGTCTTGCACTGGTTCATCTCGGAGCGGGTCCAGATTAAGGCTTGCCCCAACCTCACCCGGACCCGGTTCTATATTTTACGTTACTCGTGAGTCTAGCCCAACCCATTAACCGTATTGATGCATGTATTATTGTCACGTCATTACTATAGTTGTGTATGTGGATGGATTTTCATTTATCTAAGGGTGGTTTTGTGTATTTGATGGGATTTTTATATGCCTAATTGCCTTTGGTTGGGACGACGTTATGTGAATTTTCTCTGTCCCGGCTCAGGTCAATGCACTGCCGGTGCACCGGTGGGCCGGGGTAGGTCAAGGTTTTGTACATCCGGGGAACAGGTCAGGTCGGGGTAGGGCGAATGTTGAGAATAGTTGGGACGGGTCAGGTCGAGCCGAGGCTTGACCTGGTCCCATTCAGGGTTTACAAAACTGCGGAGCACCTTCGAGCCGTCTACTGCGCGGAGCCGGTTAACCGCGGTTAGCCATGGTTTTCAGCCGTGTTTCACCCTAAACGCAAAACCACGGTTCCCCGGTTTTGTTCGCGATTAGCCGTGGTTTTTGGCGGTTAAACGGCGGTTTTCCGCTGTTAACCGCAGTTTGTGAGGAAAAAAGGTGAAAATCGATGGAAATGACTGAAATTCTATAAAAAAAAATACATTAAAAATTAGAATTTAAAATTTTGTTTAAGCCAAAATGCTTAAAATGATTAATAGTATTTTTATGAATTTTATGTGTATCTTACATTTAAAATTTATTTGAACGAATTTTGACCAAACCCCTAAACCCTAAACCGCCGATTTATCAAATCGGGCCCCGCAGAGGTGCGGTTAGCCGCGGTTAACCGACGGTTTTGGAAGCCCAGGTCCCGCCCCGCCTCATTAAGAACTCTAAACATAAGCTGTGGCAAAATTAGGCAAAGCTAAGCTCCAACCAAACACCTCGATATGCGAATACAATGATTATCCAGTCGATCATATGATTACTTTATTATAATTTCACTATTAGTTCTGTTACTTAATTTTCAAAGCTTCTAATTTAGTAGTTATGAAATTGTCATTATGGGAATTAGCTAACAGGAGGATGGACATGTGTTTGTGTAATGTGGGTCGAGAATTTTTGAGACCATATTTATATTTTGGCTGCGGGTGATGTTAACTAGTAGATTTAGATGTTGTGCTGGTTTCTTAAAAAAAAACTTATTTTGATGATGAACCCTAAATCCCTTAAACATTCGACGGAATAGTTTGTGTGTGTTTTCAATAAATTTTTTTTTTATTTTGATGATGAACCCTAAATCCCTTCAACATTCATGGGAGCCCGGGCAGCTGCACCCCCTGCCCGGACGGTGGATCCGCATTGCCCGGAACAGTGGAATATGCCTCCCTTTTGCGGACTCACAAGGCGCCATCGATCATCGCCAAGCCCCCTGCATCCCGTGTCACTTCACAAAGGAGGTGAGAAAAACGGAAACAATAGTTATCGGATGCTGGAACCGCAGCCTGCGTTGCGTACGTGCGTGTCGTTTGAACGCAAAAATCACGGGAAATCATAGGACGTTTTAATCGATTGTTTGGATAATTGATCTTGACACGACAATTTAGGTTATCTTCCGGCTCTCTTATATCAGAGCACCACTGCTCGGACACCTTGTAGCCGCCGCTTTTCTTGAATGGTGTTGGCTTCTCTTCCGCCATCCCGCCAGCACGGGCTATAATTTTCTCGCTACTACATTCTTACCTCTTATTGCCGCTCCTCCTTAGTGGTGTTGGCTCTTTCTTTTTATTTTCTTCTTTCTTCTCTTTAGTGATAACCTCCGTCCCCACCCTCCTTCCTCGTCTCGATGATGTCCTGATGACCGTCCATCTCATCAATTTTACTGATCCGTCCTTTCTCGATCCCACGGTCAAAATCGATGAATTGAAAATATAAGTTATTTATTTCTTTCTGTTGATACTGCATGCTTCACCTACAAAATTTTAGTTTGGTTATGGCATTTGGTAGTGGCACAAGAGCTGCTCCGTGTAGTACTGGCAGTGCAATTTGGAATAGTCAATTAACTGAAATGCATATGGTCATCCCACTCAAATGAATACCATTCCAAAACCTTATTACAAATGTTGGCACACTGACGGTTAATGTTAAACAACAAAAACCATTCGGTAACCTAATTACAAACGCTGGCACTGAAACAACATGTACAGGACCTTCAATTCTGCTGTTACTTTTCTCTGTGTTTGGTAATCTCTAATTTTCTCGTCTTCAATCGCACCGTATAACTGTACAGAATAAAAGGAGAGGGATTAAAATGTGGTACGTAGTATATACAAGCAGTTTTCTTTCAGATAAATGCTCATATATAGCGACACTTTCATATATGGTTATTTATTCGAAATATATGGAGCTAAAAAAACATGGAGAAATCGTCGTCTTGCCCTCTGTCATTGTCGCCGCCGACCACCACCGCCGCCGCGGCCTTCTCCACAGCCACCGCCTCGCCGGCGGCTCTCGAGTCGAACACCTCATGCACGATCTTCTCCATGTCAAGCGCCTCCGCGACGGCGTAGTCGTCGTCCAGCGCCGGGATGAACGGCGGCCGCGCCACGTCGAGGACGCGGTCCCAGTCGACGCCGCGGAAGAAGGCGTGCCTCTTCACGCCGTGGCGGCCGAGCCGCTTGGCCGGGTCCTTCTCCAGGAGGCGCGCGATGAGGTCGCGCAGCGGCGCCGACTGCTCGCCGTCACCGGCCGGCAGCGGCAGCTCCGGCGGCGCGGTGAGCACGCGCTGGAACGTCTCCCGGCGGCTCCGCCCCCGGAACGGCGTGCGTCCGTATAGCATCTCGTAGAGCACCACGCCGAGGGCCCACCAGTCCACCGCGTAGCCGTGCCCGATCCCGGCGACGATCTCCGGCGCCACGTAGTCCTCCGTCCCCACGAACGAGTACGAACCCGCCGCCGGCGTCCGCGAGCCGGAGGAGCAGCACGACGACGAAGAGGCCGACGAGGCCGCCCTGGAGGTGGACGGCGGTGGCGACTGGGACGAGGAGAACTCCGGCGAGGCCGCGCGGCCAGAGGAGAAGCACCCGAAGACCATCGTCTTCTTCGTCTTGCTGCTGCTACGATTGTGGTGGCGTGAGGAATTAGGTGATGGAGAGCTAATGGGAGGAGGAGGCGGGGTGGTCGTTTCCGGCGGCGGCTGCGGTGGAGGCAGGGTGGTGGAGAGGTCGAAGTCGACGAGCATGATGTGGCCGGAGCGCTGGATGAGGACGTTCTCCGGCTTGAGGTCGCGGTACACGACGCCGAGGCCGTGGAGGTGCTCGAGGGCGAGGACCAGCTCCGCCGCGTAGAACAGGATGGCGGCGTCGGACAACGCCCGCCCGGCCTGGCAGAGGCGGAGGGAGTTGAGATCCCCGCCGGTGCACCGGTCTATGGCGAAACCGACGACGGCGTCGGTGGCCACGACGCCGCGGAGGGAAGGGAGCAGCGGGTGGTGGAGCGCGAGCAGGACGTCGCGCTCGAACCAGATCCGCCGGTGGCCGTCGCCGCCGCAGGTTCCTCCCGGCCCAAGCACCGCCGCGCCCCTGTGTCGGGCGGCGGCGCGGGACATGGTCTTGAGGGCCATGGGGTCGACGTTGAGGCTGCTCCCGGCGGTGGTGACGGGCACGACGTGGAAGACGACGCCCCTGGCTCCATGGCCGAGCACCGACAGGGCCTTGAGGTCAGCCAGGCTCAACTGCAGCGGCGGCGGTTGGGGCGGGGAAGGCACCATGCTCCCCATGACATGCAATGGCGACAAGCAGAATTGTAAAGTTTGTAACTTGAAAGAGGTGTGCCCGCTTGTAAATTTGTAGGGGACGTTTGGGTTTTGGGCTTGTTGATATACTAGTACTTTTCAGCGTTGCTATTTTCCGGGCGATTTAGAGTTCTCGAGTTTCCACCTTCTCCTCTGTCATAGGTCGCGTCGCGCCGGTGCCTTATTTGTTTTTGCCGTTATTGAGAGATTTGAAATAGGTTTCGTGTTAGAGTTCAGGGATCCTCCTATGTCTCTCAAGGTTAGGTGGATGCTGGGGGTGGCAACGGGCTAGCGGCGAGAAGTGGTTTGTGGTTAGGGCGGCGAGGGATTGGCGACGGCGGCGGAGCCGAGGGGTCGAAGGTAACCAAGCAAGTGGGGGAGGGGGGATCGGCACCGATGGTTGGATTTAGGGTGGGCGGGGTCGACCGACAAAGAGAGGAAGGAAAGTGGAGCGAATAGGCAGCGACAACGTGGATCAGGATCGAGAGAGGAGAGAAATTTGACTTTTTGCCCCAAAGTTGAGCTGCCTTGGTTTTTTTGCCCTAAGTTGAGCTGCCTTGTATTTTTTTGCCCCAGATGGACTAACCCCATATAGTTTTTTGCTTCAGGGGGCTCTTTACAAAATAGGCAATAAACAAATTGATGCATGGCGCTGCTGCATGGCGCTAGTGCTTGGCTTGCATGCAGACGCTGCTTGGCGCCGGCTGAGGGGACGGTGACGGGGCGGACGGCCGTGGGGAGGCCATGGCGCCGGCGGCACCGGCTGGGGGGACAGCGCCGGTGCCCAGGAGGATCTCCCGTGAGGAGGAGGCCGCCATGGCATGCAGCGGGGAGGGCGAGGGCTGGGAAGGTGGCGGCGGAGCGGACGGTCGTGGGGAGGCCATGGCGCCGGCGGCGCCGGCTGGGGGGACGGCACCGGTGCCCAGGAGGATCGGGCTCGCTCCAGGAAGACGAAACGAAGAGGCCACTTTGCAAAATAACCCTCAGATTGAAATGAGTAATGGGTTAGTCTATTAGGACAAAAAATACAAGGCAGCTCAACTTAGGGCAAAAAATACAAGGCAGCTCAACTTTGGGGCAAAAAGTCAAATTTCCCGAGAGAGGAAGGGATCACGAGGTGAAGTCGAGAGGTGGAGATCTTGGTTAATGTTTATAGGGATTAGGATGAATTTAAGCCATTAGTTTTGACCAAATGGCCAGAAAAAATCGATCGCAAAAAAATCAAAGCATTTGTTGATCGGTCATTCACTATACTTTTATGGTTTGTTTAGACTTTTAAAGCCCTTTGATTTAATGTTTGCACGTGGTTAATGTACATCTAAGAGATATGAGAAGTTATCCTCAACCGGGTTTGAAGAGAAAAAAAAATGATTTTGAGACCTTCTCGAAATGCCAAAAGTATTTGGCTTGTAAAAAAATTGAATATGTGACGATAAATTATAATCTAGTTTAACCTATAAAGAACAACTCGGCTTCACTAGTCATAGCTAAGGTCCTGTTCTTTTGAGCTGATCTGAACGGCTGAAATGACAAAACTTCGAGAGCTTCTCGAGGTAGTCTCGAGATTCGGATACATTTCGTTTGACTTGTTTTTTAAAGCGTTATAACACACCTTCAAAACAGTGAAAAAACGGACTCAAAAAACTCAATGCATACATGTTTTCAAAACGTAGATAAGTCGTTAAACTTTTAAGCCGTTAAGCCGTTAAGCTGAAAAGAACTGGGCCTAAAACATATTCAGTATACATGGGTTACCCTTTTTCCTTTGCGTCTACATTTGATTTTATCGTACCTTCTCATTAGGGATGGCAATGGGGACCCGATCCCCGATCCCCGACGGGGAATTCCTCTATTAGGGGATGGGTATGGGGGCCATTGCTCCCCCACGGGGATAAAAACAGGGAAAATTCATCCCCATCGGGTATCGCGGGGACGGGGATGGGGAAATATTTTCCCCGCGGGGATCCGGCCCAAGACCCGATATAGTTTATGTGTCTGGTTTAGCCCACTGATTCAAAGGAACAATCAGGCCCATTCGTGACCACGTCAATCTACATGGCCCAGCCCACAGCTACCTAGGTTAGCTCCCCCTAATATCTCATTCCATACGCCGCTGGCAGCCACTGCTAGTTCCTCCAGGTCCCCATGCTCGTGCGACGGCTCGTGCTGGTGTGCAATCCAGCGATTGCTCCCCCACGGCGACAGCGCGAGGCTAGGCGGTGACAGCGGCGGCGAGGCTAGGCCGCGATGGTGGCGGCACCAGGCCAGGCGACGACGGCGGCCACGCCAGGCCAGGCGACGACGGTGACGTCGCGAGGCTTGGCAACGAGTGCGGCGACGGCGACAGCGCGAGGCCTGCCGGCGAGGCCATGAGACGGTGGTAGCAGGCCTTGCGGCAACGGGTTTGCGGCCCCGTCGGGTCCCCGTTCCCCGGACAGGGTCGGGGATGGGGAGAAATTGTCCCCCGAAACGGGGACGTGGAGTGGGGAAATATTTATGTCTTGGGGCCGGGTACGGGGGAGCACTCCCCACCGGGGATTGCCCCGTTGCCATCCCTACTTCTCACACTCATCCTTTAGACCTACGTGTTTATTGTTGTTAGAGATTTTTCTAGAAATGTGTAATAGCTGAGTTATTATATTTATCTTATAATCTTTGTTTAAGATTCTTTAAGAGCCAAGCCACCACCATGGATCACAATTCACAAATTGAAAGGCGACCATCTTGGATTTCACGATTCATTCACAATCCAACAGCCTTTTTTTTTGGGGTATTTCTTCTTAAAGAAAATATCTCGAATCTCTCTGGAACATTCGTGGACTCAGTTCACGTGTGACGGATGCCGAGGAGCAAGCTAACCATTCGGGGCGTACACAACTACACAGCAGAGCCCGATGCGCTGGCCGCTGGGACAGTGACGAGCGATAAACTCCAGGTGCACGCACGGAATTCCCATGAGAAAGCAAATTATGCACCTGAACCCGGCTCACGTGCCAGCCTATCGGATTCTGCCAAGTACAGTACCAACCAAGTGACCTGCTCTGTGATCTGCGCCTCGCAGTCTAACCACTTTTGCGCGCGCGCGCGCGTGATCTGCCGCCGCCGTCGAGGTCGAGGCCACGCCCCTCCCGCGTGCGTAAATACGCCTTTGGTTATTGCAGATCTCTGCAGTGCACAGATCACATTTTTGTTCCGCAGCCAAATCAGGCCGTGCTGTCAATGCTACTAATGTACGGGTACTAATTACATTGGGATTAGGATGAACAACGCTCATCAGGGGGTTGAGATCGAGCACAGTTCAGTGGTTGCGCCTCAAGAGACGCACCAGAAAGAAACAAAAAGTAACGTTACAAAATCACGGATCTTCTTCTTCTTCCACTGAAAGTTTACACCGTGAATTTCAGGTGATTTTCTGTGCAGTTGAGAAAGCATAGGCTATTAGTTGTGGCAGCAAGTTCAGATAAAGTGGTGGACGTGGATAAACAAGAACCTGGTTCCATCGCTGATTGATCCTGTGCAAGATGTGCTAAGGCAACTGATGCTGATTCTCCACATTTCCCAGATGAAGAATCTATACGATGAGCACAGTGACAGTAAGTAGTCTGCAAAATATGTGGCGGGGAACGCCTGTACGGTAAAAAAATTAATAGTTTGCAAAATACATGTGGAGTTCAGAAATGCACAGGAAGGGGTTGCCTGGCCTCATAGCAGTTTATCATGACACCTGTGAGAACGGTTACTGCCTTGCTGAATGTAATCATGATGCAGAAAATGTAATCACATGATCACTGTTATCATGAAGACATTGACAATTCACTGTTCACAATGCACAGATTAATGGTAAATGTAATCACATGACCACTGTCTTTCTGCCTCACATGTCATTAACCAACCACATGCACTCAACAGAAATGAACCATACCAGATGACACCAACAAATCGGAAGAAAGCCTACAAGCACACAGATTAATAGAGATCACTGATCTGCAGTGAAACTGACACAACATCAAAAGGTTGCTTTCGAAGCACACGAAATTATGAACAGGGCAGTGATTCAACCATCCAGGATTTACAAGCCAAACAAACTCAACATAAAAAATGCATCCACAATATTTACATCTGAACTTATGGTACAATGTTATCCTGTTTGTACCAGTTTTAACACTAAATTATGCGACTCAAATGATCTCAGGCAGAAACTGGTGCCTGATCCTCTGAAACAGAGCAAGATTACCACTAATACATCGGAAACAGATGTACATGTTCCTAAAACAATAAGGACACTAAACAGACTGCTTGATTATTAGAATGAGATAACACACTTCTCCTTAGCCAAAGCTATAAAAAAAACTAAGGTCATCCGATCTTTCTTCAAGATTAGCTGCACATTAAATTCACTCACACTTCACACAGATCCTCTTATTTACAGTAGAACGGAACTAATTGCCCAAGCCACCCAATGTTAAATATTCTGTCCTGAGAGGCCAAAACACAAAGCTCCTAGCCTTTGGTGAGCATAGAAAGGTTACTAAAGACACATAGAAGCTGGTCATTGTGCTGATACAAAATGCGCCAAGGGATACCCATCCATTTTCTCCATGCCAGTCATTGAGCCAACCATGACGATTGCTTCCTGCCATTTTCCCTTCTGGCAACCTTGCATCTGCAGTGCATCCTTCCCCACTGCATATCCCTGGGTTTCCTGCCAAGGCTCCTGGAAACTTTTGCAACCCATCAGTTGTTGGCAAAGGCCCAGATAGGCTATTGTAGGAGAGGTTAAGCACCTCGAGCTCTGTCATGGCGGCAATTCCAGGAGGCACCTCTCCTGACAGACCATTATGCGAGAAGTCAAGTGTCCGCAGCCTCCCCATCCCCCCAAGGCCAGCAGGGATCTGCCCATCCAAGTAATTACAAGAGAGGTTCAAATATTGCAATCCCTTCAGCAAAATCAGCCCTTCTGGTATCTCCCCACGGAGCTCATTCTTTGACAGATCTATCCCAGAGGCTGCCCGAAGATCATACCCCAGCTCCAGTTGCCGGCCAGTTGTGTCCACAGACGCCGACAAAAACAACTGAGGTGGAATCATAACCTCTGATGAAATCCCCTGGACCTCTCCACCATTAAGCGCTGCACTGGCATTGAACCCACCATCAGGGATGAAGCCAACAAACCTATTCCCAGACAAATCAAGCCACTGGAGCACTGGGAAGGAGAACATCCAATCCGGTAGCTGGCCGGAGAGTTGGTTACCAGCAAGCGATAAGAACCTCAAGCTCTGCCATTTGACCACAGCACTACTTAATTCCCCCGTGATCTCATTTCCAGACAAGTTGACGACTTCCAGAGACCGGCACCCAGCCAGCGGCAGCGGTATCTCACCAGATATCTTGTTGTTTGACAAATCTAGAACCTTCAGGCTATCAAGCGCATCAAGCTCTGGCCTCAGAGCCCCAGAAAGGTGGTTCCCCCCTAGCCGCAGGTACAGAAGCTGGAAGCAGCCAGCAAGCCCAGCAGGCACTACACCGGACAACCAATTATGCGACAAATCCAGCGACTGCAAGTAGGTCAGGTTCCCAATCCCGGGAGGAATCTCCCCGGACAGCTGATTGTCCGCGAGAAACAGCCCCTGCAGGCTCCGTATCGCGGTTATCCCGGCGGGGATCTCGCCGGAGAAGCGGTTGTGGGAGAGGTCGAGGAGCAGGAGGGCGGAAGCGTCGGGGTCAGCGACGATTCGCGGGGGGACGGCGCCGGAAAGCGCGTTGCGGGAGAGGTCGAGGGCGGCGAGGCGCGCTGGGAAGGAGAGCCGCGGGGAGAGCGGGAACCGGAGGGAGTTCATGGAGAGGTTGAGGCGGCGAAGGGCAGGGAGGGAGGCGGGCAGGCAGGTGGGGACGGCCCCGGAGAGCGCGTTGCGGGAGAGGTCGAGGTCGAGGAGCGAGCGCGGGAGGGAGCAGGGGAGCTCGCCGGAGAGCGCGTTGGCGGAGAGGTCGAGCACCTGGAGGCGGCGGAGGCGGGCCAGCGGCGGGACCGGGAGAGGGCCGGAGAGGTTGAGGCCCCGGAGTGCGAGCGCGGCGACGAAGGGCGGGGCGGCGGCCGTGGGCGGGTGGAGCGAGACGCCGAGCCAGGACGAGGAGAGCGGGCCGCGCCAAGAGGAGAGCGCCGCGCGGGAGGCCGGCGAGAGGGAGGCGCGGAAGGCGAGGAGCGCCTGGCGGTCGGAGGCGGCGGGGGCCGCGGGCCCCGGCGCCGAGAGGAGGAGGAGGAGCAGGAGGAGGAGAGGAGCGGTCGGCATGGCGGAGGTGGAGGTGGCCGGCGTGGGAGGTGGTTAGGGTTTTGCAGGAGGGTTTGGCTCTTGGGCGCGGCCGTCGTGGGAGGTGGTCGAGTGCAGTGGAGTGGAGCTGGGCAGTGGGCACTGTGCAGGAGGTGCGTGTGGGTGTGCGCCCGCCGTGGTGCGGACGTGCGGTATTTTGGAGCTGCGTGGAAAGGTCAAAGGTGGCAAAGGGCGGGGAATTGGGCTGGATCCAGGCAGTGAGACCAGCGGGTCGCCGGGTCGGGCCGACCGTGAGCATATATGCATATGGGTTTGAAATTGACCCAGGCTTTCGAGGGCTCGTGAACTTGACCCAAGCTTTCGAGGGCTCAGCTATCCCATTTGGCCGCTCGAGAACGGCGGACGAGGCGGCGTTCTTGGAGTTAACTGTGATGGCGCCGGTCATCGGGAGGCGACGACAACGTCAGTGGTTCATCGAAAGGTCGAGGCGGCCAGAGAATGGCTGGTGTCGAGAGGGAGGCAAGATAGGACATGGAAGAGGAGAGGGAAGAGCAGCTTGTGCTTGGGAGGCAAGATATATGACGCCATCGGGAGATGGAAGAAGATAGAGTGGACATGTCTTTCGATCTGAGTTAAGCTTAAGGGAAGGAAGTGTGGTGGCTCTTGGAAAGGGAAAAGTGGGTCGATAGGCCATGGCCCATGAAGAATATGGTGATGTGGGGAGTGATACGTGGGCCGAGTGGTCAAAAGGTCATCTGTCTGTGTACTCGTTTTCGCTATCTCTCTTCCTTCTTCTATTCCACATCTCTTCTCTCTACCTCTCCCTGATAAAGAAGGTGAGCACGTTTGGTGAGTTTGGTGGCATGATATGGCAAGCATGATGTGGAGCCTCATCTGATTTGACGATGGTGGCTAGTATAAGGTGCAACCCCATTTTCACCATGAAACATTAGTCATGTAAATAAAACTTTTAGGTTTGCCCGGAGAAGTTTTGTTTTGTTCACGTTAAACATCATTTTTGCATTTGGTGAAAAAAATTGTGATAATTGTGAAATGTATTGTTTCATCAGGTCTTTTCTCATGTTTTATTTTTTTTCATATTTCACATCTCTTTTGACATGTTTCATCGAATACCTCACCTATTTTTCATTAATGTTTAAACCATGTTTCGTTTGTGTTTCAACCATGTTTTACCACACAAAATCTAAGTTTCAACAACATATTTTGCATGTTTCATCAATATTTTCACCGAGTTTCATCAGCCAAATTCTATGTTTTATCAATGCGTACTCTATGTTTCGTATTTCAATATTTTCGTCTATGTTTCATCAGTAAATTGTCAAGTTTTTTCATGACAACGTCAGCTATGTCTCAACAATTTTGGTCCCCGAGCGCCGCCGTCTTCTTCCCCGAGCGCGTCTTCTTCCCTGGGCGCCGTCTTCTTGCACCGCGCAATGGGTCCCCGAGCGCCGTCGTCTTCTTCCCCGAGCGCCATCGTAAGCGGGACCTCGCGGGCGCTGTCCCAGGTGCGGCGCGCCCTGCGAACTAGCCATGGTTTCTCTTCTTCAAAGGCTAAACACACCTGACTTGCTACACTTGAATGATGATGAACCGATGATACTAGCTAGTGAGATTTGTTGAACATTATGGGAATATATGACTGCTGCTGCAAGTTGCAATTGATTTTCTGATATTTGTTGATTATTATGGGGATATAAATGACTACCGATGTTTTGAGTAATTTAGATGTGTTTATTTCATATATTTCTAGGCTGAGATAATTTATCAAGATTATACATAACGGTGATTGAGTTTATTTGTATGATTTTCTATAAAATTGAAACATGTGTGTGATATGGCTGCTACAAAACGGCCACAAAGATGATGTGCAGTCTTGATCTTCATGTGTTTACTGTATAAATCTGCTATAGATAGCCTTATAGACAATCCATTGGAAGAGCTGGCTATAATACAAGTGACATGGCACTTCCTTATAGCTAGCAGCTAGCTGTACCATTGGAGATGCTCTAAGGGTCACGATGGTTCATTTAAATAGGGTGGGGGCACATGGGAAATATTCTTGTTACCCCTCAAACCCTTTGTGCCCTATGGGCAAAGTTGTACATACGCTTTTTACATGATGGGCCACGTGTCTTATGGGCTGTGTACATAGCAGGCCGTGCCCTCCCTATACATGTGACCTATATGATTTCGGCCCAAGCCTCCGGGCCTTCTAAAAAATGGACACCCCTAACCCTATGGTACAACAGAAGCCCCTTGTATGCCCGTACCGAGCCCCCGAGGGGCGGACAGACACAACAAACATTAGGTTGGGGTCTCGGCCTAGCTTTTCAGGGGCCAGAGTGATCCAAATATTCATTCGCCTATCTTTGGGAGGTAGTTGAACCGCGCAAGGGCCTCGTTAAAAACTCCTCCTGGAAAAACCCAGTGGAAAAAAATCAGGATGGAGAAAAGAGTGCCCAGCAGATGCGGTGCAGTCTTGGTGGAGCCAATGAAGATTCAATGCCTCTGGAGGGAATAGTTCTTCGGGTTGCTCTTCGCTCCTTAGGAGAAGTCGTAGACCCGCTCCGTCGAGCGGGGACCTCGGGGTGTAGGTGAAGTAGCCGTCGCAGACCCGCTCCGTCGAGGCTCATACCCTCGGGACGATCGGGTGTCTTCGGGACGTAGACGTAGTAGTCATCGCAGATCTGCTCCGCCAAGACCTTTGGGAGGAGCAAGAAGCCTTCGGGTCGAAGGCGAAGTAGCCCTCGCAGTCCCACTCCATCAAGGCCTTTTCCTTTGGGACGAGCGAGAGTCTTCGCGTTGTATTTGTCTGCCGAGGCAAGGTCTTCGGGGTGACTAATGCCACACCGCCGAAGATGAAAACCATAAATTTCCAAAGTTGCCAGACAATAACTTAGTAGCCTTCGACGCTTGCAAGAGATTAAATAATATCCTTTGGGGAGAAATCCATCTTCGCACGAAAATATATCTTGGGAGAAAATTCATCTTTGGGAGATAATAATATTCGAAGTGTGCGGAGGGAAATAACAATATCAAAAACTTGGCAAAAAAGAAATCCATCTACCTCCGAAGCATGTGGAGGGAAATAATAATCTCCAAAACTTGGCAAAGAAGAACTCCATCTACCTCCGAAGCATGCGGAGGGAAAAAATAATCTTCGGAAAAAGCCATCTACCTCCGAAGTATGAGAAGGGTAATATAAGTCTTTGGTACTGGATGAAGTTGTCCAATATGATAACCTTCGGTACTTGGCCGAGGAGAAATCCAAAGTAATAACCTTCGGCGCTTTATAGAGAAGTCCAATATAATAACCTTCGATACTTGACCGAGGAGAAGTCCAGAATAATAACCTTCGATACTTGACCGAGGAGAAGACCAGAGTAATAACCTTCGATACTTGACCGAGAAGAACCTTCGATACTTGACCGAGAAGAAGTCCAGAGTAATAACCTTCGATACTTCACCGAGGAGAAGACCAGAGTAATAACCTTCGTGCTCATCATCAGTGAAATCCATAAATTTCCTAAGCCTTCGGTAGGCAATACATTAACCTTCGATATTTGGCGGAGGTGAAATCCAGGACTCTCTGAAATAACATTTACTTGGTATACGATTACAAATTGCAAAGTATATGATTGAATACCCGCAAGGGGCAATGTAATAGTCTTCGGCGCTTGCGAAGATAAAATCCATCATCCTTTAGAGCTTGCGAAAATAATGTAGTAATCTTTGATAATCGTCAAAGATGAAATCCGTGGTCCTTTGGAGATCAATTTAATAACCATTCATGCTTGGTGAAGGTAGAGCCCATGAACCTTCGAAGCTCGCGAAGGTATAAATAAAAAACCTTCAGTATTTTGTGATGGCGTGAAGGTGTGTTGCAGCGCAAGGCACGTGATAGTGCAATAATCAATCGCCTCACATCTCGACCGGTGCACGGAGTCATGCTTCACGAACATCTCGCACACCAGCTGCCACGGCGTCGCCACGGCCATGGGCACCACCATGGAGCCGTGGGCGCGGCTATCGGAGCTTGGTGCTGGACGAGGAGGAGCGCCGCCGGGCGCTGCTGGACTGGGAGCCGCCGGGCGCCGCTGGACGGGGAGAAAGGAGACGGAGGCAGCCCCCGAGCCGCCGCTGCCTAGAGAGGAGAGCGGCAGGAGGGATTCGACGCCGCTGCCGATGGGGGAGCAGCCCCCAAGCTGCCGTCTTGGACCGCCGCGCCACCGGCCTGAGGAGGAGAACCGCGGAGGGAGAAGCCCCCAAGCCACCGGGCTGTTGCTTGAGGAGGAGACGGCAGGGGAGCCCGCGGGCTGCCGGCCACGCCGCCGGCCTGCTGCTGGATTGGAGGAGCACGGCGGAGGGAGCCCCCAGCTGTCGACGAAGGGGAGGCCGCCATGGAGGAGGAGCCGGCCGGGGAGAAGAGGAGGTCAGAGAAGAGGCGCCCCGCGCCGCCTCTTGATGAAGAGGGGGCGGGGGGAGGCAGCCCCCGCGCCGCCACCTGCTACCGGCTGGGGAGGAGGCCGGAGAAGGCCAGCCGCCGCCGGTGCTGCAGGAGAGACGCCGCCGCCGCCCTCGGGGAGGAAGAGTGCCGCCGGGCACGCGCTGCTGCCTGCTGGACGGGCAGGAGCCGTGGAGGGAGGCGGTCGCCGCCTTGCTGGACGAAGAGGAGAGCAGGAGGAGCCCCCACGCTGCCAGCCACTGCTTGGAGGAGAGGAGCACGAGGGGAGCACCCCGTGCTGCCTCCACTGGGCTGGACAAAGAGGAGGCCGGGGGAGAGCACCCCGGGCTGCCGCTGTCCGCCTGCAGGAGAGAGGAGGCATGGAGGAGCTCCGCACCGCCGCTGCTCGAGAAGAGGAGCGGGGGAAGCCCTCGCGCCGCCGGCTCTTGCCAGAGAGGAGCAGGCCACGACGGAGCCGCCTCGCGCGCCGCCGCTAGAGATCCGCGCCGGCGCCGCCGCCCGCTAGAGCTGCTGGAGAGGGAGAGGGCGCCGGCGGCTGCGCGTTGGCTGCCAGAGAGGAGGCCGAAGAGCCGCCTTGCGCCGCCCACGGCCGGAGAGGAAAAGCAGCCGGAGGAAGGAGCGGTGGAGGGACTCCAAGCAGCCGGGCTGGTGGAGGAGCTGTGGAGGACCACGCCGCCGCCGCTGGGCTCAAGGAGGAGGCCGCCGCGGAGGACCACGCCGCCGCCCCGAGCTGGAGGAGAGGAGGCCACGGGATGGCCTCAGCCTAGCCTCCTCAGATCTGGACTCTCCATAAGGGGATCTGGCGTTCCCCCTCTGCTCCAGCCCCCAAACTCCACTGATTTCTACCCATTTTGCTCGATCTGTACGCTTCTGACCACCGATTTTTGAACTTCCGCAGCCGATTTTTGGGAAGAACTCGAGGTCGAGGGGAAGAGGATTCAACACCTACCCCCTACCTGGCGCGCCACTGTCAGCGTATTTTTTTGCCGCTAGACCCGAAGATTCAGAGATTCGACACGGGAGGTAGCACTGCTGCGCCTCGAATCGCCCTCGAGCTCCCAAGAACAGTATGAACACCAAGATGTACCCAGGTTCGGGCCCCCGAGGTGGGTAATAGCCCTACTCCTGCTGAGCGCTAGCTCTATGTGTGTATTGGCATGAAAATGAGGTGGAATGAGCCAAGTCTCCTCTCCCCGTGGTGGCTTGGTCCCCTTATATAGCGTGGGTGAGCCCGACCCGACGGGGAGAGAGAAACAGGGGTGCATCTAGCCTATTACATAATCACTGTATAGGCAGGCAGGTATACAATAAATGCCGTGTAGTTGTAGCCGCCTGCTACGCACGTCCCGCTGCCTTGTCGCATCCCATCGGTGGCAGGTGGGGCCCAGAGTCCCACCAACCCTGCCAACTGCTTAAGCGGTCGTCGAAACGGTGCGGAGCCTGATCGCCCGCCTGCCCGCCGAACTGCTGCATGTCCTGGTCGCCGAGCTGTGCTCGCCCGGCGCGCCGCGTGTCCTGGTCGACCTCCCGGTGTAGGGGCCTGCTCGCTGAGAGTGCTCGCCCGCATGCTGGGGCCCGGTCGCCCGCCTAGCACGGGGAGGGCTTGCCCGCGTGCTGGGGCCTGATCGCCCGCCTGGCACGTGGGGCCCGGTCTCCCAGCGCAGGGGTCTGGTCGCCCCTGCCTGCCGAGAGACGCCTCAGGGCCTAGTTCCGAGCGATGGGGCCCGCGTGCCCGCCAGTCCACTCGGAACCAGACCTGGTCTTCACGGTCCTCCTGGATGGCACCGTCTTCTACCCCCCTTCGGGAGGAGGTGGAGAGGACACCCCGGTACCTTATGTACCGACAATCCATTGGTCCCGCGACAACCCCTTGGTATCAAGTACGAAGGTGGCGAGCTTTTAGAAACGAGCCAAAATTTATATAGCGCTTGATGGCGCTAATGGGGGTTGGGCGTGATTGTCAACGGGCCCCGTGCCAGCCCCCGGGGGTCGTCACCCCATAAATTTTTCAGGGCGCTATAACACAATCAACCTGGCTTCCGGGGCGCTATGATGCAATCAACCCGGCTTCCTGGGCGCTATGACGCAATCAACCCGGGCGGCGCGTGGTAGCACAGTCTTTGGGCGCGTGATAGCGTGATATGAAGGGTGATGTCGCGAAGATCCATTGGTCCCGCGACAACCCCTTGGTATCAAATCCAATGGTGGCAAGCTTTTAGCTACGAGCCAAAATTTATATAGCGCTTGATAGCGCTGATGGGGGGCTGGACACGATTGTCAACGGGCCCATGCCAGCCCCCAGGGGTCGCCACCCCGTTAATTTTCCAAGGCGGTATAACGCAATCAACCTGGCTTCCGGGGCACTATAACGCAATCAACCCGGGCGGCGCGTGGTGGCGCAATAATTAATCAACCTTCGGTGGAGGGAAAATTCAGCTTCGGGATTCGACGAGAGAAATGGCAATATTCCAAGTTCGACGAAGAAGAAAAAGCAATCTTCGAAACATGACGAAGAAAGGAAGGTTTTTTATTTTTATTTTTATTTTTTTAAGTTTTGATTTTTTTCCGAAGACGAAACGAAACTTTGCCGAAGATGAAATTTTTTGAGTTTTTACGAAGATGAAATTTTTTGAGCTTTTTCAAAGATGAAGTTTTTGGAAGATGAAATTTTTTGAAGATGAAGTTTTCGAGCTTTTCCGAAGATGAAGTTTAACAGCCTTCAAAAATAAAACCATCTTCAAAATTCGATGAAGCATAAGATCTTTGGAAGAAATAAAACGATTTTCAAAATCCAATGAAGAAGCACCATAGTCTTCGGGGGAAATAAAATAATCTTCAGAATTCCAATGAAGGGCTATAATAATTCTTGGGAGGGGTAACCTTGGGGTGCGTGATGGCGCGCTAATAATTGTCTTCGGTCTTCCATTTTCGAGCGCGTGATAGCGCAATAAACAATCAACCTCCGAAACACGCAGAGGGCAATGAAGTTGCGCGATGGCGCTTAGTCTCCAACAAAGGCAAAGTATGAAATCCTGAGGACTCCGATGGGCAATATAACATCTTTTGATGCTTGGCGAAGGTAAAATCCTTGATCCTCCGAGCTTGGGGAGGATGAAATTATAACCTTCGGTGAAAGCCCCTGAAGCTTGCGGAGGGCAATATGATTTATACTCAAGAAGACCCCTGCATAAGCAACTTTGTGCAATATTTGCAAAGTTCCAAATAGAAACCCGAAGTGTATAATCAAGGTAACTTGCATGTTACAGCTTCAGGTATGTAATTGCAGTAAATTGAATTAAATAATGCGATTAAGACAGTGTTGTAGAAGGCAAGTGCATGCATGCTTAGACAGTGAAGCGAATGCGAACAGTAATTTGCCTGTAAGTAGCGCATTCTGAAAGACTCTTCTGCCCAATGTTCACTATCCACCAACCTGCAGGTATGCAGGAAGGCTGCGACAGCTACTCTCAAATTGAAATAATACTTTGAATGTATAAATCTCATATCCAAAGGGTTTCAAAGTGAAAGTGCTGAATACACATACAAGCAACCAACGGGATGATCCTCACAGAGAGGTGTTGTTCCACAGGTCACATGTATCACGAAATTAGCTTACACTATAATAAGTATTGGCATAGAATCATTCATTAAGCAGTGTACATAATTTTGCCGATTTCACTAGGATTCAAGATAGCTCAGGTGTTTACACCTGGGCGCTTTACTGATGCAGGCTTTTGCTGAATGTCAATAGTACATTGAAGGAAACTCTGCAAGTCTTTCTTGCAGCAACTAACCTAGCACTCTGTAAACCAGGGAGCCATGGAAATTGGGAGGAGGCATGATACTTAGCTCTAAAATAGCGTTCAGCCGAGTCGGAGGTGTCACTGTCTGCAGCGAAGAAGATTCATGGAGGCCACACCAAGATCACCCAAGCCAATGAGCTTTGTGATGTATCATCCTGGAGAGCGAATTCGCTTCAGCTCTCTCGGCCTTTCCGTCGAGCAGCTGGAGTGCGTTGTCCAACACCTCTGCATGCTACGCCATGTTAGCACAACCGGATGCCTGGTGAGTTCACAAGCCACTTGCCATCGATTTCACCCTTGCCAAGAAAAAGGCGGGGAAGAACACATTAGCTTATAAAATTTCTGAAGGACTTTGAGAATCTACGATTGACGTGTAGAAGCGGTGCAGCAGGGACATGATTTGCTCGACCCTTAGCTTTATAGCTTGTTGGCACCTCTTCTGGGGCATTTGGTCGAGCAGCTTGGGGGCACAAGGCGAAGGTTGGTCCCATGAAGGGCAAGGCCTTGGCCCTTAAGTCGGAGCAGTGCCGGAGACGTCAGCGAGGCCGCAGGGTTGTGCTAGCAAGCAAAGCCCCGGTCGGGGGTCGCGGCGCGCCCGTTCGGTGGATTAGGACGTTGGCCCCGTCGTTGTTGAGGGAGACAGGACGGGCGCCGCCGAATTGCTTCCGAAGAAGAGGAGGCGGACGCCGATACCTTCGTTTCCGTGCTCAGGTCTTCGGGAGTCCGCTGCTAGGAACCTTCGGGAGGAGGCCGCCGGAGATCCTCGAGAGGCCGCTGTTAGTCTTCGGGAGCACGCCGCTAGGAAGGTTCGAGAGGAGGCCGCCGGAGATCCTCGGGACGCCGCTGCTAGTCTTCAGGAGCCCCTTGGCGGCATAACTTCCGCGACGCAGGTGGCTGGCAAAGGTGGCTGGTGAAGGATGGTGGTACCGGCACCTTCGGGGCAGCACTGGTACTGTTGGGGCGGTGTCGACATCTTCGGGAGCAGGCCGACGACGGATCTAGGGGAGAACCTGGCCCTTCGGGTGGTTGCCGACACCTTCGGAGATGGTCGACTAGGGAGTCTTCGGGAATGCCAGCGAAGGGGGTCCTCGGGACGCTGCCGACGAAGTGGGTCTTCGGGGAAGCTGGCGAAGAGGGGCCTCGAGTGGTGTCGCCTTCGGGAGATGACCGATGCCTCCGAGAGTGGCGATAGGCACCTTAGGGAAAGGTGGCGCCGACAAGCCTGTAGTCAACGGATCTTTGGGAGCGGCAGCCCGGCGCCGAGGGAGACCTTCGGGACGCGGCGTCGTGGTGCCTTCGGGATGGAGGTGGCAGGCACCTTCAGGATGGAGTCGACAGGCGCATTCGGGATGGCCGGCGGCAGGCATCTTCGGGATAGCCGGCACGGGTTCTTCCGGAAGGTGGCAGCGAGGAGGTCTTCGGTTAGGCCGCACCGGTGACCTTCGGGAGGACTGGCCAACGACGACCCGCGGGAAGGCAGCGAGGGGCTTCCAGAGCCCCTTGGCGGCGTGGAGAAGTTTTGTTTTGTTCGCTTGAAACATTATTTTTGCATTTGGTGAAAAAAAATTGTGATAATTATGAAATATATTGTTTCATCAGGTCTTTTGTCATGTTTTATTTTTTTTCATATTTCACATCTCTTTTGACATGTTTCATCAAATACCTCACCTATTTTTCATTAATGTTTAAACCACGTTTCATTTGTGTTTCGACCATGTTTTACCACACAAAATCTAAGTTTCAACAACATATTTTGCACGTTTCATCAATATTTTCACCGAGTTTCATCAGTCAAAATCCATGTGTTTATCAGTGCATACTCCATGTTTCGTATTTCAATATTTTCGTCTATGTTTCATCAGTAAATTGTCAAGTTTTGTCATGACAACGTCAGCTATGTCTCGACAATTTTTTGTCATGTATATTAGTTTTCACCCATTTTTCCTTGATACATTATAAAATTTCATCAGTAGTTTTCGATGCATGTTTTAGTAGTAATCAATTTAGTTTTCATTATGATGTCATCTGCATGATGCAAATGTCTGATGGGACGGGTTCCCATCGAATGTTTTCTTGTGGCTCTTGTTTGAGTGCTCGCCACCGTCTGTGATATAGGCGGTGACAACGGTCGAGCCTAAGGACTTTCTCTTGGTGCACCGCATTGGCGGCGATGTACAATATCGGGACAATGTACCTGTGCCGAATTCAGATCTTGTCGGCGATAACGATGGCGCGGGAAAGGGAGATCCCACGTCGCAGTGGGGAGGAAGAAAAAACTAAAGCATGCAGCTGTTGAGAGACGCACCCTTCGGCTACTCGGCCACCCCTTCCTACCCACAGTCTCAAGTGTTTACGGGTGTTAACGCCGGTGACCTCGATCATCCATGATCATCCATGTTCCACGTGGCGGTGGAAGAGAGGAAGAAGAGGAAAGGTTTAAGAAGAGGAGAAAATGGGACACGTGGCGCATGGATCAACATATGGTGAATATGGTTCTATAATCACATATGCCACCTGCTAGGTCATGCTAGTCATGGTGGTTGTGCTTTGCGTCGCACTGTCTGTGCTTCATGTCGAGGCTACCCGTTTCGTGCTACGCAACCCATGCTATGCCCAAGGAGCAGAGAAAAGAGGAGGCACAAAAGGGAGCTAGATTTCACATACCAGAAGAAAAATTGATAGATATGCTAAAAGAGGCGCTCAGGACTAAAGAAGTTTAGAGGATTGTGCTGCCCTAACATCAATTTATCATTGTAATCAAAAGGAAAATCAATAAAACGGTCCGCTCTTATTAGAATAAAACCTAATGGTTTTCAACGTTTTCACGTGATTACCTCGTAGAACTCACTTAATTCCTCAAACCCTAGCGATTACCGATTTAGATCTCACTCAATTTCTCAAACCCTAGCGATTACCGTTTTGGGCTCTCTCCATTCGATTTGCATTTTTGGAAACCAAATTCGACCGAATTTTAACCGAAAAAACGTGAGATCGAAAATGGTCGGGCAACTCGAGAACCATTTCTGAAACCATGACAGAAAGCAGCGCCGTAGACCTTCCTCACCTGCACGGTGTAAGTAGCACCAGCAGAAGAGATCAACCAACTGCTTGTACAGTTGTACTACCAAAAGCCCGGAGCAAACCACCGGTGCACACTAATCAAGTCGTACACCACACCGACTTGTACTTCCGGCAAGATCGATGAGCCGTACGTAGCTAGGCCGCGCGCACCAGGTAGCACCGCACGTTGTTATGCTTGTGACTCACGCGACGACGGCGACGACTCCCATTATTGTTTTGTTTCCTTCGATCGATGGGCACGCGACGTTTTCGGTTTCTTTAAGATTGTTCTGCGATCCCATGTACGTCCATAGTGATGACGACCCCGGTGCCTTTCAAAAAAAATCGTTGTTTATTGCTACCCTATACATACAAAGCTATGGGGCTGACTTCTCGTCAGGCCACTGAGACTTATTTATCTCTCAGTCGATTTTTTGAGCCGTTGATCAAACACCTTCGTATGACACATAAAAGATAAAACGAATATCCACGTATGTGAGAAAATTGACTGAAAGATAAATAAATCTCAATCGCCTGATAACTAGCAAAGGTGTAAAGGTACACTTTGAAGTTTAAGGCCCTCTTCGATACGTCGTTATGTCCGGTTGTGTTCAGTTTTTGTTGACTGTGAACTGGGCAGCGAGTGCGTGTGCTGGGCATTGAATGCGAGTGCAGCGAGTGGTTGGATCCTGGTTAACTAAAACGCAACAAACCAGCGCGGAACGAGCAATCGAACAGGCCCTAAATATAGTGATTTAGTGTTAAAATGACCACGACCCAGCCATCTGTTTTCGTGAATCCGCCGTACACACGTACGCGCGCATGTGTCGTTGCGCAGACCATATATATGTTTTCATTTCGATAGCGTAATGGTGGTCCGCCGTGACCCTTGTGTAGCCCTCGACCCCGTCGTCGCCTTCCTCGATCTACACTCGACAGCTCGTGCCTCAGCTAGCTAGGTTCAAAAGGCCGACCATGAAGCGTCAAACTGACGTGAACCGGCTCAACTGAAATTTAAAATCTGTAGGAAAAAAAAATCTAAATGTGTTATTACTGTATTCAAATCGGTTGGTGTAAATGTTCTACGCAGAGCAAATTTTTTATGCTTTTCTTTACATTTCCGGCTTTGTCTCATTCATGCATTTCTTTTAGCATCCTACGGCCAATTTCAGACATGTTGCATAGCACAACATGGCCTCGTGATTTTGTTTTTAAAACAAATACTCCCACCAATTTTTTGTTTGACGCCTTTGAATTTTGGGCATGCCTTTGACCATTCGTCTTATTCAATTTTTTAAAATATCATTTATTTTGTTGTGATTTGTTTTATCAATAAAGACGCTTTAAACATGACTTATTTTGTTTGCATGTCTGCACTAAAATTTTGAATAAGACGAATGGTTAAAGTCGTGTTCAAAAGTCAAAAGCGTAAAAAAAACAGAGGGGGTACTATTTTATGATTTAACAGAGCAATTTTGACGAATAATAGCTAAAGTTTGGTATAAACTCAGCTGGATTCATGGGCTGAGTTTTAAAATTTTTCATATAAGTTTTTAGTTGTTTTTAAAATGATTTGACGGTTTTCGATGAAAAAATCACTAAAAATCTTGCACACCAGGAAGCATATAATACACACGATATGTTACATAACTAATGAGGGATTACAAGAAAAGGAGAAATAAGGCGAGATTATCGTGTCCCTCGTTGTCGATGATCTTTAAACGGACTTGGGGTGGGGAGAGGAGGATTTTAATGGGGGATCGAAAAGAAGTACTACGTTAGGTGGTAGGATAGGGTTTTCAAATACAATATTATTTTTAAGCGGTGTGGTGTGTTCTATGACCAATCTGGCTTAGGCTTAGACGATGATCTAGAGTCTCCATATATGTGTGTCTTTCGCAGATCTACGCTCGTCGTTGATGGGATCCCTAGTTTGTCAGTTTCGTGAGGGTACGATGGTAGGATCCTCATTGCTTTCTCTCTTTGGTGGAGATTTTGGTTCACGACCTTGACAAGGTTGTTCTTTACACAATAGTCTTTGGATCTGGGTTGGAGCTAGATTTTGTTGATTGGATGTCGAGAGAA
The DNA here is from genome assembly GCA_005191435.1 of Raddia distichophylla. Classification (NCBI taxonomy): domain Eukaryota; kingdom Viridiplantae; phylum Streptophyta; class Magnoliopsida; order Poales; family Poaceae; genus Raddia; species Raddia distichophylla. Next base: position 2,107,388 of record SPJY01013647.1, read on the forward strand.
AGGTCGATTTGGGTGCAGAGAGACTCTAGCTTGGCAATGAGGGCGGCAAAGTTGGTGAACATTGGTGACCTTGGCTTCACCTTATTTGCTCTTATTTGTTTTAGAAGGAGGTTTGAGCCTCGTTGTCATATCCGACGTCGACACGTGGAAGGGAAGAAGCTGCTTCCATAGATTTGAATTTAGCCGGTAAAGACATCGATGGAATTTATTGTTACATCAAGGGCTTCTTCGTAAGACAAGAGTGGTTGTCGCCAAAAATTACATTTCCTTGTTTCTCGAAAATAAAAAAAAGGAAGCACAGACAGAGTATACCAATCCACATCGCTTCATATCGACGACGACCGTACGTCGCGGCCATGCCCTCCTCCTCGGCTCCTCGGCTCCTCGATCGGTAAAGACACACGTCGCCGTCGGCCGCGCGCGCCGGCGAGCCACGCACACACGGCGCGGTTTCGGCGCGAGCGCCTGTTGTTTACGCGCGCGCGAGGGTGAGGCGGTTTCGGTGGCGCGTCACGGCCACGGGAGAGACGGCTCAGGCGCAACTTGGCGATAAACTAAACGACGTCGCCTGCGCTAGCTTTGCGGGCGCTCGGTGTGGGGGTGCGCTAGCTTTGCACGCTGTGAAAGACTGACTAAAATACTCATGAAACGCAACACACTCGAACCGATAATGAAATATTATATGAAACACGTACAACGTTCCAATGCTATACCACCCACTGGTATTCCTTCAAAAAAAGGCTCAAACCTTTCTAAAGCCGAAAGAATTTGAATTTTATCGAGAAAAAAACATCATCTCTACGTACACCCCTCAACTATTTAAAAAATCAATTCTACGTCCCAAATTATAAAACCGGTTTTTTAACAACCCCATCTATCAAAAAATGGATCATTTTACACCCATGATGATTTAAGAGAGGAGTTTTGATGATGTGGCATTCGGTTTTATCAAGTTGCATGCATACGTGGCCTAGTTGTTGATTTTTGGACTCTAAAAGAATGAGAAAAAAATCATGAAACTATTTTAATGCATAAGAGTCATAAAAGAGTAATTTTACAAATAAATAATTTTTAAATATCTAAAAGAAATGTTTTGAGTTAATTCAACTAAAATTTTAAAATAAAGTTAAAATAATTTAAGCTTCCAGTTTTGAAGAATATTCAAAATAAATTCCTAGGATCATTAATAATGAATTAAAGTGTTCTTGAGATTTTATCCACAATTTTTTTGATAAAAAATCACTAATTAAATATACATACATGATGTGGAAAAAAACTAGAAGCCACACAACCAAAATCACCCTCCTGATTAAACCATCAATAGTGTAAAATAGCCAGATTTTGATAGATGGGGCATGTCAAATAACTGGTATCCTAATTTGGAGTGTAGAGTGAACTTCTTAGATAGTGGAGGAATGTAAAATGAACTTATTCCTTATTAGAAGAGGCAAAAAAAGACGATAAAATAACAAAAAGGAACAAAATTAGAAAATTAGAAAAATTTAAAAAGTGCGAATGTTTCAAATTTTGTTTCATCCAAAGTATCTAAAATTGTTGATAGAATTTTACAAAAAAATATTACAGGTTTTAAAGTTTAATTTTGCATTTAGTAAATTCCAAACGATTTGAGCCACCAATTTACCTAACCCCCTGCTTTGGTTAGCCATCAAGTAACATCCCGGCGAATGGAAGAAACTTGTTGGTTTGGTGGTGGACCTAATCCAATGTACTTGGCGAGATATGACCGGTGGTCGTGTAAAACATATATATGTCAAAATATTGTTACTATTAGGTAAGAGAGATTCTGAACGAATGTAGGGGCACAACCAAATTGGTCAGAACCAAGCGTTGCCATATCTATTGTGACACCATTTGTTCTATGCATCCTCCTGACTAAATAGACTATTTCTAATTGGACTTATTACATAAATGGAACAAAAATACGCTTCTCCTCCTTGTTGGATGCGTTTGGCTCGGGTTATATTAAATGGGTTGGTTAACCTTTAACCCAACATGAGAACCGGTGGTAAGGTGTTTGGTTGTGATTTGTGAAGCACATCAGCTGGGTTCAAATTCTCATGGAGACAATAAAAAATCCAAGCTTCACTTTGAGGATGTGTTATATCCGTGAAACCGAGTCGTCGCAGGACTCCTAAAAAAATCTTAACCCAACTTGCTTAACTTAACCCGGCTTCATCCAAGCTTTGTGTTTGGCAACTAATTCAATTAATTGGTTGGGTTAGTGGGGTTGACAGAGAGGAATTAAGTCATCCCATCCCTAACTGTTAGCCAATCCTAGGTTAGCGGGACTTAATTGTGTTCACCGAATTATCTTAATCCCACTTAACCCAAATGTGTCTAGTAGACTAAATTCTTAACCCCCAACCAAATGTGGCGGCCATAAAGTTTCATGTCTTATCTCTCACCATTGGTCATGTATCGAGATCCGTGTACAACTCCATACCTCTCTTGTTTTTTAGAACAGTCAAAATCTGATTCCACTCCTCTCCTCTCTAAGAAGTCAAAACCAGGCCCTCCTTCCTTCTCCTCTCTTCCACTCCTCTCTCCCCCCAAGCCGGATACCACCGGTCGTGGTGACGACCGCCACCCTAGCCATGTGCGACCATGAAGGTGTAGCCTCGACTCGGTCGTCTCCCGCAGTAGCAACTACGGGTGCCCCTGAGCTAAGGAGGAAGAAAGATCCGACTAATTTTGGTTTGAAATTTCAGGGGACGATGTGTTTGCAAAAGTTGAAATGGAACGGATATGGTGCTGCCGTGCTGCACACAGATCTCAGCATACAACCTACGGCGAGGGATAACACCGCGAACTCCATATACAGAAGACTAGAGGAAAAACAAATACTCCAAATGGAACACACAATGGAATATCTGCTGGACTTCTGGCAACCCTAGACTGGAAGCGATCGATCTTCGGACCAACCATTGAGCCAACCAGATTAACCATTACCAGAAACCGGCAGCTTTATTCCTCTTTTTAGCGCCGCTGCCTCCCGCGAGAGCTGAAGCGGCCGCATCCCAGTTTCCACTTGCAGCAATGCAGCATCGACCAACCTAGGCCCTAGGCCCTAGGCCCTAGGCCCACTGGGCCGGTCCCCACGCCGCCACACGCCCCGAGAACCAATCACGGCCCGCCCCCCTCCCCGGCCGACGAGGCGACTCCCCCCATCCAGTCCGCATTTTAAAGCCCACCACCACCTCCTCCCCTCCCTCCCACTTGCGCCGCGCCACCACCCCACACCGCCGTAGGCCACCGTTCCGGCGGCGGGACACCGCCGTCGTCGATCCCCAGCTCCGGCTGATAGGCGGCGCTCACCTCGATCGCGGGGACGTGATTAATTGAGGTCTTGCTGAGATTGGCGCATGAGGAGGTTCTTGCCGGCGGGAGGAGGAGGAGGAGGAGGAGGCGGCGGCGGCGGGGAGCCATCGTCGTCTTCGTCCTCGCCGTCGCGCGGCCGGGAGCGCGCCGGCACCGGCAAGGCCGCGCCGCCCGCTGGGCTGCGGTACGGCGGGAGCGACATCTCGCTGGGGCCGGGGCGCGGCCGCGAGCCCCACGCGCACGACCTCTACGGCCAGTTCCATGGCGGCGGCGGCGAGGCGGAGATGGATAAGGACGGAGTGCACATGCTGGCGCGGCGCGGCAGCTCGCCGGCGGGGTTCTTCTCCAGCCTCATGGTGCCCGACAACGGTCAGTGCAATCCGTACTCTCAACTTCCCCATCAACAAAGAAAAGAAGTTACCCTCAAACTTAATTTAATTCCGCCGGCTTTAATTTCCGAATACAAATATTACTATTTTTTTTTTACCACGGAACAAGCTAGCCATCAACTTCTTGCAGTGCAGCATGGTAATTAACTTGGTGTGGCTTAATTACAATTAATCTTGTCTCTGTCATTGGGAAAAAAAACCTACTATAAAAAAGTAATGGCGACATCTTATGGCTCAATTTTCGGTCCAAACTGAGGGGGAAACAGGCAGCGATATTTTCGCGCCTTTTCTTGTGCCGAATAAAGCAGCAGCACCGTAATATTTTACCTGGGGCCGCAAAGAAATCCAGCGCAGCTCCACTAGCTAAGCTATAGCTGATCGCCTGCAACTTGCACCAATATGGATCGTGTCATGAAGTGGACAGTATCCTGTCTTGTTTAAAAAGTAGTGCACATATATGCGGCTTTTGCTGCATGCATGCGTTAGATCATCTCAGGTATTAAGTTCGAAACTTGAATCCTATATTTAAATATAGAGACTCTTGGAAAAAAAAATTAGCCTAAAAAGACATGTCGAATTCAACAGTAAGCTCTAAAAATTAAGCTTATTGTTAAATATGGGGCTATTCGGGGTTTAGGAGAAGAGTAGCCCTATCCTATTTTGAGACTTTTTTGAAGGTAAATTTTTTGTTCGAGTAGTTTTCTTTACAAAATTCCTAAATTAAAATATAGATATCCATATAGGGCCATCATTGGAGATGCTCTTAGTTGCCTAAATAGAGCATGCATCTTGTGCATTTTTCTTAGCTCCATCTTGTTATATATTTTGAACGAGTAGGATGCCTTTTGCTTTCTTTCTGTTCCCTCTTAATTTGTATGCCTAGCGGGGAAATTAGCTTGCTTATCAAGCATAAAATTATGCATCGATATTTGAAGAACCACTTGAAATTAGCCTCAACTTAATTTTGGCTTTTATCGAGTATGCAATATTCTATGCTTTATTCAACCAAATTTGGATTTCACAACCTAGGGATTTTTTTCAATATGGTCTTCGGTATATGTCAGACTTTCGGATATATCTGCGTTAGAAACTAGTTACTTTAGGTCTCAGCGACAGCGAAGCATGGGGTCCAAGATTTTGAACACCACTCATTTATTCTTTTTTACATGTACTTTTGAATTTGTTTTTGTCTAGTTTGCCCTATTTCCTAATGTTACTTGCAATTGTTACTATTTTTTATTGCCACTTGTACCTTGAGTACTTCTGTCATGGATAGCTTCCCTTAGTTTGATTCATCTTTTATAGTTGAAAAATCATTATACATAGATGTAGTCAATCTCAATTGAATACTTGATGATGTAAATGAATAAATTTGAATATTTAATGGAGGAGTAAGAGTTGATGCTCTTATATATGTTTTGGTTTCTTTTTTTAGTGTATGATAAAAACAACATCATCCACTTGTTAAGTTGTGTTTAAGTTTTCTTTCACTCATAATAATTAAGAGGTTTTACTAACCTATGTTTAGGCTCGACTAGGCATACAACATGGATCTGATTTAGGTCATAATTATTTAGTTTCTTATAATCAAACCAACCATGTCGAAGTCAAAACATTAATTTGACTACGATGTACAGTTGGTATTGAGTTTCACGCATCGGCTAAATCATTTAGAAAACTTAAACTGAGAAAAGCATGAATATTATTATACTCCGCACGTACTTAATTAATTTTCATACAAATGCATCTTTCAATATGTAGTTGCAATAGTACATTGGAATAAAATATTAATTTCTCTTCAATAGTAATATGTAGGGTTACATTTTCCTTGCAAAAAAAAAAGTATGCTTAAATTTAGATCTTGTGCGTCATCCAACGATCCTTGAACAAAAAAAAGTAAGCTTATTTGTACTGCTCTAACAATGTGCTGTTCTTCTAAGAATAGTAAGTTTTTCCTTGTTTGCAAACCAAGGTTTTTTTAAAAAACCATGTTCTAGAAACTTTTAGGCCAATGGACTAATATATTATGCATATTAATATATATAGGTAGCCGTTGTTGTTCTTATTAAAAAAAATTTGAAACACTTATCAGCTTGCCCTGGCCAACGCATACCAAAGAATGGCTCAAAGTGGCACGAGCAGCCATTCCCAATGGCTAATATAAATAGCTGTGGCCTCGCGGTGCCGTGAATACAGCCTAGATTCTGCTCTAGATTGGCCAATCGTCGTGAGATAATGAGGTGAGTGCTGTATTAATTGCATCTTAGCGCCTCGAACCCTAGCGGAGATGAAGATTACTTAGTTAATTAATTCCACTTGCCCTAATCTAAGGCGGGGCCACGTGGTACGCCCACTTGGCGCGGTGGGCCCCTTGCTGTCTTTGCGTCCAGGTTCAGCTGATGAGCTCACGGCTCCGCGATGACGTCATGGTCTCCTCGCCATATATAGTAACCTATGTGTATATATGTATATGTATATGTATATGTATATGTATATGCTGCTATGCGCATGGAGGCAGCTCCTTCTCCTGGTGCGCGCGCACGTCCACGCCGCGCGCACGTGCCCGTTTTATTGGCCGATGACTTCATTGTTCTTAAAACTCTTTTAGTTTGAGGGGAATAAGATTCCTACGCTTAAATGGTGCAACATGTCTGTCATTGGCACGTGGAGGACAGAATCAAATTGTCTGCAAAACTTTCGAACTGACAATAATGTTTTTTTTAATAAAAGTACAGGATCTCTACCAATTCATTCAATTAGAAGTAAAGTAGAGAGAATTAGAAAAAAATGACACTATTGTAAGATGTTGGACCATATCGCAGCAAAATCTAACAATCGGTGAACCTCATCGCAACTCAACATTACCACCGGTTTAAGGCAATAATTTATTTAAGATGATTGATTTTACGCATGGTCATATATGTAGTTACATGCATCGAATCCGTTTTAAAATATATTAAGTTTGGGTCGAATATGTGTACAATAAGGGTTATAATTGGGCTCTGTGTTGTAATAGGCAGGGTTGGTTTAGAGCAGTAGTTGGACTCTAGCCAGACCTCCACTATATAAAGGGAGCATAGGCGTTAGGAGTTAGCGGACGACTTCTGATCATGACCCTAGCAGCCGGTATGTTACGGTATTGTGGATTGGTGAGGAGCGTGCATAGTCAAAGCCCCGTAGATGTAGACGTAAATCGAACTGCGTTATCAAACAACGTGTTCATGTTCTTTCATCGGCGTAAATCCTAATAAAATTTATGATACATGGATCTGAAATAGATCCAACAACTCTACGCTATGCATATAACTCTTACGTTCAAGTGGAATGTGCTACGTGTACTATTCTCAGTAGGTGTCTTGCTGATAAAATTGTGGCTAAGAAGTTATCCACAAGTGTATATACTACTAATACTTAGGATTAATGTAAGTCAGTCGGTAGACAGAGTATCTATTAGGTACAATATCTAGTGAAGTGTTAGGTGTAAAGTTATCCCGTACAGAGCATAGGAAATTTTATACGAAGCAGTGGAACAAACTTGTCAGAATTTTTTTCTGAAAACCCTTTAATTAGTTAACAGAGACAGGCTGAAGTTAGGAGCTGTCCATGAATAAATAATGCCATCAGTTAATTATTTTAGGTTTCTCCATGGAATCATAGCATTGTTTAATTTAGTTGGCAGCTGCCAATATTTAAACAGAGAGCTAATCAATCATTAACCGTTTTCTAAGCAGGCTTTGCAGGCTCAAAAGCAGGAGCAGCTGGCGGCGACGGCGGCGGCGGCGAAGCCCACCACCACCACCGCCACCCTTCTTCCATGGCCAGCAACAGCGGCGGCGGCGGCGGCGGCGGCAGCAGAAAGATGAGATCCCAGCTGAGCTTCACGGCGGCGCCGGCGGCCGGCCTGTCGCAGATCCCCGACGACGGCCCTAGCCTACTGTTCCCTGGAGCCGACCGCGCCGCCGGCCACTCCGGCTCCGGCGGCGGCGGGGGGTTCTCCATCGTGGGGCCGTGGGAGGAGTCGAGGGACATCGCCGCCACCCTCGGCGGGTACGAGTTCGGCGGCATGGCGGTCGGGTCGCCGGCGCTGGAGATGGCGGGCGTGGACAGGTACCTGCAGCTGCAGCAGGACCAGGTGCCGTTCAAGGTGCGCGCCAAGCGCGGCTGCGCGACGCACCCCAGGAGCATCGCCGAAAGGGTACGTATATATATATACACACGCGTATGTATACGGTATATATGCAAACGCTGAAACGCATCGAGATGCACATGTACGTACATAATCCCTCCAGCGTAAAAAAACTAGTCGTTTTAGCCTTTTATCCAAAGTGCCAAAAAAAACTTATCGTTTTAGCCTTTCATCTAGAATACTCCCTCCGGTATAAAAAAACTAGTCGTTTTAGCCTTTTATCCAAAGTGTCAAAAAACTTGTCGTTTTAACCTTTCATCTAGAGTAGTAATTAGATGAGATCTTTGGGAAGCTAAAAAGAAAGACATGCAGGTGCATCTATTGGTCCATAGAAAAAGTTTTCATTAATTCATTGCTACAAATTAATGAATCAACTAGCCTTTTATAGGAGTCTTGGTATTCTAAATTGTGTCTAAAACGACTAGTTTTTTGACACCGGAGGGAGTAGTAATTAGGTGAGACCTTTGGAAAGCTAAAAAGAAAGACATGCAGGTACATCTATTGGTCTATGGAAAACGTTTCTATAATTCATTGCTATCAATTAATGAATCAATTAGTCTTTTATAGGGGCCTTGGTATTCTAAATTATGTCTAAAACGATAGTTTTTTTGACACCGGAGGGAGTACGTGCGTTCGTATTGGCTATTGGTAATTAGATTAATGGAGATTGCTCGATCTGACATCGTATGGTCGATAATGATGGCGCCGTAGGAACGGAGGACGAGGATCAGCGATAAGCTGAGGAAGCTGCAAGAGCTCGTGCCCAACATGGACAAGGTGACAACCAATCACAACGTCGATCTGATCTGCTTGTACATATGTTTACGCACCCATGGCGTACGATGTTAGTTTCGTAAGACACAAATATATTTTGGTTTTATAAAATTTTATAGAAGTTTTCTGGGTTTTTTTGTTTTTATTATTTTTCTGGGTTTTTTTCAATTATTTTTCAAATTTTTTATAGAAGTCAACCTTTCGTAATGCTTAGGTTTTTCTGTAGACCTGGATGAAGGTCTATAAAATTTTAAAACGCAAAAAAAATTATGGTGAAGGTCTATAAATGATCATATATCTGTAGACCTGGATGAGGTGAGTACTGGCTACTAATGGAAGTGATCGTGTTAATTAATTTTGTCTCTGCATTTTGGTAGCAGCAGACGAGCACTTCGGACATGTTGGACCTCGCAGTTGAGCACATCAAGGGCCTCCAGACCGAGCTGCAGGTACAGTGTGCATACATGCACACCCCACATGTTACATTAGCCTGATCACGTGTATTCTTCGATGGGATTAGCTGGCATTTTGAGCTCGAGGACATGATTAATTTGATATGTAAGACACGGTGTTGAACTAGCAAGTTCCTGTCTCTGCAGAATCTGAAGCACGAGCAGGACAGATGCACCTGTTGCAGCAAACCTTGATCGAGGAGCCCTTGACTGAGCAGAAGGAACCCAAGAACTGATCAAAGGCATCGGTCTTTGGCAATGCGAATTTGAAGGACGATGACGCCTTCCCCTGAACGTACATGGATGATGGCATGATGCTATTGATTAATCCAGTTCGACCGAATTCCGTGGAATTTTGCTCATTTTGAGACACGAAATGACGAAGATCGGCCGGCCATATATCATGAGTGAAGGTGTGTATGGAAATCAGCATGTATGGATCGAAGATCGGCAGTTTCAGTCTGCAGAAGTGCAGAGCTACATATGTGCATAGATCGGTCGATCCCAATTCCAAACAATACATGCTCAGCCAGGCAGCCAGCTGCAGAATGACAGCCCTCCTTACTTTAACTTGGTTCTCAGCCTTCGATTCTTAATTGTAGTTCAGGTTTTTTTTTAAAAAAAAAGTACTAGTTTACATCATTTTGAAGATGAGGCAATTTTCCTTCAATTTTTGATCATGCAGAAATGATTGTACGTGTGCCACTGAAATTTGAGGCAAGTATCTTCCAGTGATTCTAATTCTGTCCGTCAGTCTGATCTGTTCTAGCTAGTTGCTTGTAAGCTAGCTGTACGTCATGGGCAATACTCCGTATTTCAACCATGGCCCGTTTAGAAAAGCATATTTACCGTTTGCAGTTATTAATTATGCATGGCGACCTCCTCGCGGGTTCAGGGCCGGTGTTGAATTGGGGGGAAATTCTAAGGTCTTTGTTGTTTACAGCAACGCGAGTTTCACACACATACATATCATTATATCAAAGTACATATTCCATGATTTGTCCAAGGCAGCAATGAGGTGAGCAAAAATAGTGTAATATTTTCTTTATGTACTTTATGTAGGCAAAAATAGCACGATTTTATTTCCATTCATACCCTGGAATGATTTTGCTCATGCTTCCACGAGGGTGTTGCAGAATCCCAGTCCGCCAGCCACCCCTATTTCTACTTTGTTTCTGATCAATTGATGTACAGAGCGTGTTGATACAATGTATTCTCAGCTAGTGCATTGTTTGAGGACTACAAATAAACTACAGCCTACTGCCTACTCCTCAACAGGGGGATCCACCCAACGGCCATGGTCCTTGATTAGTTGTATCAAGGCTTCGGTTGCAACCTCCATCGCAATGCCGCGTTGCACAACAGTCTGCAGCGAAGAGAGATGATTGTGACAATGGAAAAGAAATAACAGCTTTAAGACTGGTTTCAGCACAACAAGCATTTTCATACATAACGATTGTTCATATAGATATGAGTTCATGGCCAGTGTTCGACGTAACACCATAATTTTCATTTGAGTTTGTACAATATATCAATGTATATAAATGGTTACCTTGCCAACATAAAGGTCGATCTTTCCAGGAGCACCTCCAACATATCCGAAATCTGCATCAGCCATCTCTCCTGGCCCATTGACAATACAACCCATGATAGCAATCTGCAACAAAAATATCGATACAGTTATTCAGGCTGGTGTTTGATTGAAAAGAATAGAGATGATGAAACGTGTTAGAAAATTTACAGAAACGCCTGGCAGATGAGAGGTCTTTTCTCTAATCTGAGCACTGACTTCTTGGAGATCGAAGAGTGTTCGCCCACAAGAAGGACAAGAGACATATTCCTGCAGAATCGATTAACAATTACAGAGTCAGAAATAACTCAATATTCTATTTTCAAAAGAGTGAATCATCAAGAGTTCTTTTCTTCTCCTGCTGGTTTCGGAAGGTTTTTTAATGTGATAGGGATATTGCATTGCAGTTTTTCACAACGAACTGTTCAGCCACAGGTGAATGCTGTTTAGGGGTTCAGCAGAGAAAGCTATCCCTATTTTATTAAACAGATAATTCATCAACTTACAGTTTTTGTGTTGCGCATCCTGCAACCCTGTAACAAGTTGAAGGATGTGTCCCTCAAAAATTCAATTTCCTGCTCAGCAGCTTCAAGTAGCACACCATCACCAAGACCATCAACTAGAAGAGCACCAACATTGCTCCCAGCACCGATGACAAGGTCATCCCTGCATTAGTTGGAAAAGAATAAGGACAACTAAACCAGGGTTCTGCGATGTTAAAATATGTATGTATCACCTGTCGATGTTGTTGGGGAACTTTATGTGATGGATTACAGGGAAGTTCAAACCATTGGTTTCTAAGTACTCAAATAACCTGCAAAACAAGAAAGGTTAAGACTGTTACATCAACATAATAAAGAACAGATAATTCAGGGAGCACCATGTTGTTCATTATGTTGGTTATTACTAATCCACAAAAACATTGATTCTCTCAGATCATAATCTTTTGTAGAGTCAAATCCACATTTCATAGCTAGGACTTCACTAGTAGATCCAACATATCAAATTGTCATAGCATAGAACATAGTCCAGTGAATATTGAATGAGCTCTTTAATTGGTCAATGTGTACACTTACCTCCTAGCAGCATGTACCCGGCCAGTCGTCTCTTCACCGTATGGAACATTATGCAACAACATTGTTATATTATCAATACTCTTCAAAACATCAAGCTGCTCGTATGATTCATCGCCACGAAGAGTGACAGCAAACCTAGTGCCTACATGTAGAAAAAAATAAAATTCAGATATAAAGCATAGCAAGAAACATCTTAAATATAATAATTAGGAAAAGGCAGCAAGATAATTTAATTAAAAGTGCTACCTTCTGGCAAAAGTTTGTGTGCACCACTTGACAGCTCATCGAGATTGACAAGCACAATTGCATGAGGGAGTGGCTTCGTCAATTGCTCCGATAAGGGAGTCAAGACACCCATACTGATGTCAACTAATCTTTTAAGAGCAAGTCTCTACAGATTCAAAAATTGTAACAGAAGTATATATATAAAAAAAGAATACAATATAATATGATCGTGACTTGTGATAAAATGTAAATGGAACTTACAGCTCGAGCATCTTCTACAGGGGGGAGCTCCCGCAAAAGAATAGAATCTACTGTTGCCAGATCCTGATGTCCATAGAAGAAATAAAACCAGTTTAAAGTGATGAAGTCCTGGTAAAATCAGTCATGTACTAGAACATACAATTCTAGATCAGACCTTGAAAGGCATGCCAACAACAAGCTTCGCAGCAAGTGACTTATAAAAGAGCTCAGGAGCCTGACAAATAAAAGAGGCTCTCATCATTAAAGATACATTAATTTAGATGGTAAATTAATAAATATTGGCTGCTGCTATTTTTATTTCAAGAAGTAATGCAGTATGCATTGCTGAATGCATGGAAAGTGAAAGCGACTGAAGTTGTTCTGTTTAGGATTACAAGACACTGTATTGTGTTGAAATATCTTTTGTATAGTCAGACAAGGAAAATATCAACACATTTTGAAAGCTAAAAAGGATGCAAACCTTCAGCTGATCCAAGGAAACTGACATGAGAACAGATCCATCACGATGCAGGACACCTCTGTAGTCCACCTCCTCACCCTGTTGTAAGAGCAGCTGGTAAAACATCTAGCACACTTAGTTCTTATGATCTGACTTATGATGTTATTATCAACTAACCTCCTTTTGTAAAGGTAGCTGACCAGTTCTACGCTGGAAATCGAAATAGTGCCTGTGTTTTTCTTCAAATGGAGCCTAAGAACATAATATAGATGCATTAGAAATGCTTAAAAAATCATCAAGCACTATTAAAATAACTGATGTTATAGTGAGTTCAGAACAAGGAAAGTGAAAAAGTAAGAAAAGGCAAAGACTATTACCACCCCTATTTGAAGGTTTGCAGCCTGTGTTCCAAGATTTGCCAATCTCCGACAAGGATCAATCTCTTCCTCTGGTGGTTCTGTGAGGGAGACACGGATTGTATCACCCAAGCCATCCTGGAATACAACAAACAGAATGTATAAGCCTTACAGGACACTGCTAGCCTCTTACATTTTTAGTCATGTCAGATGATAGCATGGAAAATGCCTCGAAACACAACAAATGCAATTTATACAAGAATGGTAGTGGGAAGTGAACAAACAAATTTCAATATTCTGAACTCCAGGCTTTATCTGTTTAAATTGAGCTAATTTGGCACCATAACCACTTAACCAGTAAGTGTGCTATGGGCCTTAATACTTAGTCTATTGAGTCAAAATATGCAACCCAAGTACTTTTCCAATAATAAGCTTAGAAAATAAAAAATATAATTCGTTACGGAGAAAAAAAGAGAATGGTTTCCATGTAGTTCATCTAATTCAAGAATATTTATATGAAAGAAATACATTTCATACAACATTAGAAAGTAAGATATAATTACCATAAGAAGTGTTCCAATGCCAATAGCAGACTTCATCCTCCCATCTTCACCTTCTCCAGCTTCTGTAACACCCAAGTGCAAAGGATAATCCCATCCTAAGTTATACATTTCTGCTACAAGCAGGCGATATGCTTGGACCATGACAACAGGGTTACTCGCTTTCATTGAAAATACAAAGTTATGAAAGTCCAACTTCCGACAGATTCTAGCGAATTCCAAAGCAGACTCAACCTGAAATTAGTATTCAGAAGAGTCATGCATCTACCAAAATGTTGGCTAAATATATCCTCATAAAGAAGATAATCACCATTCCCCTGGGAGAATCACCATAATAGCTCATTATGCGGTCAGAAAGACTTCCATGATTTGTTCCTATGCGCATGGCCCTTCCATACTGCTTGCATTTCTCAACCAATGGAGAAAAGACCTGAAAATGGTATCAAGGTTGCTGTGCGAGTAAGATAGCATGCAATATGTTCATACTGATTGAAGTGCAAGTAATAGAAACTAGAATTTCAACCTTTTCGATATGCTCAAGCTCTTTCTGGTAATCATCTTCAGTATATTCCAGCTTCTCAAATTGGGCACGGCGATCGGCTGCAAGTAAAGTTTTCAGTATTTGCATGAAGTTAGGAATATAGCCAACAGCAAAATGAGAGACCAACACTTCACTAACCAAAATTTCCTGGGTTGACACGAATTTTGTCGAAGCATTCTGCCACTCGTAAAGCTACTGTAGGAGCAAAATGAATATCGGCCACCAAGGGGATGTTGTAACTGTTGAAATACAAGAGAAATATGAGATCTGCTTCATTCAAACTCGCTGGATCTGTGGATAATTGACTCCTTACTTCTTCTGAACAAGAGTGTTCTTAATGTCAAAGCAGGCATCGGCTTCTTTCCTACCCTGAACCGTTATTCTAACAAGATCAGCACCTTTATCAGCTATCCTCATAACCTGCAACAGTGTGATTGGTATACTTCATCAGTACTAAGAACAAATATGCACGCTCAACATCCACAGAGAGTACTGAGAACAACTAACATGCATTTCACATAGGAGCACACACCTCTTCTACGGTCTTAGCAACATCCTTGGTATCTGAAGTTGTCATAGTTTGAATCCTTATGGGATGATCGCTCCCAAGCGCAACATTCCCAACCATGACAGTACGTGTTTTTCTCCTCCTTGTCTGGTATATAGATTCGCAGTACTTTTGTCTGGGAACTAAAGAACAAACAAAGGAAATTCATTCAGGCAGGTAAAGGAAACCAAAGAAATTAACCAGGAACAAAGTCAACAAACCATTTGGCATGAAAGTAGAATTATACATATGTAATCGCGCAAAAAGAATCACAGCACGCCAATTATACCTAGAAGAGGGCTCCCTTCGGAGGACGGCTCAAGCTCCATGGTATCAGAACCTGTGCTAGAGCTCCTCGCCACGAGCGCCTTGCCTCTTGACGAGTCAGTCCTCATGGCGCCAGGAACAGGCACGACCTTTGCAAAGTCAATGCTCCTCACAAAGCCGATGCCGCTATCATGGACCCTCACATGTGGGAGAGGAGCCGGCGCCACCCCTGTCCCGGTGGCCATGGCTGTGTCCAAGCACAAGAGCTCACTGCGGCAATCCTACAAACACCTGCAGGGCAGACAAGCAGCACTAGAGGTGAGCTCATCCTTGCGGCCTTGTGCTAGGCACAAGATGGAATATTCCCCTGTTG
Organism: Raddia distichophylla; assembly: GCA_005191435.1. Lineage (NCBI taxonomy): Eukaryota > Viridiplantae > Streptophyta > Magnoliopsida > Poales > Poaceae > Raddia > Raddia distichophylla. The sequence continues at coordinate 2,122,743 of SPJY01013647.1, forward strand.
CGCCGCGCGCAGGAACAGGACAAGAATGGTGTGTGTTTACCCAAGACAGATTATTTAAACAATTTCTACACCAAATTTACGGCGTATTTACAAAATCAAACTAATCCAACGGGTGAAACGGATGATAATCCCTACATAACTTCAAACCCTCCTAATCCAAAAGAGAACTTTCTCTCTAAATTCGATCAGAATTCAGCTCCGGTGCTTCCAGACACATAATTCGAAGCCCCACAGCGCAGAAATGCAAACAGCAAGCGACCAAATCGTTCCCAACTTCCCCGCGGCATCCCTCCCAGCAGAGAACTGGACGCACGAACTCCACCCACCCAGCCGCGATCGGAAGCGCGCATATCTCAGAACGGGAAAACACACACGCCGAGCAAACCTCGCAGCCTCCGCGCGCGTGGCGGCGCGTCTCCTCCTCCCCCACCTTCCCGGCGACCACGAGCCTGCCGAGCGAATGGCAGCGACGCTCGCGGCCGCGAAGCAGGATCTCGGAGCGCGAGTGAGCGCGAGCTTTTGCAGCGACAGGAGGAGATTGGGGAGGGAGATGGGACTAGGGAGCTCGTGAAACGCGAGCAGCGGTGGGATAGCCCTTTTATCTGCGAACAGCGGGGGGGCGTCGAGGCTGCTGCGTGGACCGCGCTCACCAACGCCGGCGAGCGACATGGCGTGGGCATGTGTGGCGCCGTGCGCGGTGCGAATGGGAGTTTTGGTGGACTCGGTGCGGGGAGGCCAGCCAGGTGTGGGGCCAGGGAGTGTGGAAGCGGAGTTCCGGGTGCTCCCCGCCATGGTATTATCGTGCTCGTGCCCGTCGTTTTCCCATGCGCCTGTGTCTGCGTTTTGGCGGCCCATTGAATCGTACTGCGGCCGACGAGCGACGGAGAGGTCGCAGCACATGTGTTGACGTGAAACGGAGCAGAAACCACGTTTAAAGTTCTTCGGAAACCACGTTTGAAGTTCTTGCCATGTGGGAGAAGATTTTAGGACACATGTTTTGCTTTGACTCACAGGGTATAGACCAATCAGTGACCAAACGACTCTGGATCAGGTATACAAAACCGATTGGCTTCTCCGAAACGCCTACGGCGCGGAGCCGGTTAACCGAGGTTAACGAGACGGTTTGTCACGGTTTTGTATCTAAATACAATTTTGAATTTTGCTAAAAATTTGCCGGTTAGCCATGTTTTTTTGCGGTTAGCCGTGGTTTTTTGCCGATTAGCCATGGTTTTGGTGGTTTTGCATTTTTTTTAAACACAAAATCACATGAAATGATGGTAAAAAAATAATTTTTAAATTCTGTCAAAGCCAAAGAGCTTAGAATAATTAATAGTATTTCTAGAAATTTTATATAATTTTCTAATTCAAATTTCATTAGGATAAATTTCAAACGGTTTATCTTCGCGGTTTTGCTAACCTTCCACCCGCGGAACCATCGGTTATGTAAACCCTGCTCTAGATAGCTAGGTTTGAACTTCCTAGTTCCTCTCCTCCCCCAAATAAACAAATAACTCCAGATTCTAACAATTTATTTTAATGCGGCGGTGAGGGCTCTTGCCACCAGCATGCAGGGCTTCTCAAATGCTCAGCATTTGTTCAGTCTTCACTGCAGCAGAACTAGCCAAACACTTGAGTACTTGTTCAGATCTCAGTTCCATCCACATCAGGACATCAGATGCTTGCCGCCCTGCAGCCAGCTCGAGCCAGCAAAATCACTGAAACAACCAAGCGACTGGAAGCAGCGAAGGATCACCAAATGAAGAAGAAAAAAACAGAGGAAAGAAAGAACCATGCATACAGGTTTAGCTAAACCCAGAAGGGGCTAAACAAAGGCTAGATTGAAGGGTTGAACCCCATCATCGTTTGAGAAAGGCAGTCGCGAAAGATTGCAGGGCTGAAAGCTTGAAAGCTTGAAACGCCGGATCGATCGATCACTCGAGCCCTCCTGCCAAGAAACGGGTTCTTTTCAAAATGACGATCTGGTTCAGCGACCGCCGCCCTGCCCGTCGAGCTCGTTGTCACCGGCGACCTCGGGCAGACGTGATGGAACTGGAGCCTTGGAGACGGTTAGGCGGAAGCAGTCTGCGCTGGCGACGTCCTCAGGAGAAAGCCCGAGTCAGGTTGCGAAAGAAAATGAGGACTAGACGAAAGATTTAACAGATGGATGGACGAAATGGTACAAATAGATAGGGAGCGCCTCCGTCCGGACAACGCGCGCGCCGGTCGGGTTCACTCGTCGGCAAGCGTGCTGCGAGGTCTAATTGTTATCCTATGTGTTTTAGCAAAACCGAAATAGATAACGGTAGATCTTTTTGTGGTACTAAAGTGTGTCAGATTTTTTCGGTGGTATAAATAAAAACTAAGGATATTCAAGTTATAAAGAACCAATTTTATCACGACGGAATTGAAAAGTTTATTTACCATGACGGAATCTTCTAGGGTTGACCTGCGATTAGCGTATCTCACTGCCATTTCGCTCATGTTGGCCGGGCCACCCACATGGCGCGCCTGCCGAGCACCCCCAGGCCGTTGGCTTGCCGCATATGTAGGCTCAACATACAGCAGCGGACTTTAGGTCTCTTGGGCCACATCTCCCCCCAAAAAGCTAGCTCAATGAGGGGGTGCACCCTCATCCTTATAAACCCTGCTGAGGCCCTCCCCACTTCCAATGTGGGACTATTCCAACAGCTCATCTCGTTGGCACAGTCTTCTAGGGTTTCCCCTTCTTTCATCCGCGGCGCATCAAACTCGTCCTTGAGAGTTTGCAGCCGCCGTCTTCACTCCATCAGCTCCAATGAATCGTGTCTTGAGCGTGTCCCACACCTCCTTGTTGTCTTTCTCGTTGCCACCTGCAAAAGGAGATCTTCCAAAAGTGCTTGCAACAGTAGAGCCTTGGGCGTCTTGCCCTTCCTTGGATCTACGGCGGTACTCGACACTGGATCCACAGCTTCCCATATGTCGAAGGCTTCCATGGTCGCCTCCACCTTAATCTATCAGGTGATGTAGTTTGTCACCGACAGCTGCGGATAGATGAGCGGCACGCAGCCACCCTCCTTCATCGTGGCTCCGTGGGTGACAATCGATATTGTATTGAAACAAGAGTTTTGGCATGCAATCTTAGGCTCTGATACCATATGTAGATACTGAGTCACATGAAATCACTCATGTTGCACATGCTGACTACGAGTTGATTAAGGCGTTGATTATTCTTGACGCACTGCACACGTCAAGATACCATAGCGTATCTCGCTGACATTTCGTTCATCTCGCTAGCACAGTCTTCTAGGGTTTCCCCTTCTTTCATCCACAGCGCATCAAACTCGCCCTTGAGAGTTTGCACCCGCCGCCTTCACTCGATCAGCTCCGATGAAACGTGTCTTGAGCGTGTCCCACACCTCCTTGTTGTCTTCCTCGTTGCCACCCGCAAAAGGAGATCTTTTGAAAGTGGTTGCAACAGTAGTGCCTTGGGCGTCTTGCCCTTCCTTGGATCTACAGCAGTACTCGACACTGGATCCACAGCTTCTCGTATGTCGTAGGCTTCCATGGTCGCCTCCATCTTAATCTATCAGGTGTTGTAGTTTGTCGCCAACAGCTGCGGATAGATGAGCAGCATGCCGCCACTCTCCTTCATCATGGCTCCGTGGGTGACAAATTGATATTGTATTGAAACAAGCGTTTTGGCATGCAATCTTAGGCTTTGATACCATATGTAGACGCTGAGTCACATGAAATCACTCATGCTGCACATGCTAACTACAAGTTGATTAAGGCGCTAATTATTCTTGCCGCACTGCACACCTCAAGATACCATCAAACTCTAAAAAGTTTAGGTAACTAACACGTGATCATACCGATCTTTACCTAAAGCACTACTAGTTTTTATCTAACCAAAAAAAGATTGCAGCCTTATCTAGATTATTTCCAACATTTGATTTTCTGACTAAGAGCTAGTTAGGCCTGCGAGAGCTGAGCTCCACCCATTTGGTTGCCCACATGGCCACATGTAATCTGGAGCCAAAAACATTGTGCAAACCTGATCCCCCAAGAAACACTCGCTACGATCACTTCTTTCAATTCAGACTCACATAGTAAAGACAGGTGCAACGAAGTGAGAGGGAGTGAGTGGAAGAGAGTGGTGACTCTATGCACACCTCGCACTTGCCACCATGGCTGCCTAGCTCTGGCCTAGCATCATTGCCAAAAGTTGCCACGCTGCACCTAGCCTCGACAATTCGATATGGATCTAATGTCGTAGGGTCCGATCAAGGCGGATGCAACCAGGTGATGGACAACAAAGACATAGAACCATTTTCAATAGCATCTCTTCGAGGTCATTTTTTCTTCACGAAGAAATTTTGATTACTTCAATTGCTCCAACAGAACCTCTTCATGATTCTCTTCGAAATAAATTATTCCGACGAATTTTCCCGAAGGGATGCTGGAAAATAAAGGGAACGAATTTACGAAAGGGAATGGAACAAAGGGTAAATGGTCAAAGGGACCAAGCTCGAGGCAGGGAGGAAGCTCAGAACTTCCTTGGCGAGGTCGGAGGCTCGGAGCTCAGGGCAGCAAGGGCGCAGCTTGGGGCGGTGGTGCTGGGTATGGGGAAGGCATGCCATATAATAAATTGGTAAGTGGCAACGAGGTTTTTCCTCGGTGACGATGAGTTTGGGCCCCAGGGAAGGCGTGGACCAGAGGAATTGTCGATATGGACGGGATTTTTATGTAAGAAAAGGTAGTCCCTCCAGAAATTGTTTATAACGCTTATGATTCCGATAAAACTGCGAAGCATATTGACTATGCTCAATTGGTGTTCAATGAAATGCCTAGCACATTAGAGCACTTGAGCTTAAAAAAAAAAGGATGCAGGCAACCAAACATCTCTTCATAGATTGGGTTACATCTACTCCCTGGCTCAGTGGCTCCACTCGGTTTACATACATGCCTCTCATACGGGACAGGCTAGGTGAACCAACCAAGCACGTCCAATAAGCTTAATCGACCACAGGACACGTCAGGAGATTCTTGTATCTAATTGTATAATAAATTGATTGATAGATCAAAAGTTTCACACAAAAGAATATCTCATTGGCTGGCACTAGGAGCATACAGCTCCAGGGCAAAAAATTGATTTCTAATATCATATTTGGGGATTCCTATGGATTCATATGTCAGTCCAAAATATGTTGTGTGACGTCCCCACAGTCCACCGTTGACCACCCACCCCCTCCCAAAAATGGAAATAAAAAAGGAAAACATATTTATCCTTCTCTTTGACTTACTTTACAGTGTACAATATAGTTTATTTCGCCCGCACCACTACATAAAATCTGCTGCATCCAACCGTTGAAAACACGACAAAAAGAATGTTTTGTATGCTACCTGCAGAAACAAAAGAAAAGGAGTGCAAAGGTGATGAGTTATTTGAAATTATTTGCAAGCCGACATTTTGAGGATTTTAGTTTTGGGTTTTGGCTTAGTGAATTATAGATAGAATGGTAGAACTCTTAAGTTTTTTCTATGATCTCCTTTGATACCAAAACCTAATTCCAGGATCAACATAAAGATGAAAGCATGACCCACAGCTACAGGTAGAGCAAACTAGATCATTTTGATGTTGAATCTTCGCCATAATGAGAGCTTATGTTTGATTTTGATGCCCACTATTGTTTTAATGCAGAAATCTGTCACTACGATTTTCATAAATCAATAACTATTGTTGACAAATACCCACTGCTCAGTAGGCACAAATATATATCTGTTTATTTGTTCACAGTTTAGTCTGTAACACACTCAAAACATCATAAACCTACACCATAGTAATAGAAACTAGATGTATACTCGTGTCCGGTATAATAAGTCATAATAAAAATTCTGGGGTAAAAGAAGCTACGCGTACCTCAAAAAATATTTCATGTTGGCAACAGTGGTTGCCTCTCATCAGATCCAATACGATGGCTAGCCTGAAATGGTATGTGCAAGTCAGAATGTAAGTGCTCTTAAATGAAATGATTTTCTTTTAAAATGAGTTGCTTACATCATCAGCGGCACCAGCAGTCATATTTACAAAAGAAGATTCAGATGACCTGTGATAAAATAAGGCATAAGAGGCCAGTTACTCGCTTATTATGAAAGCAGGGGTCAAGGATTCACTATAAAAAAACAGGCAACTTCTGAAAATAGCAACATATCACTTTCTTATCACTGTTAGAAGAAAAACTTCAAAACAGTTAAAAAAACATTGCAACAACATTCTACAAGCATTGAGAACATAAGAACTTACCGATGATTTTGTGTATCTTCCAGCTCTAATAATTCATCTTGTTTGTCATCTTTGACTTTAGCTAGTGGAGAGAAGAACTGAGAACAAATAGTAGTTTAGGCATAAAGAAGACAAAAAGGGTTGGCTCAATGAAATTAAGAAATAGGCAAAGTCACCTGGTGCATCGAAATAAACACCACTGATATGCCCAGGAGAAAATTAATGGTCAAGGTATGTCCCAAAAATGCAGCTGAAGCAAGGCCAGTAAAAATTGTGGCTACCGTTGACGAATACTTCTTCAAAATTGTGTCTGAGATGTGGTTCGAACTAATCATATAGAGTTGAGAATTGAAAGAAGAAATATACAAGAATAAAAGATTGCTTAAGACAAAGAAAAGTAAACTATGCAGGCAAAACATTTACCTGCGTATTTGAAGAAGAACGAAGAAAGAATGCCTTGTGCAGCATTGTTACATATGAGAAACATGGTAGCCCGTGAATGTCCTCGAAGGATATTAAAGCTCTCTGGCCCTGCACAAAGTAGAGAGCATGAATAGAGTAGAAATATTGTGCTTATGATTGCCAAAACATAAGGCACATTACAGCATTTGATATGACAAAACATACAACAGAGCATGGATATCATTTCGTTTCAGAAAATGATGCTGCTCATCTATATATATAAAAAAAAGTGTGTGTATTTAAGCTCAAGGTTTAGTGATCAATATTTCAAATTTTACATATAGCCAACCAGGCAGAAGCTCCTCCATTTATAAACCCACAGGAATAAGCAATTGCCCAACTCCCATCTCTAAGGTTTGCATTACTCAGGAAGTACTGAGTAAATCATACAAAATTCCTTATTTTATTGACTGTCACCTCCATCTGGCATGAGAAACATAGCTAGTCTAGTAGAGAAAAAAACATGCAAGATAGTATTTATTGAAGGTGCATACCTTGGAATAAGGCAGTCCCAAGAATGCCAAGGAAATTGAATATCGCACCATATCCATAAAGAAACAAATTCTGCACATTATGAATTTATATAAAAAAAACATTGGAATGAAGGACAAAGAATCACATGTAAAAAAAGGAATATGAGCCGATAATAATTCAAGGTAGATAATCTTTTACAGAAGTTACCTGAAGATAAATACTAGTATCATATTGGCTTTTCAAGGCATATTCATTGTAGACAGAAGCTAGTGATGGAACAGTTACCTAACAGTTAACAATTTCAAATCAACATATATCATTACTTTTAAGCCAAATCAGTCGAGATAATACATGGAAAAGGAAAGAACAGGGGAAAGTACTAAACAACCAAATGGCCAGTTAGCAACTTACAAAAACAAGTGTATATATGTAAGCAATAGCAGTGACAGGAAGGCCAAATGCTGTATTGCCAGCAGGTACAGTACGAAGTTGATTGATGCTGATTCCAATAAGCAATAGAGCAAGAGCTTCCCACTGTCAACATTTTAAAAACAAGAGAGCAGGAGAAAACTTAATGCGGCTGAAAGTCAGAAATGTTGCACAGGAGTAAGAAAAATCTGGCAATCAATTCTCAACAATTTCTAATGAATTCATGGCTCCACCGTATAAATCCACATTGGCCACAGTAGCTATTTTGCTTGACCGAGGGAACATGTCAATTCTAGTAAAGGTATGGATTGAACCTAGCAATGGTGTGCTCAATTATTAGAAATAAACCACAACTCCCAAAGGAGGCTGAAGCTAAGACTAGACAACAAATGTTGGGAAAATTTGTCAGGAAATTGTGATGCAAAATACATTTTGTAAAATCAGTTACTTTTTTGCCATGCTGTAAAATCTGTTATTTGTGCTTACATTTTATTTAAGAGCTGTGCTAATGGTTTTCAACCTCTTTTTAGTAAGTTTTGAGTTTATTAATTCATGCTGCCAAACATCCCTAGTAAGATTAATTAAGAGAAAGGGTAGAAAAAGGCAGGTAAAGCCTAATCCAGTGATTGTTAGATTGCATAGTCATAGTAGATTAACAAAATCTGCAAGCATAAAATAATTTGGCAAACTTTCTCCTTTAATCACAACTTAAATGTAGAAATAACTGATGCCAATGTCAATCTTACCTGAATTACAGAGAATTTCCTCCTCATTATGAATTTCAGAAGAACAGCTATGACCAATACCTAGAGAAATTAGCACCAGAAAAAAAAAATGTGATATATGTGCACTGCATACACACTAGTAACAAAAGCATGGCATCTTAGTAAAAGAAAAGTCTACCTTTAGGTTGCTTAGCATTTTTACAGTTGAAGGATTGAAGTACAACTGTACAATCACTCAATAGGTCAGGATACAACAATATCACAAGGCAATATCAAAATATAGTCATGACAACTGCAAGGCTCTGCATCTAAATTCAATGTGTACCTGCATAATAAATTTCAGATAATTATTGATGGCGTATAAAAGTGCAGGCACAGCCAGAAGCGCATTATTCCGGGCCGCCTACAAAATAAAAATAATTGAATAATCAGAAAATCAGGTGATGTGACAAAAGGAAGAAATAAACAATATTACATGTGCGCATAAGAAAAATAGAAACTAATCATTGTGAAAGAAATAGGAAATAAACAAAAGCAAGAAACTAACTACATAGAAAAATAGAAACTAATTCAGTGATGCAAGCGAACATACATAGCACATTTATAGTAGTTCAAATAAAGGAAATGTTAACTGCACTGTCTTGTGGCCAGATAAATCACCTGCATGAAGGTTGAACGTGCCAGAAGGGGTTTTTCCCCAACCTTTTGCTTTCGAGACTGTCACAAAACATCAGAAAGTTAAATAAAAAAGCAGAAAGCACAGTATATGCTAAAGAGAGCTTGAAAAAAAATTAAACGTGTTGCATTGCGGTCATCAGGCCTCGTGGAATAATATACAAACCTCCGAGCTAAATTGAAGGTTTGGATATGCAAAGCAGGTAGCACATAGAATATTTAACAAGAAATCAACTTCCATTTCATGATTTCAACATGGATTTGCTTGTTGCTTCTATACCTAAATGACAGTTCTTGTGAACTAAGCTGATTTTTAGTCCTGCATTATGCGAGGCTATCAAGTTGGAATATGGGAACATATTTTGCTGCCTCACTCCATTCTTGAATGTGCAAGCATTTCAGGCTTAGAACTCTACTATGGACCACCGCGTTGTAAGATATTTATAATAGGCTGATAGTTAAGAAGTGATACATATAATGAATGAAAAGAACACTTTTTGCAGCAAGCAAACTACAGATGTTGTTCAAAACATGTCCAAGCAGGCAAGACCATGATAGTACAAATTCAAATTCATCCAAACAAACAATACATATATGAGGCCAGTGTTTCATTTCTAGGGTTATACATGGGTTTATCATCAAAATGCAAGTGCGTGAAGGAAATACATCAGCAACAAGAACAAACCTGAATTATTAGCATCACGATAGCAAAGACAACTTTTGTAACCTCCGTCAAGAAGTTGACACTGATGGGGCTGAACTGGAACTTTCCATCAACCTTTGACATGAACACTAGGATGGGCTGCATAGGCAAATAAAATCATTAACGCAGTTTTCCATCTAACCTATTATCAGACATACATGTGACACTAGAAGTCTATACCACAGGACCAACCAAGTAAATGATTAAAATCCTCAACATCACTAGTTGCATTTTAAGGTCCTCTTTGATTCAGCTTGAAATCAGATTTTAAGCTGCAGCTTGAAATTTATCATTTTTGCACAAGTCATAAGCTGTAACACTGATGCCATTTTTTGGGGGCCTTTAGTAGTTATACTAAAAGATTCCCAAAAAAAAATTAAAATATTTTAAGCCTTTCCAGGCCTCTTTTCGAGCATCCTCAACTTTTCAGATTATATCTACATCAGAGTTTCAGCCCAATCAAATAGGGGTAAGTCTGTACCAAAATCGTCGGACCGTTTGACCAACACGTCGCACAAGCATTTGCACGTGATGGATTGAATGTGGAACACCGAGAGCGCAGTAGTTGGATCATTGTTAATGAGGACGGAGACCTACCTGGAGGCCGACGAGGATGCAGTCGCCGACGACTAGGAGGAAGTTGAGCGCGCGGAACTTGGACGATATCTTGCTTCGGTGCTTGTCGTACGCCCTGGACACGCTCCGCGGGCTCGGCACCACCAGCCGGGAGCGGCAGACGCTGCATTCCACCACCCCGTTCCGCTGCATATCCCCCTAGCCGCCGCCGCCGCCGCCGCAGGCCACGCCGCCGACGAGATGCCGCTCAGTCCCCGCGGCGCCCGAGCCCGAGGGATCCCGGGAGCATGAGCCTAGAGCCGCCCCTCCGTTTCAGCCAACTGACAGCTGCGCGCCAGAGGCGAGCGGATCTGAGGGATTCGTCTCGGCCTTGATACCTCGGGGGACGCGGGGCGGCGTCGGTGCGGATCTCGCAGATCTGGCGCGGCCTGGGCACCGCCGCGCTCACGGCGAACAGGGCTCCGCTTGGCTGGGCCTAGCTCGAGGGCTCCGGCGAGGCGAGTGCGCGGCGCCTGGATCCGGGGGGAGGGGGCGAGGTGCGCGTGCGTGAGGCGCTCGCGGCGGGATCTCGGGTTCCGGCCGGAGTCGAGGAGGAGGAGGTCAGGAGGGGAGAAAGGCCTGACGGGGAGAGAAGAAAGGGAGGGGAAGGTGGGAGGAGGAGACGCGAACGCAAAGCGTAGGCGGGTGTTTCTCTACCTATTTATGTTGGATTTGGATCGTGTCACGCGAATTGTTTGCTCCCGTGTTTTTACATGGTAGTGGAGTAATTGTTTGCGTCGAATTGATCGTGTCATATTTGGTTTTAGTGTGTTCATTTTATTAAGATTAGTATAGAGACAATCTTAATTTTATTTTACTTGCGTTGATGGGGCGGTTGATCAAAAACATTGATTTGAGATCAAATGTTGGAGATAAATGATGTATACGAAGTTATACGAACGTATTTTGAGGGGGTCACAAATTTGCTACATTAATCTGAAACAAACAAGACCTATGTCCATGTTTAAAATGATAGCTTGTCGTGGCTGCCGAGAGTATTTATTTCCCTTGATTCTATCTTTCTTCCAATCTACAATTTATATGCTGCTTTGTTTTACCATTTTTCATGTGTTACTCTTTGGGACAATTATTTATTCATGGTTTTAAATGAATTATTTACTTTTCCTGTCGCTGATTCCTTTTCAATCTATAAGCGCTGTTCCTTCATTTTAAAATGATTATATATACTCATGTGTTGGGTTTAGTCCCACATCGGTTATTGGTAATGGGGAGCACAACTTAAAAAATGGAGGCACCCCTCTCCCAAAGGCTAGTCTTTTGGGCTGAGTTGGGCATGACCTAAGTTGTGCTTTTAGGGCGTGTTTGCTTCGGGCCGCATGCCGCCACACCCAGCTGCGGCCGCGCCGCAGTTGCGGCGCTCAAATCCAGCGCCGCAAGTGAGGCGGCCTCACGCGCGATTTTGAACTGGGGGCGAGGCAGCGCGGGGCGAGGCGAGGCGCGATGCGGCGCGAGCCAAACGCGCGCCGGCGCAGGCGTGGCGGCCGCAAGTGCGGCGTGGCGCGGTGAGGCAGTGAACCAAACAAGCCTTTAGTTAGGCCAATAGATGTGGGGACCTGGGCCCGTGACCAGGTGTTGGTCTCGGGAGGAGCCGGATCGCTGGCGGGCCATAAGATGGCAGGGTCGCAGCGGGCTTCAACAAATGGTATCAGAGCCATGGTCGGTAACCCAGAACGTCTCCAGGAGATCGCACGGTCCCAACATCATGTAGTGATGCAATTTGTTTGTTTTTCTTATATTTTAAAATGTAGTACTAACTCGTTTTCGTATCTCCTTTGCTTTAGTTTTTTATATCTGTGGTCACCTAAATGCTTCCGGGTGGTTCCTACCATATTTTACATATATATGTATGGGTACTTAGAAATTGTGGCAAAAAAATACCCTTCTAAAAAATAACTTTAAACTAAATAATGAAAAAAAGAGAATTTTCTTTTGAAAAGTTGAATGATTTCCATTTCAAAGATTTCATTAAAAATAAAAGAGGGGTTAATGAAAGGAGACTATAGGCGCATGGTGAGTCACACTTCTAAAAAAATATCAGAAAATGACAAATAGGCAACATGCGTAGGGATTCCTTAAAAACAAGCGTTGAAATTACCAAGAACAACGACATACGAGAATAGACAGTAGTATTGGGACATGGATTAGATGTTGTAGCAATTAAAATTTTGACAATAGCCTCGTCCAAAATATCCAAAACAAACAGCCAGTTATATCATGTTGCCTTACAATCATCCTCTTCATATTGGGTTCTCATCCTCGCACGATTGCACCACCCCCCTCCTGCCACTACCCTTGTATATGCTTGCCTCCATAGGCAGCTAAGTGAGTTGTTTCGAAATCCCTTGAACATTGTATAATACACTAAAGCGGGCCATGAAACTAAATACAAACATTGTATCAAGATCCAACTTTACCACCTAATCTTTTCTATTAAAATGTTATATGGTGAGTGATAATACAGAGAGGACGAGGTTTACTACTGATCATGATCATTATTCCTTCATCCAATGGTCCATATATCATCATTAGTAAAAAGCATGTGCTTTGTTACAACAAAAATAAGATTCACGGTTGTCTTATACTATGTTGTGCATATTAAACACGTGCATTTATCTCCATTCTATTCTTGAATGTTTTCTATCTTTGTACCTAGACTTTGTCTATTTTTCTCCATCTTTATATAATGTGAATGGGTCATAAAGCTAGTATCAATGTACATATGGACAAATACACCATAGGTTGAACCTTCCTAAAATATGGATTCCTATAATAGAGAAGAAAAGATATGTTCCTAATTTGATTTTAGCGTATATATTTAGAAAAGAAACGATATTGATTCAATTTGACTCATGCTGAGGGGGTGGTCAATTAAAAGCGTTGACCGGAGATCAAATGGTGGAGATGAAGGGTGTGCGCCTATAGATCATAGGTTGGTCCTTTCTAAGATGTGGGTTCTTGGAACATGAAAAAATGATTCATATTTGGTTTTAGTGAGTTTATTTTATTAAGATTAGTATAGAGACAATCTTAATTTCATTTTACTTGCGTTGATGGGGCGGTTGGTCAAAAGCATTGATTTGAGATCAAATGTTAGAGATAAATGATGTACAATATGAGTATCACCACTTGTCAAAAAAAGATTTTTATTAGTAGAGAAGATGATTTTCTATTTATTTGTATTCTATTAACACAACAAACTTTCTTTCTATTGATTAGAGAGAAGAGTCGAGGGAATATATATACACATGTGTGTGTATGGCGAAAAGAGAGAGAAAACAAGGACGAAAGTGAAATATCATGGTGAGCTCATAATGTGGCATGGTGTCCAATCTTTCAATGAGATGGATAATTTTGGTTTGGTGGAAAGCGGTCTTGATGGTCTGGCTAAAAACCATGCTGGACTGAAATCCTATAATCGCTAAAACCACACACTTATGGGTCATCATCGACTATACCAAGAACGTGGTTGACCTAATCAAGGAGATCAATTCATGCGAGCAACAAGTGAACACATAAAACAAGATAAAAAACAATTTGAACTTGCAAGTAAGGATGAAGCTCACGATAAATTTAAAGTTTCGAAGCCCAATTTGGTTGGTCTAGCCGACGTAGACAGATCCCTGGAAGTGTCATACATGGGGAACTTCTAAAAAAACTCAAAACGAGGTAGACCAAGCCTAAGGTAAATCAACCAAGTCGTGCCTTAGCCTAAACCTAAGGTAGACCAATATCATTGAGATCCTTCATCACGTCAATGAGGTCATTTAGCATATCGGCACGACAAGTACACCGATGAAGGTTTAGAGAAAGGAACGAGATGTGCCATGTTCATAATCGTGTTGATGATGTCCTCGCCAGCTGGTAGGGGTGGGCATTCGGTTTCCTTTGTTAAATCGGTTTGGTTTATTTGGTTCCAAATTAGTTGGACTTAAATTTGTCTCGAATGACACTCGAGCTCGATCTGATTTTGATTTGAGCTCAAATCGATTCTGAATAGCTCGTCGATCCCGATCTTTTGGACCACCCTAGAGATAGTGGGGCTTGATTGAGGATGGTGTTATGGGCATCGGATCAGAAGTGATGGAGGCCGAAGCTCAGAGTGGCAGCGCTGGGGATTAGACGACAGCCATGGTAGTGGAGGCAACCAAGTAGAAGCGGTGGTGACAAGCACTAGAGCTGAAGAGAAGCTTGGAATGGTGGCATGGAATTCAAGGATAACGTGGGGCTCGGAGTGGTGGTGTGATTCAACGTCATGTGAGGATTGAAGGGTGTCACGTCAGAATTCGACGATAGGATGGAGCCGTGGGGAGCTTGAAGTGACGGCGATGGTTTTTCGATGATGTGTAACGAGCTCCGCCGAGCCAAGGCCCTGACCTTGCCACCGCCGGCTTAGATCCACGGAGGTAGGAGAGAGAAGAGGGAGAGAGGCAGAAGGGAGATAACATTAGGGTTAAAATATGGGTTGATCGTGGCCTTTGGTGTTGATCTTATTGTGTCGTGCTCAGGAAGAGAAGAGTGGAAATAATCGTGGACATTACGGTGATACGCATTTGTGGAATGCTTTGCAGTCGACATGCTACGTGAGCAATTTCCCCGCGTAAAAACTGGCTTCGTCGAAAGCCATCCGCCATGTATAAAAAATAAAAAAATGTAAGTACAAGATAGATCAATACTTTACTACTTTTATCTGTCTATATGGAGTACAAAAGAGCAAGTAAATGATAGCCCATATCTATTACAACAAAATAGAAGAGCTAAAAGAAAACGTGCGCAAAAAATACAAGGAGAAAGCAGAAAGCTCGCAGCTTCCTCTACACCCGAGCGAATCCACACATCCTCCCCCATTTCCCTCACCTCTCTCTCCACCCCTTCCTCCCCATCTCTCCTCCCAATCCGAGCCCAATTGCTTCCTCCTCGTGGTGGGCGTTCCTCCGATCCGCCCGATCCGCGTTGCTCCTGAGACTCCGGCGCGCGGCGGCCGGTGTCGGCGGCGGCGGCGGCTTAGCGGCGATGGATTCGGAGGACGACACGCGCGACTCCGCTGACGAGGACTTCTACAGCGGCGGCGAGGCCGGCCTCACCCTCAGCGACGACGGGGACGCCGACTACGACTTCGCCGACCGCGATTCCGACGACTCCGACGACATACTCTCCCACAGGCAGCAGGTGATCATCCACCAGTGGCGCCCGGTCGGTCTCGGTTTAGAAATCGTTCGCTTGAGAAGTTGAGATTGTTGGATGGGGAGTACTAGCCTACTAGAGCTCTGTTTGTAACGTTTCTTTGGTTTCCCTTATGATAAATAGTTCTCTATATGCTACCGCCTACATATAATTAGCAGGAATGCGGCTGGTTGGATGATCTAGAATAAAAATGGTTATTTGTGAATTGCCCTGTGGGTTGGGCCTTATTGATGTGCATGAATAGCTCGCCAGAAGGCCGGTTTTTGTTTAACATGGAGGAAGCTGCGAGGAGGAACCAAGGAAGCATGATATACAGACTGCTTTGATGAGCATGTAGATGGAAATGTGTTTATAAACTTCATCAGAGGTTGTTTCTATTTATGTCCTATGGCAGGAACTGGCAAGCCGAAAGTTCTGGGTAAACTACCGTTGGTCATTGGAAATGTATGTAGAATTGTTCTTTTGTTGTGATAGGTTTCATCGTGCGTCGCATTAAATGCGTGTCATAAACGTTGGATGTAAGCACTGTCTCCAATTTGGTTATTGATTTAGTAACAAAGGAAGCATGAGCTGTGGATTGTTATTCAGGATAGAAAAGCATGACAAAGACAAATGTTCAAACTTAGGGAATGATTAAAATGCGCAACCATTGTACCATTGTATGTATATCATTGTATCCAATGCTTTTAGGAAGTGGCGACATGAAGATTGACTAGATTCAGTTTTTGTAAGTGGGAACGGGTAGGCATATAAATTATAGCGATGGTCCTGTCTGATGCTGATGCATGGTTATGCTAATTGGCATGCTGTATGGTCTGAATCTGTTGACAGGAGGTGTCTTGAAGCTTGATGGTTCTGTCAGAGGGGTACTGTTTGTCAATTTTCTGCCATGATAGCTTTATCTGAAACATAGTGGTTGCTTCAGACCATGTATGTGAAAACTGGTCAAGTCAATTGGCCATGCTATTCTTTATTGATGCCAATTAGGTGAAGACAAAGTGTCTAATTTAATTTTATATGATATGAATTCTGGACCCCTTGATTAATGGAATTGGGAGCATGTTTCAATGTTTGATGCATGTACTTCTCTAGTTATTCAAATTAGGGTACCTTGTATGATACACTTGGGACTTGCCTAGCAATGATATCCAATTTTAAGTATCAATAGATGAAATAATTCGGGAAGGAAAAGCTTATACAATGACAAACCAGTGCCTACCTAAGGACTTTCTGGAGGGTTGATTTAGGAATGAATATATGTTCCATCATGTGCCGAATATAAATTCATAGGATAAATACAATCGAAACCTACTGAACTTTTATTTCCAAAGAGATTCAAACAGATAAGATACTCCTGTTATGAATATTTATTGGTACACACATATGTGAAACAAATTCTGCATGTCTCGTGCGATCATTATGACACGGTATGTCTTAAAAGGAACCTGTTTCAGACTTACGGTTAATGTACTTGCCAGCTCAAGCATGGCAATGTGAGTTTATTAATTGGCATCCAATCCTCAATTGCTAAACTCGTAAGCTGTTATAGTATTGGTGTTTTTCTTGCTGATGCAATCGAGTTCCATACAAGTCAGTCTACTACTCTACTCAGGAAATAATGTTCGGAAATGCATGATGAACTTATATGGAAGTATATTTTTGCTTTATTTTTTCCCTTAAAATATGTCTGCATGGCACTGTTAAGTTAGAGCAAGTTGAAATTTTATATTTGACTTGGAGCCTTAAACCTTTCCTCATATTCAACCAATCAAGTCTGTAGAAGATCCCCTTTAAGATCAAACAATTCCATGGAATTGAGTATGACTGTATGTGTGATAGCATCTACTATACCAGGAATATCAATAAACCCCATTCTTGCAATTGTTTAGGATACCCTCTTTTAGCTGCTAGGTCTATTTCTTAGTTCAAGATCCCTCTTACTAACTGGAATAAAAGAATTAGTAGATCTGTTCCGCCCAAAATGGGAATGGGCGCTAGGGTTATGAACTTATAATCATGGAATCAACTCGATCATCAGATTATAAGTTCATTCCATACTGGACCAGACCGTGCACATTCTTATTATGAGAAGGGGTCATTTAATGCAAATAGATTCAATCTAGTAATCTCTTTTAGAATCCTTACTAGGTCTCGTTTGACCCTTGAAGGATCCCCTTTGTTGAAATGCTCCCAAACCAAAATTACTAAAATAAAAAGAAAAAGACTTTCCACTGCACTAAACTAAGGATGTGAAGGAAGAAGGCGAGCATATCCTCTAAATTGATCATCCTCAAATCAGCCCTTCATGGGGTGGGATTACTGGGATATTGTCTGTCCCAATAAATAGAGAATGAAAGTTTTTATGATGAATTTATTTTTCTGTACTGCATGCCATTCTTTTTGCCTTTTTTCTTCCTCTTCTGTCCAGTTATTCCTTCCCTTCACGGCTTCACCCTCTGCTCTTTTCTCCTTTCTCTCTATGAACTTCATAACAAAACAAGATTATTAAATAAGCGAAATCCCTATATAAACTCTATCTGGGGCTGTTCTGATGTTTGTCAAATTTGTAGCGTTTGTCAAATTTGGCTACATTTTGGGTGTGTTTGGTTGTTTGGGACGATCTTGTCTGGCTTCTAATTTGGTTGGGTAGATTTGTTGGTCTTGGATGATGTCGACGTCCCTAGTGGGGAGGACGCCAGCTACCGAAGGGACATCAGTATGGGAGCATGCTGGCTGCCAGGGAGATGTCGGCCGCCTAGGCCTTTAGTGGGAGAGGAAGCTGGTGCCCTATTTTTGTCTGCTTCTCATGCTTTTAGTCTCCAAACAACTGGCTGCTCCTCTGCATCACAACGTTCTAGCCTCCGTGTGATGGGGAGAAACAATGCAAAAAGAAGAAAACTTACCTTGGATGGACGGTGGACGCATTCGCACTTTTCATTCTAGACGAGAAGGATCAGCATCTTCAGAGAATATACCTTTTTAGGGACGACCTTGTGCCGCACCAGCCAGTCCTTAAACTTGGCAACCAAACAAACAACCACTCAGATCCAGGACCAATCAGCGATGGACCGCTTTACCGCACTCACCCTTTATGGTCGAACCACCACCCCAGAGGTGCCACTATTTGATTCACAGTCACATATTTCTCTCCAACATTGTGGTCAATACTTAGTTATATGGTATTATTTTGAACCGATTGTGCTGCCAGTTTGTTGGCAAGAAAAAGCATGCCACACAATTCCTCACCATGCGGTGGCAAATGGTACCTGCTAGGCTCCTACAAAACCAGACTGCCATGGGACATAGAAGTCTGAAATCTTTGTGAAGTTACAAAGTTGTTGCTATTGTGGTACACGCAATTGGTCTGTTGCCTCCATCCCACTTTAGCAAAATTTTGGTGTCATAAATAGGTAATGCATCACGACTACCTTATCCGTGAACTATTCTCCTAAGTCATGGCGGTTAGGTGTTTTTTTTCAGTGGGCGGTGTACCGGTGCGGTAAAATGATTGGACTTATTTATTGCTGTTTATCAGGTAACTGCATGCAATTTATAGTGATGGACAAGTTTCTTATTTTGTAAACTTGTATACTCTATTGTACCGTAGCACTGGAAATAGAAGGCTTCTTGTGACAAGTAATGCTATTCCCATGAATTTTCTGATTGTTGTTTGTTTTTTTTTTTTGTGGGGGGGGGGGTGCATTCTCTTTGAAGTTACATAATTTATTGGAGATTATTATGCTGTATATAATTTCTTCTTAAGGGTGTGTGGAGAATTGCACCCAGTGATAATAATGCTATTGAGTTGGGTGCATGCTGATTGGCCCAAGTTTTTTTAATCTCTAGTTAATTTAGTGATGAACCAGTCATATTCAATTTTATGTGATTTTAGGTATTTATTTCATCTCATTGGCCAGTTGTTCTTACAATATCATTCTCTCTTTTGCATTCCAGCAAAACTACAGTGTATTGAGTGAAGCCGGTATAAAGCAACATCAAGCTGATGACATAAATCGGGTTTCAACTGTTCTTTCAATCTCAAAAGCAGAAGCATGTGTTCTTCTTCGCAGTTATAACTGGTAATAGGCATCACTGCATTTGGCATGGTTGTTTCATTTTTAAATATATAACCATCTTTTCAATTCCAACCACAAATTACAGGCAGAGCATTGAGACAGTCATTCTAAAACTTTGGTTTGTAGGAATAAAAAATTTATGCTAGTTTCATTCATCTTCAGTATCGAAATATTAAGGCCCTAAGATATTTTTTTTGGTGAAGAATGCACTTTAGGCTTAAACTTATTAATCTCCTTGTTATGGATATATGATACCAACAAAGCCACAAGGCAAGGCTATTGTAGCACCCGTAATTTTAATTTGAAGGTTATCTCCTTTCCTTAGTATATTCATGCATATCACTAGTTTGTTGGTCAACCTTGTTAGTTGCATGATTTTAGTATTCCTTATTTAAAGATAAGATCTTTGGTGACCAAATCTGCCTCCAATCCTCCATCTATTTAAGGATGGGATTGAACCTTTTGTTTAAGCAAAGAACAATAAAGAAAGTTTCTAGTCCTGCCCGCATCTCAACCATGCCTTAGAGCCTTGGAAGCAGCATGACTGGCTGATCAAGGGTGAGTGTCCTACTCTCGGTCCTCGGATCTGTACCCAACCAATGGCCTCAATTCTCACATTAGCAGAAATTATGTCTGCACTGTTAACATAAATGCCTTACTTTTTTTATCCTACTAAATGTCCTACTTTCTTTATCCTTCCTCATTTGCAAATGGAGCTTCAAAGTATATATTTCGATCTTCTTTCATAGCTTTTGTAGATGATGACATCATATATAATAAGGTTAATTAGATACATGGCACTACTTCAATTTAAAGTGGCTGATTTCGATCCATGCTGTCAAGAAGACAACTTGCTGGATGCCACTGCTAAGACCATCACCAATAGCGTCCTAACTTAGGATGGCCTAGCCACTATTCACACCTCATTTTCACTATTCATCTACATTTCCATCTCTTATATTTTATTCGTTACAATACTGGGACATCCTAACTTAGGACCCCCATTAGACATGCTCTAAGTTGCTTTTCTTCGAAATATGCCATAATGGTTTTTTTGACTATACTACCCCTCCTTCCTGTAGCCATCCTTCCCATCTCTTCATCCCAACTTCGGAGAGCTCTCTTTCTCTCTCTCAGTCATGGCCCATGGTGATGCACCCCACCCCTCTCCCTTTGGTGTTCCCTCTGCCCTGCCTCTTCTTGCCCATCTCTACATCCTCCCACCTCCAGCCAATGGTGTCCATCGCCAACTCTGGTTTGGCCATGGAAATGAGAGCGGTGCAGGACAGAGAAGCTTGGGGACCTGAGGGCGTGGCATGGTGCATGGTGTAGAAACTCATGACTTGGGAGCACCGCACATCGGGGGAGCTCAAAGATCTGGTGGTGGAACACGGCAAGTTTGGGAGAAGGTGCTGCGCCATGTAGCCGTGCTGCTTAAGTTGCAGCTTGCCGTGTTGATGCCACCCTTGGATTCCCCATGCTCTAGCAATCCTCCTGGGTCGTTGCGCCCCACCGCCGCCTTCTTGCCAGCGGTGGGTCAGGCTTGAGGATGAGATATGGAGGAGGCTAGGCTAGGCCTGAGGTGACCATGGGAGGTGGATGTAGGGAGAAGGATGAGTGGCAAGGAGCTTGTGGGTGGATGCAAGGAGCTCGCTGGTGATCTCAGAGTTGAGGAAGGATATGGGGAGGTGGGTGAGATGGGTTTGAGGAACCGTTATATGGAGAGAAAAGCAGAAGATGAGAGGAGGTTAGATTAAAAGTAAAATTTTAAGAGGGCAAGGGGCAAAAATGTAAAAAATGGCATATTTTCATTCCTTTTGCCTTAACTTACCTTCTTATCATTGACTTTTTAGATGGGAAGAAAAAACAAGTTAAGATAAGGTGAAAAAGAATGACACCTTGGTAGTGGCATCTAGTAGGTGTTCAGACTTTTTAATGGCATGGATCGAAATCGACCACTTTGCAGTGGCACATATGACATATCTAACTAATCCTATGCATTATGTTAGCTGTGATGTTAAGTATTTGTGAAGGCATTATAAATTTCTTCCTGCAGGAGTGTTAGCAAGGTTCATGATGAATGGTTTGTTGATGAAGAACGTGTTCGTACTGCTGTCGGTTTGCCTGAGAAGCGAGTTGAAATGCCTGATGATAGAGAAGTAAGTCTCACTAATTTGTTTGCTTGGTTGCCCAAACATATATTCCCTCTCTGGACAATATGGAAATATAGAATTCTTCAATTGAGGCTTATATTACTGGATAGCTTATGTCACGATAGCAACTCATTGTGTCAGTATATCCTCCTTCTAGGTCCTACCCTGTGTTTTACTCGAGAAAATATAAGAGTAGGCTTGTCCATACATGCTACAACCTCTCTGGATAAAATAGTACTTCCAATTGAGGCTTATATTATTGGATAGCCTGTGTCACACACAGTGATTCACTGTGTCAGTACATCCTCCTCCAAGGTCCTACCCTGTGTTTTACTGGAATGTCAAAGGGTACACTTGTTCATACCTGCCGCAACCTCTTTGGACAAAATAGTATTCTTCCAATTGAGGCTTATATTATTGGATAGCCCGTGTCGCCCATAGCGGCTCATTGTATTCTGTATACCCTCCTCCTATAGTCCTATGTCCTACCCTGTGTTTTACTGGAGAAAATGTTAAAGAGTAGGCTTGTTCATATCTGTTGCAACATCGTTGGACAATAAAATGTTCTATCAACTGAGACTCATATTATTGGATAGCCTGTGTTGCCCATAGCAAGTTAGCAACTCGCAGTGTCAATATACCCTCCTCGTAGGTCCTACCTTGTGTTTTACTGGAGAAAATGTTAAGAGTTCATACTGCGGCAAATTGGAATCTTATATGCTAGAAACCTTAATGAAAAATATTTCTATCACATGTAGTTTATGTGTCTGCAGTTCTTATATAAGCTGTCCTCACTTTAACAGTTGACATGTGGGATTTGTTTCGAAAGTTGTCCACGAGAGTCAATGAGTGCTGTTGCATGTGGGCATCCATTCTGTGGCGCATGTTGGAGAGGTACTCCTCTCTCTCTCTCTCTCTCTGTGGATGGTGATGGTATGCAATTTCATTGGATTTATCTCATTTTGCTGAATGCAAATGCACGTAGCTAACTGGCTGTCCTTTGATGATTCATGTAGCTGACTTTTTTGTGCTTGTTTTACTGGCCATAATAACAATGTCAACAATAGATCTTGGTGCTGGACCTACTGGTATACAGTCTAAACAAAGTGGTATTGAACATTTGATCTATATTACGTGTGTCTTTTTCCGTTTTTTAAAGAGGAAATGATATCGCTCACAATTTCAAGGCCTGCACAAATAGGTAGAAGTGTTTTTTTTTTGTCTGACAACAATTAAGGGCCTGGATGGCTGCTTTACGGCAACAGTATGCCCCATCTCATTTTCCACTACATCGAAAGCTCGTGCCAAATACACCACTGTGTATCTAATGTTGCCAAATCTGTTTGCTTGTATCAATATCGAGGAAAGGGCAGTTATTTTAAATTGATGACAGAAATTTTGCAGCCTTCCCCCTTTTTTATGGGTAGCGTCATCACTTGTTCTATTGTCATTTTTACATAGCATTCTCATGTGTGCTATGTTTGAATGCCATAATCATTTAGAATTCTATATTTGTTAGCATATTAGCTGGTCGGAGCATTTCAAGTCAAGGAGCTGAAAGTTCAGTAGTTAGTATGTCAACGTTCTGTATTTGGCCTTGGTCATTTGAGTGGAATAATTTTTTTACAAAAATAATTTTGTTTGAAGGAAAACAGAGCAAAATTTGTTGCCTTATTTTTTAAATGAAAAACACAACAGTTTCCTGCAGCACTTTAAAGAAATGTCATCTATCTATTTTTATCTGGTAGCCTGATTGCCTTCTATGTTGTTAGATGCTTGTGTGTACTTCAACACACCCTTTACCTCTTTGTGCTTTCTCCTAGCATTTCAGGAATTGTTTGATTTTTTATTCCATCATTTATTGGAATCCCTTTTGTAAGTAAATCAAAGTGAGCATAGAAGTTATATTGCTGAAACAATTTTATTGTTGATATTTGGGCAGCGCTGACTTTTTTTTGGGGTTATCAACAGGATATATCAACACAGCTATAAGTGATGGTCCAGGATGTTTGATGTTGAGATGTCCTGATCCATCCTGTGCTGCTGCTGTTGGACAAGATATGATTAATTCATTGTCTAGTGATGACGATAAGGGAAAATATGAACGTTATCTTTGCAGGTCTTACATTGAAGATAATAGAAAAGTAAGTCAATAACTTCATATTTTTCAGAGAGATGTTGATGATTATGCAAGATGCTGAATGGTGTCTTTGCCCCACCATTCGGAAGGGACTAGATTCCCTGCTTATCTAAACAAACCCTAAACAATTTTGTTTTGTTCACCATGTGATTCACCCTATTCCTTGGCTCCAAATCTTCCCTTCTTTATTAATTTTATCAAGCATTTCACCACCATTTTGAATAATGAGATTTTCTTGTTTTTCATACAATGTTTATTTCCTTCATTTTAAAAAATTTGGATCGACATGATTACTGTGTAAGTAATGTTGATAGCTGCAAAGAGAAATGGCTAAATATCTTGTTTGGCTTATCGTTGGTTAACGACCAGACCTGCCTGTTCATTTATAATTCATTCGCTTTGTATGTTATTATGTTAAACAGACAAAATGGTGTCCTGCTCCTGGCTGTGAGTATGCGGTAGAATTTGTCATGGGAAGTGGCAGCTATGATGTTTCTTGCGGTTGTTCCTATGGCTTTTGTTGGAATGTGAGTATTTCTAACTATAGTTAGTCTCTTTATGTGACATAACCAGTAGAACGTAAATTATTATTTTTTTTGAAAAAAATTGCAGTGCACCGAGGAGGCTCATCGGCCAGTTGACTGTTCCACAGTTTCAAAATGGATCCTCAAGAATAGTGCAGAGTCTGAGAATATGAATTGGTATGAAAGAGATAAATAATCTTTTTTGTGAACAACTTTCTTGTTGCTTCTGCTTAATCCACACTTTCTGTTCAACACAATGGCCATGTCAGGTTGTCGTCAGCATGCAATCTTGACATCAGTTGTACCCCTATCATTGCTCTTGTTGTGGACATTCTACTGTTTAATGCATTTCTTCCTTTGTTTCTTTCCTTTTTTTTAAAAAAAAAACCCTTTTTAGAGAGAGAATGTACACATTGTACAAACTCTTTGCTTATTTTGTACTCTTCATTTCTCATTCTTTTACTGTACCAACATAATTGTGTGTAAGAGTTTTGTCAATAGCATGATCCATCTGCACTGATATATTTTATTTATTTATATTCACTTTGAGTTGTTTGAATATTAACTATATAAGTCTTTCTTCACATCACATTGTTTCTGTTTCCCAGGATACTAGCTAATTCAAAGCCCTGTCCCAAGTGCAAGCGACCTATTGAGAAAAACCAGGGCTGCATGCACATTACCTGCACACCGCCATGTAAATTTGAATTTTGCTGGTACAGAAAATCATATTATTGCTACAGTTCTGACTAGAGATGTTCATCTTCAGATAGCTGACATGGTTACTCTGAATTTAGGCTTTGTCTTGGTCCATGGTCAGATCATGGAGAAAGGACAGGTGGCTTTTATGCTTGTAATCGTTATGAGGCAGCAAGGCAAGAGGGAGCGGTAACGGGTCACCCAATCCTAAGCATCAAGTTTATGCTATGGTGTTGACTGCCAAATTGTTCACAATAGTTCCTTCCCCATTGTTTGTTACAGTATGATGATTCTGAAAGAAGAAGAGAAATGGCAAAGAATTCCCTTGAGAGATATACACATTACTATGAACGATGGGCTGCAAATCAGTCAGTAAGTGATGTTCAACTATTTAGCAGCACGCATGGCCATCATGTCACGAATCATGCTAAGTTAGGATGAGATGACTTGGAAGCGGTTTGATTGCAATACCATTCTCAATGGCAGTGATCCTTACTTTGTTGCATTTCAAACCTCCCAAGAGTTTCTTTATGGCTACAAAAATATTGAGTGTGGGGTGTTTCAAGACTATCAATTTTGTAGTGTTGAGGGAGGGGTTATTGGTGATAGTTTTAAGTAAGCTCACTTAGGAAAATAAAGATATAAACGTAATTTTATATGTTGATTTGTTATTTGTTTTTTATGCACTTGTTGATGTGCTACTAGCAACCTTTATTTCTTTTGGCATATAACAGACAATATTTAATTTATTATTGAATTATGATGTAGTCAAGGCAAAAGGCGCTAGCTGATCTGCAGAGTCTGCAAAATGATAAGGTAGCTGATATTTACCTTTTTTTTTGTTTTCATTTTTAAAATGTATTATGTATTGTGTTAATATAGCATGCAGTATTCACTAGAGAAATTTGGATCCACAACTTCTAAATAGAATTCGTCAATACTGAAATGACAGTTAATTATTTGTTTTATAATTCTTCAGCTTGAAAAGCTAAGTGATATACAAAGCCAACCCGAGTCACAGCTCAAGTTCATAATAGAGGCATGGTTACAGGTATCAATCAATTCATTAATGTTGGAAGTCATCAAGTGTCTCCAGTAGTCCAGTGCCTTGTTTTGCTCTCTTGTCAATTACCATTTTACCTGAATATCTCATCCCAAAGTATGATCTCATTTTGCAGATTGTTGAGTGTAGGAGGGTACTGAAGTGGACTTATGCTTATGGTTATTACCTTCCAGAGTATGAACATGCCAAAAGGCAGTTCTTTGAATATCTGCAAGGTTTACACGTTTCCTATTGTAGATTACGTTTCCAAGAATCCAAGTATCAGCCACTGAGTCAATGTCTTCCTGGCATTACTTCTTCAGGTGAAGCAGAATCAGGTTTGGAACGCCTTCATCAATGTGCGGAGAAAGATCTTCAGATCTACCTTGAAGCAGATTGCCCATCTAAAGATTTCAATGACTTCCGTACAAAGTTGGCTGGATTGACCAGGTAATGATAAGCCATACTGCATTTTATTTGGATTAGCGTTATGTTTCTCTTTCTCTAACTGTTGACTGTTGTCATCATCCGTTGTGGAGAATACCCTCAACGACACTCAGTTTGTTGGCCTCGTTATAAATGACATTAAGTTCGATAGCCTTGATCTAATACGACACCATGCGTACGAATTTATTATTCCAAGGACATTATACCCATTTGCTACCTTTTTTTTTTAACTATTTCCTATTTTTCTCCACTTGCATTAACCAAATTGCCCTTGGATCAAAACACTAAACTGCAGCCCTCTGCCGTATCCATCAATATGTGCGAATTTTGATTTTGGTCAAAATTTGATATTGTCACGAAAATACGTTGTATCCATCAAAATTGTCAGATTTCAGAATTTTGAATTTTGCTGAATTTTATATTTTCAAAATTAGGTTAATTTTTTTTAAATGTGGTCAAATTCAAAATTTTAAAATTTGATTTTTTTTAAAATCTGGTTGAAATTTGAAATTTTTGTCTCCCATGCCCGCTCGAAATCGCGCGCCAATTGCACCACACTACACGCAGGGGCCAAACAGTAAAGCCACGCGAGTTAAAAAGGGTAAATCAACATTAAATTGATAAAAATAGGAAGAATGTGAACACAAATTCGTGTGTCCGGTGTCATACGTGTCAAGACGTCCAAATTTAATATCATTTGAAACGAGGCGTTCGAATTGGGTGTCACTCGGGTCAATCTCCCTCCCATGTAATCAGGAGAATACCATTTAATTATGAATGCATGTTCAGTAACATTTGTCGTAATATTTTAAGACAACATATCTTGTGTGCACATGCTTCCCATGTGCACACCATGTACACAAACTAACAAAAGTCATGAAAAATTCTGAAAAAATTATAGTTGTACTTAATTGGTTACTCTATTTATGTATAAAGTTTCAAGATCAAATTCATTCTGTACGAAGAATTATAAAAAGAGAAAATTTGACAAATTTGAATAGTTCTAAATCAATAGAATTTTCTCTTTTTTTATAACTCTTAATTTAGAATGAATTTGAACTTACAATGCGATAAGTAGGTAGAGTAAGTTCATGTGTACATCTAATTTTTTTTTTCAAAATTTTTATCTTTTGTTAGTTGGTGTACACGGAGCGTACATGTGAAGCCCTATGTATACATGATACGTTGCCATTTTTAAAGACATTGGTTTCCTCGATATAATAAATTGATTTCGTCCTTTGTGCAACCACACAAATCTTGCAACTTGTGGTGTTTGTCATGTCTTTCTCACTCTATCTGCACTTGGCATCTTTTACCATTTAACAGTGTAACTCGGAATTATTTCGAAAACCTTGTTCGTGCTTTGGAGTCCGGATTAAATGATGTTGGACCTCATAGCGGCGCATGCAGCAAGGCTGCAAGTTCAAAGAGCCTTGGTGGTAAGAGTAAGAGTGGCAAGAACAAGGCACCAGGTACGGCCTCCAAATCAGGTGCCTCAACCCGTGGTTTAGGTGACGGCAGCATTTGGGCATGTGACCAGTGCACATTTGCAAACCCTAAATCTGCTAGAACATGCCAGGTCTGTGAGCATCAGCAGCACCGGTAGCTCTAGTCAAGCATTGAAGATTGGAAACAATTAGATTGGAAACAACCTCGACGCCCCTTGAGGCAAACAACACATGAAATTGATCATCTCTGAGGCAGCTGCAACGAGAGTGGTTGAAAATATTAGTCTCATGCAAGTGCAGCAAAAGGAACGCAGTTTTGGTGTCCTGATCACTCATTAACTGATGCTGCCCCTGCAGCCGCACTATATATCATAGTTCGTATGTAGATAACTGTCACCCTATCTTTGGTTTGTGTCCTGTAAGAGGTGTAATAGTGGGTTGTTTCCCGGCAATGACCTGAGCTGTAGTGTTGTAAAACTGTTGTAAACTTGCAATAATATATCCATCTGTATTCCAGACGATATATGTCTGAGCCTTTTATTTTTGTTGGAGGCCAAAGAAAAGAGTGGTGATTGGTGAACGCTAAGAAAGACTTGTTGTAAATCGGTTCTTCTGGCTAATGGTTCCCTTCCGTTTCGGGCTATATGCATATTGATCGGAGGGTTTTGTCTGGGCCATTTGTGGGCTGACCAGGAGCTGTTGGGTATGTGATTCTCTTAATGCCTAGGCATCGAAGTTAGCATGCATTTCCAATTGAAAATTCAATTATAATCTCTTCCAAGCTTCATAAAATCGTTGTTTAGAATTTCTAGAAAATACGCATATTGGTATTAAGGAAATATTTATATTTTTTAAATCTCTGCTGAAAATAAATTTTCGCTCAAATAAATTATTTCAAGTTTTGAGAAAAATTTGGAAACGTCGTCAGTCTGTCACATGTATCAAATCGGTTCGTTTAGACTAGCGTGCAACCATCGAAGCATGGTTCGTTGTTAATGAAGATCAAATCGGCGCATGGCAGCTGCACGTTCCGTCACTTTAATGATGCAAAGTGATTGAAAAGCCAATTTTAAGAGTTTCGAAATGTTTTTGGTATCTCTGTTTTATTTATTTAGCTTAGTGGACTCATCAAAGCACGTATAAATAGGTCGTTAAGGTGAAACTTTGCTTGGCTTACCATAACGTGCCCATGACATCTTAGCGCATCGGTGACCGGACAAGGGCACACACATGTCGGTCCAATTCAAACCTCAGAAGCTTAAAACATTTTTAAGAAAATTTATGAGCATGCTAGATGGCACATAGAGCAACATTACTTGTTGGGCATTTCAGCATTGAACGAAATGTTAAAAAGATAAAAGACAGTGTGGATGGGCTCTCTAGATGAAAACTATCAAGTGAAGCATTACTTCCAATAGCCTCAACTTTAATAATCGAGTACAGAGGAGGCCGACTCCCACCACCAGGAGAGAAAAATACTGTCACGAGGAGGAGGACCGCCCATCCATCGCAAGTCAAAGCTCTATTGCCACACTAGTTAGCCACTAGGACATGATTTCTTTTGTGATGGTTATATTAGAGTATATTTTAATGTACATATTAATCAAAGCATCTAAAAAATAGTCGTGCCGTGCTGGCCCACGGGCTCAGGCTTCGGCCCAAGCATGGCACGCTTGAACAGGCCGTGCTTGCCTAGGCCCGATTCGTGCCGCGCCGTGCCTTGGGCCGGCCCATTAAGCCCGTCCCATCTGGCCATCTGTACGACCATCCTGCAAGCTAAGCTTCAATTAATCTAAGACTAGATTGTGGCCTTCTCCACCCACAAGCTCAAGCCTAACCAACACAGGTTGGCTGGAGAAACAAACGATCCTTATCAACTATTCCCTCCGTTCCAAATTATAGGTCATTTGACCTTTTTGACACGTACTTTGACCACTTGTCTTATTCAAATAATTAGTGAAAATATGGAAAAAAAACTCAAGTCATTATTAAAGTACCTTTCATGATAGACTAAATCATAACAAAAATAAATTATAATTATAATTTTTTTTGAATAAGACGAGTGGTTAAAATACGTGTCAAAAAAGTTAAACGACCTATAATTTGGAACGGAGGGAGTAATTTGCATTCGAGGTTGTGAAGCTGCCTTACAAAGAATGAGCAGAGAATAACTAATCAACGAATACATGCATGTACATGGAACGGGATTACAGGATTGATCATGCGTGAATCCTATCTAATTTCCCCCTCCTCGATCTCAATGTCGACATCCTCCTCATCCTCGCTACCGAAATCATCATCTTTCAAGAAGAGCCCGAGCCGCTCCACTGCGTCCCTGTTGTCGTCGCCTGAGCTGAAAATGTATCCTTCATTGAGCCAAGGCCAAGCAGCGGCATGCTCACTGGATTGATGCACGCCATTGCTCCACATCGCCGTCCTCTCCATCTCCTCCAGCTCCTCGCGAGCCCTCTGCCTTCTGACCTTGAGCTCCTCCATCCCCTCGCTAGCCCTCTGCCTTTCGACCTTCTTGCGCTTCTCCATCTTAGCTCTGGCGATGAGATCAGACATCCCAATCCCGACAGCCGTAGCGGCAGCAGGTTTGACGGGAAGCACAGCAGGAGGAGCTGGGCAAGAACTGCTGCTGCTTTTGTCGACGAACTCGTCTTCATCATCAACTGGCTGATCGGCTTGTAGATGTAGCGACTTGTGTACCACGGGAGAGACGCCCCCACAGATGTCCACGAAAACATCTTCCTCCTGCTGCTGCTTGGCCTCCAAAAGCCGCTGCTTCCTCCCATTAGCGAATTGGTCCACGAGATTCTTCAGCTGAAACATGGCGGCGCCTTCCGTCTTGTCGAGATCAACCACCAGCTCGCCGCAGGCATAGTCCATGCGAGAGCTGCACTGCCGCTCCAAGAACTCGATGATGTGCGGCGGCAGTTCTTTCTCCTCTTGCTCCAAAAGCCGCACCTTTCCGGCCAGATCATCTCTGTCCCTCTTCGACATGATCACCTCCACTTCCATGACGGTGCTCAACTTCCTCATCTTCTTGGCGCGGCGAGGAGCCGGGCGCGGGCGCCGCGCGGGGTCGTCACCGGCGCTGCAGCCCGTCTCCGGCCGCGATTCGGCGGTCTTGGCGCCGCGAGGAGCCGGGCGCGGGCGCGGCTTTGACGGCGCCGCGACCGCGACGCTACTCACCAAGAACCGGGCTTTCTTGAGAATCCCGTCCAGCGCCTCCAGCTCCAACCGGGACCGCTTCCTCAGGAGGCGCAGCGCGCTCGCTCGGCCGCCGTCGTCGGGGAAGACGCCGCGCGCGGTCGTCGTCTCCATGTGCCTCCTCGCCGGCGCTACCTAGGGTTTCGGTGGAATCGGGAAGAAGCGCGGACGGAGAGAGAGCGTACGTACGACGCTTGCTATCTGCGGCGGCGTAGTAATCAATGGAGGGAAATGTGGAGAGATTTATAGTCCATTTTAGCGGGAAATGCGTATGCGGCGGCCGGAATCCTTCTCTCGTTGCGGGAGGAGTCCTTCTCGGATTGGGACTCGGTTTCCAGGCGCCGGAATCCTTCGCCGTTGCGGTTTCGCTTAACTCGGCTTCTTCGCCGTTGCGGAATCTTCCAGCCCTGCGGCTCCCGGATCATATCCGCCGGCGGTGATGGCGAAGCCCAACGTTGTGCAAAAGAACAAGCGCGAGTGGAAGCAGGACCGCAAGCGCCGCGCCATGGGGACCCCAAGATCGGCAAGCTCAACCAGTACATGGCGTCCGTCTCCGTCTCCGGCAAGCTCCTCCGCCGCCTCAAAAAGTGTTGAGGGCAATGTCATCAAAATGCATTTATTGCACCCAACAGATTCAAATTATTTTTGATGTTGTACTTGATCTTGGCTATGCAATAGAGTTGGCAACAGGCAACTCCATTATTACTATTGTCTGTTTTAGGGATGAGGATGCTGATGATTATGCTACTATGAACAAACTGAAGTCAAAGTCAGCAAAGTTAGTTGATATTAAGGGGGTAGTGATAACTTCATTAAGAGCAACTCCAGGAGCTCCTGGGTAATACTGTAACAGATATAGAGGGGCTGCTGGAGGGAAGGAATCTTTTAGAGGGTAGTGTAATTTATGAAGGAATTTTAGAGGGATGGATAGAGGGGACGCTAATAGTGTTTTAGAGGAGAAATATAGAGGAGCTGCTGGAGTTGCTCTTAGATGAATTGAAAATGAGGCTGAACCAAGCCAAGTCAGCTGCTGAAATTGCTTCTAAAGACCATCAATTATATGTAGAAAGAGTATGTGAACCGGAGAAAAATCTCAAAACATTACAGGATGAGTGCAGTGGAATGAAAATAAAGATTCTGGAATACCAGAAAAGGGAGGATATATTGAAGGCAAGAGAGCTAAAGTTACTATCACTTGAACACCCCCAAAGTACAGTAGACAAAGGTATCTTTTGAAAGAACTATTGATTGGACATTCTTATATTGAAATTGTTTTTTATTTCAGACTTATTTTACTTGTTTTATTCTTTAACTAACTTTTCTCTTCTCTT
Source organism: Raddia distichophylla (assembly GCA_005191435.1). Classification (NCBI taxonomy): domain Eukaryota; kingdom Viridiplantae; phylum Streptophyta; class Magnoliopsida; order Poales; family Poaceae; genus Raddia; species Raddia distichophylla. The sequence goes on from SPJY01013647.1 coordinate 2,155,366, forward strand.
CCCTTCTGTGCTCCTCCCTTCTCTTCTTCAGGTACGTATAGCTGCTGTAATTTCAACAGATCAACTGGAAGCACTAATTGAGAAAATAAATAAGCTAACTATACCATCTGGTGGATCACATTTGCTGAGAGAAATGGAAATGTTCTCAAGTCCCATTGACAAACTATTTGCTGTCATTGATGAAGTTCATGCACTTAGGCGTGAAATGGGGACCTTAAGATATGAAAATGAAGATTTACAGTTAAATGTTGAACCCCATGATCATGAAATTGAACAACTAAAGGAGGTATGCAGAAATAGTTATTCAAATTGTAGGGAACTGGAGTCAAAAAGGAGTGAACTACTTGAGGTAACAGTTAGTATGGAGCGAATGATTCGGCGGTTACGATATCTTGGAGGAAAAGATGCACGAGAAGATAACAAACCTACAAGCACACAAGCACTTCTATCAAAGCTGGAAAAACTAATAATCGCCTCAAGCATGGAATCTGGGAAGCCAAATCTGTGATGCAGGAGCTGGGAGCAAAGTTGCAGGCCAGGGAAAAGGCGGTTGATGAGTTATCAACTAAAGTTAAGGTGCTTGAGAACATGTATCATGCTCAGCTTGTACAGCCAGAGGCTAGTAAAAGACAGGGCATTTGAAGCATCTTCCTCAGCAATTGGTTCAGAGATATCTGAGATTGAAGATTTGGTAAACCCTATTTGTCTTGTGGTTTTGTCATTGCTTTTCTTCTCTACATTTTATCTTTTAAGTTATGTTACTGGTGGTTGGCTCGGCAAGCTAACCTTCCGCAGGCCGTCTCTCATCAGCTAAACGGCCTCATCATCCTCTCCTCCTGGGAGAGGAAAGAGCGTAACCGTAGGATTTTTCATCAGCAGACCCTGTCCGCCTCCCAACTCTGTAGTCGTATTAAGGATGAGATTGCCGCATGGAACGCGGCCTTCCCCTCCCGTAGTCTCGCTTTGTAATCCTCCCCTTAACCCCCCCCCCCCTTTCTCTCTTTTCCTCCCCTGTAGTCCCCCTCCTCTCTCTTGTTCATTTCTCTTGTTCATTTGTACAGTTCTTTTCGTCTTATTGATATGGCAGTGCTCCTGCCCTTTTACTAAAAAAAAAAAGAGTTATGTTACTGAAATTCCTAATGCTTTTATATAGCAATATTATTCTTCTTCCATTGTGATTTGCCTGGTCACAAATCTTACGCTTTTGGTTTTTTTTTTTTGCTATGGCATTTCTCATTCTAACAGTTTTGTAGGTTATACTTCGCATATCAGCACACCTCATATATGCTTGGTTGTAACAATATATAATATTTTTATACTAATATGCAGGAACCAATTGGGAAGGCATCAATTTCATCTGCCCCTACCGCTGCACATGCTAGAATAATGCGAAATGGGTCATCTGACCATCTTGTTCTGAATATTGGCACAGAGTAAGAACGGCTATTGGTGTGCAGGATTCGGATGACAAAGGTAATGTAGGCTATATTTGAGTTATTTCTATAATAATTTTAAATATGTCGATGACAGTGATGTATATCTTGTATTGAAGGGCGTATATTTAAATCACTACATACATCTGGCATGATTCCAGCACAATGAAAGCATATTGCTGATAGGGTTGATGCCATCTGGTAAGTTTCCACATAGATAATTTTTGAAGTAGGCAGGAGGACTGCCGTGCATTCAAAAGTAGAAGAAGGTTACAGGTTACAAGTTGGGGGGGAGATTAGGGCCCCTCCCCCCTTAGGCCGAAAGGGTCAGACTAATTAATTACAAAAGGTGCGCCTGCAGCCTCCCAAAGGCGCAGGTCATCCAAAAGCTGGTAGAAAAAAACTTGGGGTGTCCTATCGGCGCTCCGGAAGATCCTGTTATTGCGCTCTAGCCAGATGCTCCAAAGAAGAGCGTAGGCGGCGAATAGCGCACTTCGGGGAGCCGGCCCGTCTTGAAGGATGTCGGTGGACTACCAGCTGGGAAGACAGTTGTCGTAGAGCCAACCCGCGGGGTTAAGATGCGAAGTGTTAAGGCTTTCCGCCAACCTATCCCAAGCCTCCCGTGAGTAAGCACATTGCAGGAAAAGGTGCTCCGGGGTCTCCAGGTTCCTGCTGCAGAGGGGGCAGAAATAGTCGTTAGGTAGCTGACGACGGAGCAGGGCATCGACGGTGAAGACGCGGCGATGAAGTAGTGTCCATAGGAAGAACTTGCATCTGGTAGGGGCCCACAGCTTCCAAGATTGTTGCAGGGCCGGCTTTGGGACTCGACCAGTGAACTGGAGCAGGTAGGCTGACCTGACTAAGAATTCCCGGTTGGGGGTGAAGCGCCATGGGAAGAGATCTGGCTCCTCTGGGTTGAGCTGCAGGGCAGCCATCCGCGTAAGGAGCGAGATGAGCTCGGGGATCAATTGGGGTGTGAGATTGCTCCTGAGGTCCGCGATCCAAGCAAAGTTGGACGTCGCGTGAAGCACTGATCTGTTTTTCCTGGAGGAGGCCTTGTAAAGTCCAGGTGCGAACAACTTGGGGGAGAAGCCGGAGAGCCAGTGGTCATCCCAAAAGGAGGTGGAGGCCCCATTCCCAAGTATGATGTCGGAACCTGCCCGAAGAAGTGCAATGTCCGGGTCTGGGGCAGGCAGCGCTTGGGGGGCCCAGGCTGGCGCAGGTTGCTGCCGGCTTAACCAGAGCCACCGAAGCCTTAAGGCTCTGGAAAAGCGGTGGAGGTCTAGTACACCAAGGCCACCAAGGGAGGTAGGTGAGCAAACCACGCTCCAATTGATCCTGCCAGGTGCGCGTTGGTAGTCGGAGCCCTTCCAAAGCCAACCTCTGCACAGAGCGTCGATCTTCCTGAGGACTGAGACGGGAGGTTGGATGACAGAAAGCATGAAAGTGGGGAGGGAGGTTAGCACTGTTTTGAGGAGTGTAAGGCGGCCACTCTTTGACATGAGTGGTCCCCGCCAGCCGGCAACCCTAGAGGCCACTTTGTCAATGATGGGCTGGCAGTGAACGTGCTGAATCTTCCGAATAGAGAGGGGCATTCCCAGGTACTTGATGGGGAAGGAGGTTTCCACGGGCGGGAGTGCTTGTAGGATGGGCGCAAGAGAAAGGCTTGAGCAGCGTATAGGGACCACCTGGCTTTTAGAGAAGTTTGTGCGCAGGCCCAAGATATGTCCAAAAGCTCGGAGGATCTCAGCGAGGGTGGAGACGTTTTCTGCGGACGGGTGCAGGAAGACGGCCGCGTCGTCGGCGAACAGGGAGATGTGCGCGTCTGGGAATGGGCCGCCCAGCGGTTGGAGCACGGGCGAAGCGATGGCTTTGTTGAGCAAAGAGACCAGGGGTTCTATGGCTAGGTTGAACAGGAAAGGGGATAGTGAATCTCCTTGTCGCAGGCCTCGGCGGTTCTGGATGGAGGCTGTTGGGCGATTATTCAGAAGTACCTTGGAAGAGGATGTGGCTAGGGATAGGGCTATCCAGTCGCTCCAGCGAGTGCTGAACCCATGGGCCCTTAGGTTGTCAAGAAGGTAAGCCCAGGATACTGAGTCAAAGGCTTTTTCGAGATCCAACTTGAAAAGAAGGGCCGGTGTACCGGATTTGTGAAGGGCCATCGCTTTGCCCTGAACCAGCAGGAAGTTGCCTTGTATGTGTCTACGCTTAATGAATGCGCTCTGGTATGGCGAGATCAGCTCGTCCATAAAGGGAGCGAGGCGTGAGGCTAGGATTTTGGTAAAGAGTTTGCCGACACTATGGATAAGGCTTATGGGGCGTTAGTTGGAAGGTGTGGTTGGTGATTCTTTTTTTGGTATGAGGACAATGTGCGCTCTGTTTAGGCTGGCTAGGCCGGTGGCGTCAAGGTTGAAGAGACATTGCAGCGCCTCAAGCAGGTCCACATTGATGAGAGACCAGCAGGCCTTGTAGAAGTTCCAAGTGAATCCGTCCGTCCCAGGCGCTTTGTCATTAGGCAGGGAGAATAGGATAGCTTTGAGCTCTTCGAGGGATAGAGGGGCGTCGAGGGCTGAGAGGTCGGCCGAGTGCATCGACAGGAAATCCCAGTTGAAGGATCGTTGTGGGAGTAGTTGGTTTTGGGCCGGGGAGGCACCGAAAATCGCGCTGAAGTGTTGGTGGAGGGCGAGAGCTTGGCCGTGAAAGTCCGTGTGGAGGTTGCTGTCCGTTTGTAGGGAATGGATGTGATTCCTGCAACGACGGCCATTCGCTCGGAGGTAGAAGTACTTGGTGTTGGCGTCACCAAGCTTGAGCCAAGTGAGACGCGAGCGTTGCTTCCATTTGATTTTCTCGATGGAGCTGAGCCCAAGGACTCGGAGTTTTAGCTGCTTACGGAGTGCTAACTCTTCCGGGGATAGCTCTCGGGCCTCCATAGCTAGGTCAAAAAGCCCAATGGCCTCCGAAGCCACCGAGAGCTGCAGCTTTATGTCACCGAGCTGGGAGCGGCTCCAGATGGACAGCGATTTCGCCATGCGAGTCAGCTTAGACTGGAGGCGAAGCATCGGGTGGGACGGGAGGGCCGAGGTGGCCCCGGGGGAGCTCCCGTGCCCGCATAGATAATCAAGTTACAACATGGATGTCGGCCAGTGACTAGGCTCGCTCGTGCCAGGGCGCAACGATATATAGAGGCCTAGGTGCATGCGGGCACAACGTACGCAAGGATGGGGCTTGGGGGCAGACGCAGAGGCAGCTGCAGTGATCGGAGTCGGACGCGAAGAAGACTAGCTAGGGCTCCTGGATAAGGAGGCAATGGCAACGCGCGCGTCGGCTGCTAGCTATGACACTAGTAGGCTTAACACTATCCACTCAACACAAATTCCTCCGGAAGGTGCAGAAAATTATTAAATTTTGGTTGGATTGAGCACCAAAAAGTGTATATTTTAGTCCTTACCAAGTTACCATTCGTTTTGGTCTTTTTTCAGGTACAAATAAAATTATGCCTCCTAAGAGAAACAACAAGAAGAGCATGTAGGCCTATACACAGATTATTCCGGTATTATGTGTGCCTTACCCTCTTGATGAGCTCGACGTTGAGCTCGTCGGCGGTGAGGAGCATGTCGGCGCTGGGGTTGCGGTAGAACATGAACTCGCGCTCCCCGTCGGCGCGCAGCGTGACGAAGGCGACGCCGCCGGCGTCGACGCCGTTGTCGCGGAGGATGGCGGCGAGCATCCGCCCGAACTCGTCGTCGCCGAGCTTGCCGACGAACGCCGCCCCGCCGCCGACCCGCGCGACCGCGATGGCGACGTTGGCCGGCGCGCCGCCGGGCGCCTTGACGAACGCCGGCGCCTCGACGAACGGCGGCTCCATCAGACAGGCACAAGAAGGGCCGTGTTCCTCGCACCAATCATGCAGAGAATCAATCAAATCAATCACTAGGAGAGGAAACAGAACCTAGCCGGTTGAGGCGGCGGAGGAGCTTGCCGGAGACGGAGACGGACGCCATGTGCTGCTTGAGCTTGCCGATCTTGGGGTCCCCATGGGCGCGGCGCTTGCGGTCCTCTTCCACTCGCGCTTGTTCTTCTGCACCACGTCGAGGCGCCGCAGGGCGGGAAGAGGAAAGCCGAGTTAAGCGAAACCGCAACGGCGAAGGATTCCGGCGCCTGGAAACCGAGTCCCAATCCGAGAAGGACTCCTCCCGCAACGAGAGAAGGATTCCCGCCGCCGCATACGCATTTCCCGCTAAAATGGACTATAAATCTCTCCACATTTCCCTCCATTGATTACTACGCCGCCGCAGATAGCAAGCGTCGTACGTACGCTCTCTCTCCGCCCGCGCTTCTTCCCGATTCCACCGAAACCCTAGGTAGCGCCGGCGAGGAGGCACATGGAGACGACGACCGCGCGCGGCGTCTTCCCCGACGACGGCGGCCGAGCGAGCGCGCTGCGCCTCCTGAGGAAGCGGTCCCGGTTGGAGCTGGAGGCGCTGGACGGGATTCTCAAGAAAGCCCGGTTCTTGGTGAGTAGCGTCGCGGTCGCGGCGCCGTCAAAGCCGCGCCCGCGCCCGCGCCCGGCTCCTCGCGGCGCCAAGACCGCCGAATCGCGGCCGGAGACGGGCTGCAGCGCCGGTGACGACCCCGCGCGGCGCCCGCGCCCGGCTCCTCGCCGCGCCAAGAAGATGAGGAAGTTGAGCACCGTCATGGAAGTGGAGGTGATCATGTCGAAGGAGGCCAAGCAGCAGCACGAGGAGGAAGATGTTTTCGTGGACATCTGTGGAGGCGTCTCTCCCGTGGTACACAAGTCGCTACATCTACAAGCCGATCAGCCAGTTGATGGTGAAGACGAGTTCGTCGACATATGCGGCCATGATGCCTCCCCTGTGGTCACAACGAAGAAGAAGTTATCTCAAGTCTGCACCGGCAACGCTTCTTGCCCAGCTCCTCCTGCTGTGCTTCCCGTCAAACCTGCTGTTGCTACAGCTGTCGGGAATGGGATGTCTGATCTCATCGCCAGAGCCAAGATGGAGAAGCGCAAGAAGGTCGAAAGGCAGAGGGCTAGCGAGGGGATGGAGGAGCTCAAGGTCAGAAGGCAGAGGGCTCGCGAGGAGCTGGAGGAGATGGAGAGGACGGCGATGTGGAGCAATGGCGTGCACCAATCCAGTGAGCATGCCGCTGCTTGGCCTTGGCTCAATGAAGGATACATTTTCAGCTCAGGCGACGACAACAGGGACGCAGTGGAGCGGCTCGGGCTCTTCTTGAAAGATGATGATTTCGGTAGCGAGGATGAGGAGGATATCGACATCTAGTCATCTAGATCGAGGAGGGAGAAATTAGATAGGATTCACGCACGATCAATCCTGTAATCCCGTTCCATGTACATGTATTGTAAAGCAGCTTCAGAACCTTGAATGCAAATTACTAGTTGATAAGGATCGTTTGTTTCTCCAGCCAACCTGTGTTGGTCATGCATGTACAGTGTAGTTGGCAAACTAGTATGGCTTCTTTTAATCCGGACACTACGTTTGATGTAGTAAAAAAATGTATAAAAAAGAACTTCTAGTATTACACCAGAAGAGGTTACGTATCTTGTATTGTATGTTTCGCGTTTGTTTTACTGCTTCCAATTGCAATGGATGGAACGTAGAACAATATTCGGTTGCGATTGTAATAAATGTAGCCCAACGCAATGGATTCAACACAAAAGCACGCATCACATTTCCAATCAGAGATACATACTGTTCGATTTGATGGATCATATTCATAGCAGCAAGGTAAGCATCCGTAGCAGAGACTCTATAATACTGTAGCTCTGGATAGAGTTTCTGACGTCAGAAAGAAATCTTTTAGAGTACAGTGTAAAGTTTGAAGAAAATTTAGAGTGAAAAATAGAGGAAATAGCTAATAGTGAAATAGAGGATGTGAATAGAGTAGCAGGTGTGGATGCTCACAGCATCTGTAGATCCAGATGCACAGCGACAGCAAAAATACAAGACCAAGCCGAGATTTGATTATCCCAGCAACGTAACAAAAAACAGGTTTCGACAACAAAACAAATTATGCCAGAATTCAATACATTCATTCCGAAGCTAATTACTAGTGAATACAAAATAAGGAATGCCTTTGTTCGATACATTCACCCCAGAGCTAATAACTACTTCATACTGAACATTAGGCGGCAGAGGAGAACAGTAAGACAGTCCAGTAGTCCACACTCCAGTGATGCTTAAGTCACGGGCCTTCTAGTCATTGCTGGTGCCCTCAACAGACGTACAAAGGCTCATATAACAGGACTATTTCATTCTTGTCGGTCATTCTACCATGGCATCGACTCTCTCCTTAGTTGGTTGCTTTGCATTTTTCGCTTTCTTTCTACCTGCAGAGCGAATCAGAAAAAGCTTTGATGAATCTTCCAACATGATAAACGCAGGACAGAAGATAATTGATCCAAGGAACAAAAGCGGCGCAACACATTGATGTTTAAATAGCAGATGAAGTTACCTTTTCCTTTTAGTCTCTTGATTATCCTTGAGTTTTTCTTCACAATGAACTTCATCTGAGACTTGTCCTTTGTGGCTTCTGAAGACTCTGTTCATAAATGAGAGAACTCATCAATAATAGTATTGCAGTGTTCACTGGATATACATTTACAGAAGTGGACATGGCAGCATTAAGAGAAATAGTGTGAAAAAATGAATATGTACAGAAATGGCATCAAACAGAACATTGAAACAGTACGTGTCACAGAGAAGCAACACGAGACGACAGAATTCCCTCAGTAAGCACATAGTTTAACCATGTTGTGATGATACAGACCACTAATATAAGTCCAACCAAATAGACTTCATGTAATAGCTGATCCCAACCTGGAGGAATTGAATAAGTAGTTTAGTTTGGCTGCACCCCTTTCAAATTTAATAGCAGATAGTTTGATATGGGTGATCTGGATGATCACGTAGAAAGGCTCGTGTTCCAGGCCTAAGGCCGGAGGACGAGCGAGGTTCCAGCACGACCGATAGGTCGCCGGAGTTGGGATAGTTGGACCGGTTATCGACGGCGCGCCTGAGACTGAGGTTTGTGGCAACAAAACGTGCCTTTTCTGGTCCTGCTCTCTTCCTTTTATTCTTGCGCCTTGCACTGAGCTATAAAGAAGGAACTACCAACAACTCGACTAACAACCTGATAAGGACTAAGCTAACCGAAGCTAACACACTGGAGAACTAACAGATTTGGATAAGAAAGGCTAATTCTGAGGAGCCTGGGCACGTCTGACATAAACACGGTCAGCGGCCGTAACATAGTTGCTGGTAGCTTTTACCTGTTTTTGGCTCTGGAAAACGATTGATAGAACTTTAGTGGCTATGCCTTGGGATTGCTGGTGCATAGCCCTTCTAAATCGTCATTCGTGCCCTTTCTTTCCCTCCCCCTTTAATGTTTCTGGTACTGTATAAACTTGCTGTTTGGGTCATCCTAGAAATAAAAATCAGAGTTCCCCCCTTATCAAAAAATAGCATTCGTGTACTTATGGTCTAAGTAACTATACATACTCATACACCGATTGGCATGGATAGGAAAAATAAAATTATCTCACTACAATTTAGCAATCCAGAAAGTTAGAACTCAAAAGCATCTTTTTTTTGTTTGTTATAAAATCCATTCTATTGTCTATGTGCAATCTTTTGATAGTTTTTCTTTGTTTGATTTGCATGTCTACATACATCCACTGCTGCAGAAATCTGTGTATGAATTGACAGGAATTGGTAGAAAGCATCATCATGATGAAAAAAAATGCATTGCGCAATATGCCATAGCATTCACGACAAGCAAAGTCAACCTTTCACTAGCAGGAAAAAATATAGGAAAAAAATCTAAATCAATATAAATGTGTCAGAATAAGATTCCTTAGCTTACTCGGTGCCAAAACTAATTCAAGTGAAACACAATTTTTCCAGCCTCTGTATCTCCAATAAGCCCATATTCTGTGCCTCTAGTAGCTATCTGGCCTCCATAAAAAAGCAGGTGGGAAAACTAAGACTACAAATGGTGACATGCTAGCCAGGTCCAATTAACAAGTCTTCCGGTACATTTTATAAGTTCAATCAGCTTATATCATCTAAATCTAAATAAATACTAAAACAAGATTTCGCAGCAATCATCACACACATAACTAATATTATGATACCAGTAGAGAATGTTTGCAGATCAACAGAGCTAACGACCTATTGTGCCACAATCATTCCAACTGAACCTTAAAAATACAGAATATAAAACAATTCAAAATTCACTCAGAGAGTCCAGTTAACTTGCATCGCCAACAACAATAATGCAATAAAGCAACAACGGAAACAACATAGCGACCAGTTTTTTCCCACAAACAAGAGGCAATAGCCATCAATACGGAGGAATCATTGCCTGCTAGTACTAAATCTACTCTCAAGTATGCAAGAAGCATATATGATGATGCATAAGTGTAACTAAATAGCCATTGCACTCGATTATCACATGTTCAAACTAGCAAAAGAAAAAAAACACAACTACAGCATGTCCACGGATACATTGGTGCCACTAATCGTGGTACAAACAGATGAGGTCCAGTCTTCCACATTGTCAATGACCCCCAATTATTGGGATTAATAACCTTAAAGCAAAGCCCCCCACCAAAAAAAATAAAATAAAATAAAAAATGAAGCAAACCACGGCTTCCGTACCTTCAGCACAGGACATCTCGACGTCCATGTTGCTCCCCAGCGCCTTGAGCATGGCAACCTCCTTCTGTTCCTGCACCAGCAGCAGAGCACAAGCCCCATCAGACAGGCACCAGCAAGGCCGTGCTCCTCGCACGAATCATGCTTCAGGAAAAGGCGAGCAGAGAATCAATCATCAGGAGAGGAAACCGAACCTACCCGGTTGAGGCGGCGGAGGAGCTTGCGCTTGCGCTTGCCGGAGACGGAGACGGGCGCCGTGTACTGCTTGAGCTTGCCGGTCTTGGGGTCCCCATGGGCCCGGCGCTTGCGGTCCTGCTTCCACTCGCGCTTGTTCTTCTGCACCACATTGAACTTCGCCATCGCCGGCGGCGGATAGGATCCGGGCGCCGCAGGGGGGAAGGGACTGGAGGGAGGAGGAGAGCCGAGTTAAGCTAACCCGCTGCCCCCACGTTGCTCTGTTGCTCCCACGATGCTCTGGTGCGCCCGCCGGCCCGCGTGATGCGCCGCGCCGCCGCCTGCTATGGTGCTCGCCGCCGTCCTTCCGCTCGCACCCGCGCCCCGCCTTCCCTGGTACTCGCCGCCGACCTCCCGCTTGCTCCCGCACGTTGCACCTCGCCGCCGCCTCTGGTGCTCGCCGTCGGCCTCCACGTGATGCGCCGCACCGCGCACTCCCAGTTTTCCAATCACTAGTGGTAGTTTAGGGTTAGATATGAGGGGATGTTGCTGTCGGGCTGGGCTCTGGTTTATCCGTCTGTGGAAATGGTATGATGGGCCTTGGCCCCTTGGGGATTGAGAAGGTCCACGAGGGAGGAACGGACAAGGCGACTCAATTATGCGCCAAACCCAAAATGACATTAATTTCAACAATCTTTGGCTAGGTGACATCAATAAATTGTACAAACCCGGGAACTCGCTTCGTGCGCACGCCATGTGGCTGGCCTCCCCGTCCAGCGCCGCCATGGCCGTCCGATCGCGCGAGCCCGACAGATCCGACCGTCCATTTCGATTTTACGTATAAAACGATTTTTTTTGCCGCGAATCTCAAACATGCGGGTCGTTTGGCCAGTTGGTTAGCGCCGTCCCTCGCGAACTGGCCGCCCCGGGTTCGAATCCCGCCTCCCCCATTTTTTCTCCCCTTTTTCCCTCGCGTGCGCCACAGGTGCGCGTGCTCATCTAGTAGGCATACAAATTTCTTCCATGAGTGACATTTTTATATTTTATCCAATTTTTCTTTTTCCCCCTGATTGTGTAGATAAAATGACCAAAGTGCCCCTTTATCTTTTTCCCTCACCCACAATCACATGGGGCCCATCCGTCCTCTTCTTCCCCATCTTCTTCCTTACCAGACACCCCAACTCCGGAAGGTCATCTCCCCCAACTTCCTAGCAAGAACAAAGATGGCCTCCTCTTTCTCGCAGCTCCCTCCACCGCCAAGCTCGCGCCTTTGTCGTCTCACGCAGTCGTCGAACCCGAGCCCTAGGCGCGCCGTCGAGCTCATGTTGCCGTTGTCTCATGTCGAGCTTGCGTCATAGCCTTCTCACACCGTCGAGCTCGGGCCGTCGCTGTCTCCTGCCGCAAAGGACCAGCATGTGATGGAAAGCTCATCGCCAGCGGCCATGGCGGGCGGATCCAAGCAAGTTCCTTTGCATGGTGCTCCGCACACGTAGTTGTCACTCTTGTGTCGAACTGATTCTCCGTCCTCTTCACCATAGTATGCCATCCACCTCCACCTCGTCACGTATGTCGTCAACGTGTGCCTCATTTTGCACCAGTAGTCGCACTAATTAAGTGTCGTTGATCGTATTTTTAGTAGTCGCACGAATTAAGTGTCACTGATCATATTTTTTCTAGGTGGGGTGGGTGAGCCGAACAGGTTGCGGGCCTGCAAGAGGACAATATTATTCAGTGATTTGTATTTTTTAATTTCTAGTTTGTAGAAACCAAACCGAACCCTACAAACCAAAGAAAAAATGAAAACAAAAACCCATTTTTTTGGTTAGTTTGGCTCGGTTTGGTTCAATTTCTTGGTTTTGGGGTTTTTGCCCACTCTCGCCTGCCTTGATGTTCGCTTGCGTGAAGATTCCTAGACACTTTGCAACATCACTGCCACATGGAGATTCGTGATAAGTATATATTAGGACATGTTCAATGGTGCTCTTAATTTAGCATGGGGTAGTGCTATGGATTGCGCGTCTGATCCGTAACAAAAATCGAACACTTTTTCTGACATGCTTTTTTGAAATATAAACATGAACAAGGAATATTGGTTTAGTGAAACATCACGAAACATGTACGAACATGCTGAAACATGGGCAAATATATGGTAAAAAACGTAGTGGAAAACTGATCAAACATGCCATGTTCTCACATGTTCCAAGTGATTCCGAAGAAAATTCACAAAAAATGCAAAAAAGGTATGAAAAAACCCACCGGCCACCGTCTCCTCGGATCCACCGGCTTCTTCCACAATTCCAGTGAGCCCCCGCGTTGTTCTAGCTTAGATCCGACCACCGCCAGATGAGCCCATGGGGAGATTTGTAGATGGGGATGGAGAGATGAAGAGGATAGATAGAGAGGGGGGAGGGAGAGATAGAGAGATAGGGAAGGGAGATGGAGAACGAGGGAGCGGCGCCACGCCGATTTCCTCTGTTGAGTCATTACCGGCGAGTTTCTGCTAGGAGCACGAGCAAGAAGGGGGGAGAGAGAGAGACGAACGTGAGTTTCTACTGGGAACGCAAGTAAGAAGGGGAAGAGAGAGAGAGAGAGAGAGAGAGAGAGAGAGAGAGAGAGAGAGAGAGAGAGACGGAAGAGCTACAATGAATTGGCCTAGAAATATTTGGGTCCATCACACTAGTCAAAAGCAAAAAGGCAAAGATTGAACTGTCGCGTGATTGTGGCGTCCGGACACCCGGATCATAGCATTTTCGTTTATTTCTATCGATTATTTTAGAAACAGAGTCATGAAATGTAAAAAATAGAGATAGGATTAAATTATAAGAGAGAAATATGAAAACCGATCAAGTCAGTCTCAATCTCCTAGGATGGCGGCTAGGGTTCAGAATGGATCCAAGGCCTTGTTTGTTTCAGATTAATGTAGAGTTGCTTTTTACTGTAGCAAATTTGTGACCCCTCAAAATACGTTTTAATGAGTTCAAAAAATTATGAAAAAAATATTTTACAAACTTTAAGAAGTACTATTTAAAACCCCGTAAGAATGACAAAAAACATTACATCATTTGGTTTATAAAAAATAACAAATTTTAATTTAATTTAATTTAATTTAATCTGAAACAAACAAGGCCTTGAACTCGAGTGCGAGGAGTCGGGAACTAGGGATTTGGAGAGTTGATTAACGGTGGGCGCTTGAAGTGACCTCAATAGAAAATGTTTTGGACCTAGTTGGCTAGTGCTCGTCGAGGGACTAGATCAACTAGCAACAACAATGAATAAGCCACAAACGAGCCATGCATGCCTAGTTGGGCTCAGGCTCGACCGTCTATGATCCGAGCTCGAGCGAAAGCCAGGAGCTGAGCCCGAGCTGCTCCCAAAAGGCTCATACAAGTCCAGCCCTATGACCAAGACACCAATTGACCCACTGTGGTTGCTGGAGACTGCCGGTGGGACCAGGTTCCGCTCGCTCTATGGTAAGAGCATGGCTAGCAGGGACTCTAAACGATTCCCTAAAACACAATTGCGGACAACTTCAGTCTCTGGGTCTCTTTGATAGCTTGTTTTAGTTTAGTTTTTGTTGGGATTGCAACTTTTGTTATTTTTATATACACCATTCACTTTATTTTTTGAAAATAATTTTTTTATAACTTTGTAGGGTTTTTCTCATAGATCTCAAAAATATTTTTTAAATAATTTATTTAGCCTTTTCATACCACTTTCAAATGTGGTCAAATTTTCCTAACAAAAACTAAACTAAAACTAAACAAGCTATCAAAGAGGGCCTCTATAACGTTTCAGCAGAGTCTATACCTCAGCCTCTAAATTTAGGGACTCTCTTCAGAGTCTCTATATTTAGAGACTCTCTAGATAATCTCTATATCTTTTTAAGGATAGAGACTCTGTTGGAGATGATGAAAATATAGGAAACGAATAGTTATTTAGAGAAGGGATATAGAGAACGAAATATAGAGAACCTGTTGGCGATGCTCTAAAGCATTTCTAAGGCCTACCTACCTACGGACCTATCGGAATGCAGGAGCTCGCGCCCTGCAGCGCGCTGGGCGGGGAAGGTGCGTGTCGCCGTGGGTGGAGCGAGCTCGCCGTCGTCGCTCCCAAGCCAACCGATGGCAGCGACGGAAGCCGAGCATGTGCACCGGTGTCATCACTAAAAGTAATAGGTGTGTCAGTGTTATTCATCAAAAAACACATCAACTTTCTCCCACCTGTTTTTATACCATAGGATCAAATACGATAGTTCAGGAACCAACGGCGGTTTAGGAGCAAAAAAAAGGGCGAGCTCTGCGCCACCCATATCCAGGGTCTCCTTGCGTCGGTAGCAGCCTTCGGGTAGCTGTTAGGTAGTAGCACGGATCTGGGCGGGGCACTTGGGATCTGAGATTTCTTCGTCAGCATACAAAGCAATAAGGTGTAAATTTTCTTCGTTTTAGCCAATAAAATACCTTGTGTCGACACGACGGAGAAAGATGCAGAGTTTTGGCTTGGGCCTAAGTTGGCTCGGCGATCGTGACCGGCTTGGTGATTTGGGTCGAAAGCAAGGCTTCTCTTCCGGGTTTCCGTGAGGGCTAAAATAAATTTGTCAATTGGGGAAAAGAGAACCTGTTTTGCCCTTCTTTATTTGCTAGATCTGGTTATTTCTGATCTGTTTCTTGCGCTGGAGATCTTGATGGAGTCAAGCCAACCGAGTGCGTTTTTTTCATGGTTATTTCTTTTTTCAGATTGTTACTCAAGTCAGATATTCAAGTTGCCACGCTACTTTTTGATATTGATCTTTCAAATCTGTTTCCTATGGTGGATGAGGATAAAGAATATGATGCTATGGTTGATTACGGAGGTTGCTAGAGTTCACAAAGAATATGATGCTATGGTTGACAAGGGTCTATTGTTAGCAATAGACCTTTGTCATGATCACATTAAAAAAAAAATTGTATGAGGGTTCTTATGTAAGAGGGACATTAACATTTTAATGATAAGTCTCTTTTCTAAAAATAAAGTTCAGGAACCAACAGATCGACACTTTATCGAAGGAAGTTCAGGCCATGCCCCCCTGATTAATTATGTGGAGGGGTAAAACGAGATCGATTTTGTGTCGTGCAAACCTTGCTGGTGCCTTCAAACACGGGTGTGCATATTATTGAACTGATGCGTGGTTGAAAATATGGCATGAAGAATGACGCATGGTTTTTGGAGACAATGTTTAGAGATTAGTAAGATTACTGTTGCGTTTACAGGCAAAACTACGTGGTGATATTGCTACATCTGCACAATTACTCGCAATAACTACGTAAGCATAAGGTTCGAATATCTGATTTTCACATCGGAAGGATGAGAGATTGCAGTGCAGCACATAAAACAGTGGCATCTAACAAGAACGCTAACTTTGATGAGTGCTCTTGAGTAATTGTTTAAGGTTCAAGAACAACCCTGTCAGCAACCTTTGCGCCCCTTCCTTTGGCCATGTAAAGTCCTATATGATGCATAAGGTCCTGCAACATTATAAGGCCATTTGACTCATTAAGCTATTGTTCCAGCATCAAGAAATGGCTGAAAGAGCCAAGAACGATAGTTGTACCCACTAAATAGATCAATTGTTTGGTGAACAAACAAAATGCTCAACTAAATCCAGATTTCTATACAATAAATAATGTTCTCTACTCCTGACAATCTTAAACACATGATACAGGCTTGATGTTCCCAAGTACCACCTATGGATCATGAGAAATTTTTTATGCATGGCTACGTTCAAAAGTTTGGTACAACAGACTAATGATATCTAATTACCATACCATTTTCTGAAAAATGAGTGTACAAATATTCAACAAGTAATCATTTACTGAAAGTCTGTATATCTGGTCAATTTATGGCATGATGATTTAAAATGCGCAGATGTCCAGTACCTGTGGATGGGCAAGAGCTTCTTTGATTTAAAATAGCAACCTCAACAGGAAAGTCATATGTAGCACAACCCTCTGAATAAATGATGACGTCTTCTAACTGATGTACCCGGCCAATATTTCTAGCAGCTAGACATGAGCTTGCAAAATCCAAAACACAAATATCTGTACATTTACCTAGCACCAGGACCTGCAGCGAGTCCGTGCGCAAACTGTTAAAAATCAGATTTATTTGTAAAACACCTACGGTATAGGACAAATTACTCACAGTTTTAATCTTAAATTTCTCAATACAATGAGCAAAAACACTTGAGCCATCCTTCTCGATTGAACTAAGGTAGCCATCAATGCAATCCTTCCTCTTGATACTCACATTTGGTTCCTTTTCTAATCACTCCAGAGCTGCACATTGTCAAATATCATTGTCACATACTACCAGGAAACAATATTTTGTTGTTATTATTCCCTGTATAATCAAGGGCATGAAAAGGGATAAAGGAATCAATAAATAGTACAAAGTTGAAGGGGAGCTACCCCTCGCTGCCACGCGTCATTGCCGATGTGCCACGTCGCCCCATTCGTTCGCAGCCGTCCAATCGCGCGCGCTAGGCAGATTCGGCCGTTCATTTTATTTTTACGTATAAAACGATTTTTTTGGCACAAATCTCAGCAGCGTGGGCGCTTTGGCCAGTTGGTTAGCTCAGACAGATACTCACCTGGGAGCCTCGGGTTCGAATCGCACATGCCCCCGTTTTTTCCCCTTTTTCCCTAGGGGCTCGGCGCGCCACGGGCACGCGTACGAGACTAGCACTCTTTATAATAGTGAGGTTAAGTTGGGGGGAATAGGTCATGCTCATCCATATAAGAGAGGGGGAATAGGTCATGCTCATCCATATAAGAGAGGGAAAAAAAGATAGGATGAAATAGAGTTTGTTTTGAGCAAGTTGGGGATCACACTAAGCTCCACACAGGTTGAACTTTCTGACAAAAACTTTGTGGAAACCGGCTAAATCAGACACTCTAAATTTTTTCTCATAGTTTATACTTTTTTTTTAAAAAAAAAATATCGGCTACTATGTTCAAAACTAAAGATGAGACGCGCTCCCTCGCGTGTTGTATGAAAAAAGGACTAAAGATGAAGGCTTGATCTACGTCCATACGCTCGCGGATGTGGGCCGATGAGGCCGCTCGGACGGTAAGTAGGGAAGTGTTTCCGTTTAGCCTATCCATATGGAACAAGTATTCTTATTTCAAAAGTAATTTACAACCAAGCTAAATGCTGAGATCATTCTGTCATTATCATAAAACGGAGGAAACGGTAACATGCCTAAGACGATGCCATCATCTACACACAATTGCTAAGTGTCTCGGCAAACATAACAAGGAAGCCATGTCGCTTCCACTAAAAAAGGTTCTCAAGTGCGAGGATCCAATCAGCATTAGCATCAATCACAACAACAGTGGAGACGAACTCTGATCTAATAGTCTTCTAACATTACTACACGAACTGCTCCTGAGCAGCAGAGTATTCAGTTTCAGTACAGTTTTTCTTTTTCACGAATTCACTCCCAGCTCCAGAAATTATGCCTCATCCCTCATCTGAAACTCAACAAGCTTGTTTTCCAGTAGGAATAGGTACTGATCATCCTCATCTTCGGTCAAAGAATCTTCAGCCAGCTTTGATTTATCACCTGCATTACAAACTGTGAGGATACAAGGCGCAACAGATAGAGAGCATCGCAGTGCAACTATACACGTTAGAGAAAACAAACCTGAGCTAGAGAGACACCCATTGAAGTCTGGAAGAATCTCAGGTTCCAGCTTCAGATCAACTTCTTCAAAAAACATAGCAACCTCCTGAATGATAAAGAAACGAATGGAATTTTATTTCATTGGAAAACCGGAAACGAAAAGCAAGAAATGTCGTGCATGGAGCCATGTAAGACAAGAACAAATTAGAAGATCAATGAAATGTCGTGCATGGAGTGCATGGCATAAATTCAACATGTACGAACCACTTTATAGATGTCATCAACTACTAAAAATCTACAAGCACACAGAAGTAGGTTTTCTCCCTCAACCAAGAGGCACGTCATAGATACCAACTATAACTAAAATAGCACAAGTGTGAAACGAAACGACAAATTCATTAAATTATATTTGGTTTCTTTGATGATCTGAAATACTATTATTTCTGAACACATTGTAAAGACAAATTCATAGTACAAAGGAACAATAGCTTGAAATGCAATATAAATAGATAAATTAATTTTTTTTCTTTGATACAACTAGCAAAATGGAAGAAAGAACCCACTGCCATGTAACAAGTTCTAGCTGAGAATATTATGCATTTCTGTGTATAACATGTCTGTTTACCGATAACAATAGTTAGTCATTTATGGCAGGAGACAAGGTGCATTCCTTCTGTAGAAGGCATTGAAATGATTTTGTAACACATCAAAGTTGTCCTACCAACTTTAGAAACAGAGACAGTGGAATACTGGACTGATTTACCAAGAAAGTATTATGTTAATCTAGAGCATGAATGAACTATGAAGAGCAGGACATATATCAAAGTATCAGACCATGTATGAAGTGATGGCACGAACATACTAGATGGCCAAAGAATAACATGAATATACTATTAACCATTTTAGACTCATTTGGAACATAGCAATTTATAAGTTTCATGTGTGAAGTGCATTGTTTCCTCTGAATTCCTTCATTCCAGGCCATCTGTCGTCAAACAGTTAGGGTGTATATGTGCACATACCAATGCTAGTTGATATTGGTGTCAATATCTACTTCTGATGATCTAATAGGTGCAAACACAAATGAAGATGCTAAAATGGGACAGGGCAGCCATATCTCTGAAAGAGATATCTATATTCATATATAAGCAGTACCTACGGTACTAGCAGCAATAGGGATCAATCTAGTATCCAATAACTGTTATATTGTTCAGACTTTAGAGAACACTCTACAGTTCAGCATATGGTTCTTAACTAAGCAAGCAAACGTTTCAGAAAAAGAATATATTTATGAATTATCATACATAACCACCCCAGAGAGGTTATTGTAGATACAAAGAACAAGCTTATTGACCAGTATAAAGCTAAATACTCTTCTGTAATATAAGACATGAATGCAAGATATATATCCTCCATGCAAATGGTATGATAAGTTGAAAACATTCTAACACAACAGGCTCTTCTAATGGACCCTAGCAAAAAAAGGGTTCTTCTAATAAACTTCCCTGCCAACTTTAGCTAACAGAATAATTGAAATAATTTACTAGGTAAGCTCTCTTGGGCTTACAAGTATGTCAGCGAAATGATAAATAACACACTTCTCTTGCTTGGTTACAAGTATGTAGAAAAAATGATAAATACATGCTAATTTGACACTGGAAAGCTAGGTGATGAAATGATTTAAGTCATTTTACCCAAGACTCTTTTCTGATCATCATGCAATTGCCTATCAGTTGTTAGAGAGAGCTACAATATCCTGGTTACTAAAACAAATACATTGAGACTTCCAAAAGTAAAAATTCAAGTATTGTCCAAACCCCCGAAGAAATATTTGAACCTTACAAACAATCTGCAGAAATATGTAGTGCTCCTGAGGTGCGCATACCTTAGCTGGAAAAACCACAGGATCAAATACCACATCTGACCAGCTATGCAAGGCTGACATTACTTTCTCCACTTTCTTCTTGACACCTACACATATAGCATACAATAGAATACATAGTTAGCCTTATTCAGCCATCATAAATGTCGGCCTAGAAAATGAAGTAGCGAACGCAGCAGTTACAGGACAAATATTCTTACGTTTGTCTTGCCTGTCCTTGTCCAACTTCTGAGCATCGTTCCCTGTGAAGTGAGCGCCCTCTACCCCATCCTTAGCCCAGTCACGAATTTTTGTGGTCTCCTCATCAGGAAAGATTACAGTCTTTTTTGCAGGGTTCTTGGTGGCTTCATGGCTGCGCAGAGCAGACTTCTCCTTCAAGGTGGACTTCTTCAAGGCGGTTGTGCCTTTAGAAATGTTGGGCACCTGGAGCTTGCCGGTGTTGGATACATCCACCAGAGCCTTCCGCTCTTGAAATCCAGACTTTGATGATGGCTTCGGTGGCTTGGCCTTCAGTTCATCACCCCTCTTGTCTGCACATATGGACCAAGCATGCCAGCCGTTTAATACATGAGATTTCCTTCATCAAGAATTGGTTTGAGCAAAAATAGCCACCTCACCTCTATGCATCGGCAGGTTCTCATCAAAGAAAACAGCTCTTGGAGTTGGCAAAGCCATGACCGAACAGAAGGCTTTCTTCTTCTACCTTGAGATCCTGAAACGGATTTTAACTGTTTAACAAAAGGGGATTTATAATCAGAATAGCTATTCTGAGGGCTCGATTTGCAGGCGAGACGCGAGGTTTCTTTCTTGGCTTGATTTGCAGGAAGAGAGGAGGGGGAGGAGGGAGGGAAAGGAGAGAGGGAGAGAGATGGGAGAAGGGGAGGGGGAGGGGGGCGGCCCCTCCCTCTCGCCTCCGGCGAGGTCGCTGGTGAGGGAGAGGGAGGGGGGCCGGCGGCGCTTGGGTGGAGGCCGGAGGGGAGTACCTGGCCGCGACTCGCCGGACGCACGCACTCGGGGAAGCCCTTGTTGGATTTCTGCCCTTCGAACTCGCGTCGGAGGGATTGGGGATTGCGGGAGCTCTTGATTTGTTCTTGACGGAGAACGAATTGGGGAAAAACTTTCCTTTGCGCGAGGGAG
Organism: Raddia distichophylla; assembly: GCA_005191435.1. Lineage (NCBI taxonomy): Eukaryota > Viridiplantae > Streptophyta > Magnoliopsida > Poales > Poaceae > Raddia > Raddia distichophylla. Next base: position 2,176,348 of record SPJY01013647.1, read on the forward strand.
CGAGGGAAGAAGAGGAGCGCATGCAACGGTCAGATTTTGAGTGCGTCGGTGGCAGTTAGGCAGGAAGTATTTTTTGGATGCTCGCGTGACGGGGCCCACGACGTTGTTCATAGCCCAAAATAACGTGCTGGGCTGGGGATGAGCTTGTGGGCCTTCGGCCCAGATACAGATACAGAGGCCTGGCCGGCCCAAGACGACTCGCCGAAACCCTAATCGCAACCCCTGAGGAGGAGAGGCTATATAGACCTGCTCTGCTTTTGCCTCGCTTCGTTGCATCACCCGGCGGCTTAATCCTTTCTTCTTCCTCCTCTTCCTCCTGCTCTCAGCTCTCCCATTTCTCTGCTGTTTTGCTGTTCATCGTGTTCTTTGCGTTTAGATTCCTGTATCAGATGCCAAGGTTTTCCCTTTATTTTCTTGGGTTGGTTTTCTTTTTTGTTTGATTGATTGATTTAGCGGCAGCTGCCGAAAAACCTTGATTTTTTTGGGTTGGTTTTCTTGTTTGTTTGATTGATTGATTTAGCAGCGGCCGTTTTATCGATTGCAAGATCAGCTTCCTGTTTGGATCTCGAAATTTGCACGGTCCAGCCAATCGGCAAATCGTCCTGCCATCTTGCGAGATTGAAACCCTAGCCAGCTTAAACTCACCTGGATCTGACCTCACGGTGATTTTCTGGGCCCTTTCGGCTGTCACATGCCTTTCACTTAGCTTTGCTTTTTTTCCAAAGTTGTAGTTCATCTTTTCTTCGTTGTGAAATTGTGTTCTCTTATTTCGAAGGCTGCTCTGTTTTCTTTGCCTTCTCTGTCTGGCAACAAAAAAAAAAGCAAACGCACTCTGTCCCAAGACTTCGTCCCTGTTTTGTGGCAATTTCTTCGTTTGCGAGAGGGATGCTTTTGATTCCGAAATCTCGTCCGCGAGTGAGGCAGCCAGTGATCTCGTGGAGGAATTTTGGAGACATTCGGCTCGTAAATCAATTCTTGATTTCTCGTTTGTTTTCTTTTCTTTTGCTTATGGGCTGTCCTGTCGGATTCGGCTAAAAGCATTGGACCGTAAACTTAAGAAAACACTAATTGGAACAATTTTACATGAACCTGTCAACGAAGAACAGCCTCGTCAATTCTCGGAGCCGTATCACTAATTGTTAACTAACTGGAACAATTTTATCTGAACCTGTCAACGCAAGCAAACGTGGTAAATATGTCGTTGAATTTGAGTTCTTGTAAGGGCAAGTTTCTATCCTAGGGCCATCCAAGCTATATTCATCTATTTTTCAACCATTACCTTATTCCTCTTGATCCAAATCTTTTTTTTTTATTATACATTTTACTTCAATGCTACTGTAATATAAACAGAATCGGTAACCCAACGAGATAAATAAATCTCTGCATTGCGGAAGCACTATTTGAACAGTTGTAGATGAACTTGTCAACGGTAGCAAACGTTGTAAACTATATATAGTTTTTACTCCCAAAATATAAGTATAAGATGTATTTTAATTTGGAGAAAGTTTTTCAAGATTGATTTTGACCGTTAAACTTCTCTATTATATATTATATGAATGAATTTCTATAAAGAGGATATTGTATCGAAAGCACTTTGTAATATGAACAAATTGGTATAATTTTTGTATACTAACGTTTCATATAATTTGATTAATGTATAGTCAAAATTACTAAGTTTGATTTTCAAACTACGTTTTATATTTTAGGATGAAGGAGTATTAAGGCTGTAAGCATGTAATAACCCAGATGACTTAGTCAAAATTTACTAAGTTTGATTTTCAAACTACGTTTTATATTTTAGGATGAAGGGAGTATTAAGGCTGTAAGCCTGTAATAACCCAGATGACTGGCCAAATCTCGGAACGTGGTAGAAATAATTTGGTTTCTTATCAGGCGTTCATACCAGACTCTTTGAATTCTCTTAAAAAATGAAAGAAGATGAGCAGCATAGATGGTCTCTGGCAATTGTTCATAAGAAAAAATGCCACCCCGAACAATTTTCGCTCGCATATTTACCATTTCCGCCTAATACAAGAGCCAAATACGCAAAAAATAAAGAAAATATACATAGGGCCCACATGTCATCCTCTCCCCCTCCTTCCTCCTCCCTCTCAATTTCCAACTCTGGCGAGCTCTTCATCTTCCTCGGCGAGCTCCCATCGAGCTCCTTCCTTCCGGCAACCGCGACGCCTCCGAACGGCCACAACCCCAGCTGCTGCTGCAGCGCCTTCCCCCGGCTCGCTCACGTAGCGTGCCGCCCTCCGCGCTAAGGAAGATGAAGAGCTCGACGGAGTGGAGGTTGGGAGGAAGGAGGGGCAGAGGATGACATATGGGTCCCACATATATTTTTCGTATTTTTTTGCGTATTTGGCTTATGTATTAGGTGAAAATGTCCAAGAATGGCAAATGTGCGAGCGGAAATTGTTTGGGGTGGCATTTTTAGAAGCGTCATGCCGAGAGTGGCATATTTGTGAGCGACAACGTTTAGAGTGGCAAAAACTCAAAATTTTCATTGTTCATAGAGCCGCGGGCTCGTGGCTGGAGGTTAAAGACGACGTTCATGGTAGGCGCTGGGTGCTTGAGCTGGACTTGGCTCTTGAACCACACGCGACTAATCCAGCACCCGGCCAACTATTGATTAACTTCCTTAAAAACACTATTGAACAACTGGCCTTTTAAACATTTTTTAAAATATTCCACATTTTTTTTCATTTTCACAATTTTAAAATAATATTCACTTTAACAATATTAAATAAATAAACTCCTACAAGGGTTCAGCCTGTTAGGCCTTGTTAAATTAACGGGAAAATTGAGCTGGTGGCATCGATAGGTCACTCGGCCTCTTTTCTAACATCGAAGCCAAACGGTTCATTTATGTCGCACCCAAACGCACCACCGTTACTCGTTTTTAGCACTCCGTCACCCCCGGGTGTTAGATGGAACCGTTAGGACCGTTATTGTCTCACTGACATGTGGGTCCCCACCCCTTCCATCTCTTTCTCCTCCTCTTCTCCCTCTCCTTCTCCCAGGTGATAGCTAGCCTCTCTCCCTCCCCCCCGCTCTCTCTCTCTCTCTCTCTCTCTCTCTCTCTCTCTCTCTCTCTCCCCCGATTCTCCTACTCTCTTCCTCCTCTCCTCCCTCTCCCAAGAGGCTCGCAGCGGTGGCGGAGGCAGCTCGCGGCGACGACGACAACTCTCTCTCTCCCGATTCGCCTCCTCTCTCTCTCTCTCTCTCTCCCTTCCTCCTCTCCTCCCTCGCTCTCTCGCTCTCTCCCTTCTTCCTCCTCTCCTTCCTCTCTCTCTCGGTGACGGCAACTCTTTCTCCCTCTCTCGTGATGGCGGCGGCGGGACCTCGCGGTGGCGGTGGCTCGTCGGAAATGGAGAAGCCGTACCGCCGTTGCCTCACTTCACCCTACGCTGCACCATCACCACCAGCGACCTCGCCTCGCTACCACCGACCTTTGCCTCCGTCCGCCGCCGCGTCGGAGTGCTGCCTTCCGCCATCGACCCGAGCCACCCAACTCCCCTGCTCTCTCTTCTCTTTCTCTGATGTGGAAGAAGCAGGGCAAACGATAAGATGGACAGAGTGCTAGAACTAGGTAACAAAGACACCTTTCGGTGCTAGATAAGGTAACGGAAAATGTTCAGTGTTAGAAAGGCAAGGGAGCGATCTTTCGGTGTCATTAGCTCAATTTTCCCTATATTAAATTAAATTAAAATTTAGCTTGTCATTTTTCTACAATTCAAATGATGCAGAGCTTTATAGTTATTTTGTGTGGTTTTAATGATTCATTTTATAGTTTCTAAAGAGAATTCTTTTTTTTGGACTCACAATGCCTCTCTTGAGGGATCACGATTTTTTCAGATTAAATCATTTCGCTACTTTTAGCCAAAAAAGACAAGGGAAGTTTCATATTTTTTTGGACTCACCATGCCTCTATTGAGGGACCCAGAACCTTAGTTGGCCTACAAGGAAAATACCAACCAAATGACAAGGGAGTCTTGAAAAGGAAATAGAAAACTGCTTTTCTTTGTTCCCGACATTTAAAACACAAAAAAATGTATTTGAAAAAAATTGGTAGCGCCGGGTATGCTACCAAATTCTCCTATATGCCTAATTCTTATTTGCACAATGAGAAACAAAAGAATACTAAAATGTATAAGTAATACCAGAGCTGAAAATTTATGGAGATCTTGAATATACTACTAAAGTTTTGTGGTTATTATGTTAATTTTTGTAAGGCGTGTTAAAGGCTAAGTTAAGAAGGCGATACCTTTTATTTTCAAAGAAAATAACTACCACTCGTTGGTTTGGCAATAACGACACTTGTCCCCGGTTGGCTATGATGGGCAATTTTCCTCTTGGGCAAACCAATGTTTACTACGTCTATTTAAATTTTATATTTTTAAAGTTATCATGAGGCTAATAGCCAAAATCTTAAAAATAACGTAAACCAAGTGGATCAGAAGCAAATTTTTAAAACTTAGCAAATTTAAGAACTCTAGAAGCTTATTTCATCATCCAGCCCACTTCAGCTAGCCAACTTATTCATTCAGCAGAGCAACTCTCAACATAATTTTGAGAAGGACTGTGCTATTTTTATTAAGAAAAAATAATAAATATGTTTTTTTTTAAAAAAAATCTCCTTCTACATGCTGGCCGCGTGACACCTCATTCGACGGCTAGTAGGCCCCGTTTACTAGAATAAGCCCAAGGCCGTGCTATGCGTTGTGGGCCGGGGGTACTAGCCCAAAGTTTTTTCTCTGGCGGCCCGCTCCCAGTCAAGCAAGCGGCAAGCCGCCCGTGCCGCCAAGCCCTAACTACCCACCTCGTCCTCGCTTCCTCCAGGCGGCGGCGACCGGCGAGCGGACGCAGCGGCGGCCGGAGGGTCCTTGGCCAGCCGCCCGGAGCGCGTCGTGAGGCCGGCGGCCATGGAGAAGCTGGACGAGAGCAAGTTCGAGCAGCGGCTGCAGCTCTGGGCGCTGCGCATCCCCCGGGAGCTCGCCTCCGCCGTCACCCGCCTGCTCCGCTCCGGGTAATGCTCCTCGCTAGCTATACGATCCAATCCATCTAAGAACCGAAGAGAACAACCGAACGTTCTGCGATTCTGCGAATTCCAAGTGCAAGTAGTACAGAACTGAGATGAAGAACTCCATATTTCCTCGTGCATGTACTACTGAACTTAGCTGATTAATTCCAAGTGCAAGCAGTACAGAGCTGAGCTGAACTTTCTCCTCTCTGCCTAGGTGCCTGCTGGACAAGCCGCGGGTCAAGCCTGTGGTAGAGGACCCCGATAGCGACAAGAACAGGCTGGTTGTGTTGTCGGAGAGGATCCAGAGCCCCGGTATGCTTTTACCTCTTTCTTGCAGATTAGTAAAAAACCCTTATACTTGTGAGATGGAGCATGTCGGTTGGTTATGCTTTATGTATGAATGCTCCAAGGGTTAAATTGGTTTGCCCAGATACAGATGCAGTGGTCTGGCCAGCCCAAGATGACTCGCCGAAACCCTAATCCGCAACCCCATCTGAGGAGGATGCTATATAGACCTGCTCTGGCTTGCGTTGCTTCGTTGTGTCACCCGGCGGCTAAACTCTTCACCTCTTCTTCCTCTGCCTCTCCCATTTCTCTGCTGTTTTGCTGTTGAGCGTATTCTTTGCTTTTAGATTCTTGGATCAGATGCCAAGGTTATGCCTTGATTTTTTGGGTTGGTTTTCTTTTTTGTTTGATTGATTGATTCAGCGGCGACCATTGTATCGGTTTGCAAGATCAGCTTCTTGTTTAGACCTCGAAATTTGCACGGTCCAACAATTGGCAAATCGTCCTGCCATCTTGTGAGATTGAAATCCGAGCCAGCTTAAACTCACCTGGATCTGACCTCTTGGTGATTTTCTGGGCCCTTTCGGCTGGCACATGCCTCTCTCGTCTTTTTACAAAGCTATGGTTCATCTTTTCTTCGTTGTGAAGTTGTGTTCTCCTCTCTTATTTGAAGGTCGCTATTTTTTTTGCTTTTTCTGTATGAAAAATTTGTGGCAACAAAAGCAAATGCACTCTGTCCCAAAACCTGGCCTTGTTTTGTGGCAATTTCTTCGTTTGCGAGAGGGATGCTTTGATTCCTAAATCTCGTCCGCGACTGAGGCAACCTATGATCTCGTGGCGGTATTTCGGAGACATCTGGCTCGTAAATCAACTCTTGATTTCTTGTTTGTTCTTTATTGCTTATGAGCTGTCCTTATACGGTTGTTCTGCTCGTTGTAGAAATGGCACTAAACCTGCTGCCAGAATCAACCAAACATTGCTAGTTGCTGTAAATGCTTGCATGCTGTAACATTACTTCATTACTGCTTGTTGAACCAGCCCCATCGCTTATCTTGCCAGTATCATACTTCATTGTGCTTAGTTTAGCTTCTTTGTAGTCAAAGAATAACAGTCCTTGCATGTCAAAGCTGCTCTTCTCTTTTGCTTTGAAAGAAAGCTAACATGGTGGCATTTATGTATGTAGATTTGTCTGATATTCCAGAGAAGGTTCACGATTCCTTGAAGCAATTATGCAATATCGATGCTGTACCCTACACACTGACCCTTGGTTATTCCTACTGGAGCGCAGGTTGGTTTGTCTCTATTGTCACCTATTTTTTCATCATTTTGTTGCGGTGTGTTTCTTGATGTCGACCAAAATTATTTTCTTATGCTGTGTTTTTACAAAGTGTAGTAGAGACTAAATTGGTCTCCTGAATTGAAATCAAGCAGTGCATATTAATTATTCTGGTTTTCTTGTTGCGAATGCTGCTAATAGTCCTCTTTATATTTGTAGTATTTTATATTGCCTAAGCTACTTTTCTCTTTTAATGCACTTATGCACTTCGTGTTGTTGGTTGGATGATCATCTCTTTTATTTCATTTAGATCATATCCTGAAGCAAATCTTGCCTGCTGGAGTGGAGGTGCCCTCTTCTTTTGAAACAATTGTTAAGTACACTAAACTTACCTTTACAGCGCTTTCTTTTTGTTGTTCTATTTTTTGTTGTGAACTTGTTACTGATATTAGTTTTTATGATATGTGCAGGCCATGTTGCTCATCTGAACATTTCTGGTGACTTACTAGCATACAAAGATGTAATAGCAAAGGTTATCTATGACGTAAGGTTGCTATCTTGGGATATTTTCTTTTTGAGATTCATTTCCTAACTTTTGGCATATGAGTGGCATTCTGAAGGAAAGCACTTGTTCATAAAAATGTGCGCTACATGTAGAATTTGGTTCTGAGCATATCAGGAGTTCAGGACAAGGCACTCGGGAGCAACACTAGTTATAATGAGCAACCACAAAATTAATATTAGCATTTGATTGCATACACATGCTTAATATATCATATGTTTATGTAATTTCACGGTCCTGGTCATTATTTTACTTTTGTACTATTCTAAAATGTTTAATGTTGATTTTTTTCAACATGTGAACATAATTTGATGCAATTTTTGCATCAAAATAAGCTCAAATGAAATTGGCAACACTGTAAAAAAATCGACTAACATGCACAAATGTGGCCATCTATCTCTTCATTGTTGAATTTATTAATGGACCATAATAATTTAGAACGTGCTAGAATACTGTGCTTATTCCCATGCCTTGACTAACATTTTCTGCGATGATTATGTCCAGAAAAATTATCCAAGAATTCAAACTGTGGTGAATAAAGTTGGGACAATTACAAATGAATTCAGGGTTCCAAAGTTTGAAATTTTAGCGGGGCAAAATGATATGGTCACTGAAGTCAAACAATATGGTGCTACATTTAAGCTTGATTACAGTTTGGTCTACTGGAATTCAAGACTTGAGCATGAACACACCAGATTGGTTTCCCTTTTCAACAAGGGAGATGTAATATGTGACATGTTTGCTGGTATTGGTCCATTTTCAATCCCAGCTGCACAGAAAGGGTGTATTGTATATGCAAACGATCTAAATCCGGACAGCATTCATTATCTACGAACAAATGCAAATATTAACAAAGTGGAGGATTTTGTTTTTACATATAACATGGATGCTAGGTTGTTCATGCAAGACTTAATGAGAGTACCTGGTTCAGAAACAAAGTCAGAGTGTCAGTTTGCTGCCAATTCTTCTACTAAATGCATTGCCCCTGCCAATGAAAATTCTACAAAATATGTAATTCATGGTGGTATATTTTCTTGCCCCTATCCCTCTGTTTACAGGTTTATTGTGTATTTGTGCTTCACACATCCTTAAGCTATTGTTTTTTGAACCCATACAGATGATCAGTTGAGCTGCCAAAAGAGTTTGAATGACTCCATGACAAGTATTACCGTTAAAAGGCGTCAAGAGGCCTCAGATGAAGGTAACTCATTTGTCTGTAATGTTTGAGGAAATGTTCAAGATTTGTCTTATGAAGCTCCAATTTTTTTTTTTGGCCTGATAGTTTTTCCCACTGAAACTGCTGTATCGGTGAGGGAAGCATGTTGACCCTATTGATGACCTAGATAGGCGTGATAATTTAGTTATTATTATGTTACTTGTGGAAGAGTTACACACTGTTATGCTTCCTTTAGGTCGTCCTGACTGTGAAGAAGAAGATGCCAGTCAAACCAAAAAGAGGAGCAATAAGAGAGTAAAAGGTTCAGCACCACCAACTGTCAAGCCATGGGAACACATTGATCATGTAGTAATGAATCTGCCTGCTTCTGCTCTACAATTCCTCGGTAATGTTTTATCGTCTCCATTTCATATCCTGTTATATTCTAATTAATGATCATCATCATATGGTGAGCACTTTGAGCATGTTGTGTGCCATGTCATTTTAGTACTTAAATTTGGTATTGATACTTCGTATGATTTCTATATGGCTGAGTTCATTTTTTTCTACTTTGCTTTTTTTCTGTAAGGAAACTATAATTGAATTTCACTTCTTCAACAAAGAACCCCTGCTTATATAACTATAATAGTACGTCTTCCATATGTTTGTGATGGATTTATTGCCTTTTAAATGATTTTAATTGAACAGGCAACTCATTTTGGTGTGCTTCAGTATCATTTTCATTTGGAAAAATCTCTCAACCTTTTACCCACTTTCAGCTTCTAGATCCCTATGCTGTGTCATATGCGTCTTGCATTTCAGCTCACTGGCAATGGAAGGTTTGCCGACAGATGAGAGAATTTTCTTTTCAACGTAATATACCTCTGGGTTGCTGTCAATATGTAGCATATATGTAGTCATGCACTTGTGCCATTGTAGATATTTGGTATTTGATTTTCATGTTATTGAGTCTGTGTTTCGCTCATTAATCGTGGATCTGTTATGCAGATTGTTTCAATGGTCTTATCGGAAAGAAATACTGGACAGGATCACTGCCTTGGATCCACTGTTATTGTTTCATTCGTTCAAGTGAATCTGAAGAGCTAATATTATCTGTAAGTCTATTCCTCTTCAATTATCCCAATTTGTACTAAATTGTCCCACTTCATCACACCACAATGCACAACAGAATCATCATTTTATATGCCTGTATGTTATGACATATTTTAGTTTCCTTTGACAGATTTACTCCCTCTTTGCAGGAAGCACAAAATAAATTGAATGCCAGGATAGCTGAACCAATGTTCCATAGGGTTCGTGATGTTGCACCTAACAAGGTAGACATAATTATATACTAAAAGTCTTAAAACTCAAAGATTCATGTTTACTTTTTCTTAGCACAATCTAGTGAATGGTCTTCACGATCTTTGGCATCGTCAAGGGATAGTAGAATTATTATGAGAAAAAAAGGGTTTTATTTGATACATAAAGTTGTGGATCAAGTAATTTAAAATACTGTGCTGATAAGTAATAACCACTGGGCCATCAATAAAAGTTTTGGCAGTTTGCATTGATTACTGATACGGGACAAATCCTCACCAGGCCTCAACCAAACCGTGCTGGTTTCAAGTCAAATCTAGGAAAATAGCCAAGCAAATGGAATTCCTTATTTTTTTTTGACATGCATAATGACATGGAGTTCGTTTGACATCTATGTTTTGTGATCGATGTTTCATATTTGTTGCAGGCCATGTATTGTTTAAGTTTCAGGCTACCCATGGAATGTCTTAGGGAGGTAACTGAAGATCACAGTCAATCAGTCGAGTAATAAACCTCTTACGTGCAGTTCTGCTGTCAGCTGTAGCTATAGTTGTTTTGCTTGTAGTTTTGGAGGTTTGCTAAAGAAACGCCAACCATGCTGGTAGTTCTCAAGCTTTCTTGATATTGAGCTGGAATTAGTATTTCGTGGTGAAAGGGAATTAGTAGGATATTTTTGACACCAAGTCATGGGAAAAAATTCTGTGAGACCCTTGGAGATGCATTTCGTGGCCGAAATACTTGACTCCGGTATTCCATGTAATTTAAAAATCTGCGGCCATTGGTTATCAGGAGCACACCGTACACGGCCAAGTTTTTCAGGCTTATCTGTACTGCTTCTGGAGTCCAAAGATTTCGGGGGTTTTCCAGTTTATCTGAGTTTTGTCTTTCGGTCATGTACAGACGATTTGTTGCAAGTCTTTGAAAGCATAGAGCATCATTCCTCAATGATATGCAAAGCCGCATCTTTTTCCATTATTTGCAGAAACTAGAAAATCTAGTCAGAGATGTTGTTATGCTTTCATTTATGATCACCGATCAGCGATCGTTAACCATCGTCTACTTCTGGAACTTCCAGAAGTATGCTCTTATGCTGCTGTTTGGATCTCAAGAAACCGTTTCAAAAGCAAGATTATTTAGCAAAGCGAATCGCACAAACACGCATGGAAATTGAAGCAAAATGTCTTGAATTATTATGTTCACGATTGGGCAACGCTACGTCAAAGATGCACAACACACGACACGACTAGCTTTTGTGTACAGCAACACTACAAAAGCACAGGAGGAGGAGGAGGAGGAACTCTTTTAACCAAGATCGGGGACAATAAGGTAGTCCTCGTCGTCGGGGACCTCGACCCTGGGCTTCTTGCTTTGGCGCACGCCGGCGCCGGCGGTGGTGACGGCGGCCCTCGCCGGCCGGTAGCACGCCGCGTCGTTTGCCGCCTGCGAGGCGAAGAGCTCGGGGACCTCCGCCGCCGGCCGGCCGGCCTTGGGCGCCTGGTCGTGGAACAGGTCGATGTCGGCGAACCACTCCAGCTCCTTGAACCCGAGAGGCGACTCCTTCTGCAGCTGCAAGCACGAGCAGAGGCGGACACCATGAGAGGAGGGAGACCTCAAGCACAGAAGAGAGAGTCTAGTCGTCGGACGCATCGGCGACGGCGAGAGTTTAGTTTTGTTTAGGTCCTTGCCTTGTCGCTGCACTCGTAGTCGGAGAGCTGCAGGAGCTCGTCGACGGCCCAGCCCTGCGGCAGGAACTGCGGCGGCGAGGGCACCTGCTGCGCGATGGCGGCGGCTTGCGGCGGCGGGTGGTCGCAGGTGGCCTTGGGCGGGGCGTGGTGGTCGGCGTCGTGGGCGCTGTTGGCGGCGCCGCTGCAGGTGGAGACGGAGCCGAGGCCGACGCGGATGCCGGTGGCGAGGTAGCGCTGGTGGTTGCCGGAGAGCGTGCCGGGGACGTGGATGGGCTCGTCGCAGTCCCGGCAGAAGAGCGCCCTGTCCTCCACGCAGAAGATGAACGCCGCCTTCTCCTGCACGAGCGCCGCCGATCAGCACCAAGCAAACGCACCCCTCCGAAAACTCCCTCGCGCTCAAGACGCGCGTGCGTCGAGTCGAGCACCTGGCAGACGTCGCAGCGCGGGAGCCTGGCGTCGAGCGCGTCGAGCGGGAGCCGCTGGTGCTTGCCGGCGAGCTTGTTGGCGGCGTGGATCTCGACGTCGCAGCGCGCGCACAGCGCCGCCTCGTCGGCGCAGCACACCACCGTCGCCGCCGCGCCCTCGCACGCGTCGCACTGGATCTTCATGCCGCCTCCGCCACCCACTCCAAGAAGAAGAAGAAGATAAGACCCCTTACCCAGCCGGGAGCAAACGGGAGGAGGGCACCACGGACGGAGGGGGGAGAGGAGAGAGAGGGATCCAGAAGCGGGGGCGCGAGTGGCGCATATAAGCGAGCACGCGGCGGCAATCAATCAGCGAGGCGGCGGCGGCGAGGGGGCGCGCGAGCTTGTGGTGGGCGAGGGGGCGAGGAGACTTGTGGCCACGGCGCCCCCGGGGAGGCGCTCTCTCCCTGCACGCGCGGGCCCACCGCGCGCGTCGTCGCTGTCGCCGCCGCGATTTTGATTTTTGGGATCTGCTCTTGCTGACGCGGCGGGGGTGTGTTGTTGCGCTGCATCCTGCATGGGCATGGGCATGGGCATGGCGGATTTTTTTTTACTAGAATCCAGGAGCAGCTTGTGGTCGCCTCAGCCTGAGCCCTGAGCATGGCCGTTCATTCACATGCATAAAACTAGGATGATCAGATGATGTACGAGCGACTGCGGATCCCTTCGGTTCCATAATACTTGTTGTCTTAGATATTGACACGATTTTTCAAATACAACTTTAACCATCAATTAATAATAAATATATCTAAAAAATCAATGAAAATATGATGTTGTGAAAGTTTTTATATGTTCAAGACGAATTTTTATATATAGTTTCTGCGTACACGGTACAAATAATTAGTAGATTTTTATAGATAAAGTTTTAAAATTTTGACTTAGGATAAACCTAAAAGGACAACTATTGTGAAACTGGAGGAAGTATTAGATTACGGTGCTCCTTGAAAGATTATGTAATTTGCTGAGAGCGTGTATTTCGCGTGGGAGTGCTAAAAATTGCCCAGGTGTTCTCAGTTTTACGTTGTATATGTAGGGCGATATTTATTAGCTTGAGGGTATGAAACAATTCTTTTGACATTATTTCGTAAGTTTAATCGATGAGGTACGATTGGCTTTGTTGCTCAAATGAACCCGTTTTTCAGACTATCTTTAAACACGGATCACATATCCACTCAAATGAACCCGTTCACAACCTTTAAGTGCAGATTCCATATATGTGTACTTTTGGAGCAATCAATTAGTTTTTCGCTTTTGCTTTGTTACGGGCGCCTGCATTTAGCAGCTCGCGCAGGCGACGCCGCGACGCTGCTGCCGCGCGCTCGCCGCCGACGCCGCTGCATCGCCGACGATCTACTCTTCTCTACCTCTCTAATTTGCTCGATCTGTAGCTTACGGAGTTTTTTTCACTTTTTTATACTGTTTTTTCAGTACTTCTGTGCGGTGAAATTTCTATACAATCGTACTGAAAAAAGGAGTGTCTGCACGAAACGCAAAACGCAGGCGCCTGCGTTCTAATCGGTCCCTTTAGTTTTTACCACAATCTTATTTGCCTCTCTCTAGAATACGTATGTGGTGCCGAGGTTAAGGTATAGATGGAATCCAATCCGATAAAATCCTTCATGTAATAAGTTTATAATGCAACGCTCATGAACCTCTTGGTAATTAAAAGAAAAATGAATCCAACATATTGGCTTGATTTAGGCGACTGCATGTTTACTTTAAGGATTATCATCGAGACGTACTGGCGTGTCATACACACTCCTAACTGCAGGAGCTGCTTCACAAAAAGCAAATATCAGTATGAATGATCGAGGATCGAATGATTCACGATTTAAATACCACCAATATGATTGACATGAAAAGGCAAGTGATAATTTTTGAAACTTCGAGAGGGTATAAAATAACAATTTTTTCATTACAAAGAGGCGTGGGTTAATTGTTGGCTTGGCTGGCACCCGTTTGCTGCTTATGCAGCGATTTGGGGGCTAAAGCACGAGCTGATCTGATCACCGCTAAAAAAGGCCCCTCTTTTCCCGGGGAAAAGGAAGCTCGTCAGCATCGTCATTCGTCACTCATCAGCATGCCGGCAGGTTGTTTTCAGTTCAGCTCGTGGATGGATCTTCATCTCGCCAGGGAGGTCGCCGAATTTGTTAATCGGGTGGTAGCAACGGCTGCAGGTGTGCCACGCCATCGCTGCGCCTATTTTATTTTGAGAGCCCAGATAAATTGCTCTTGTATATATATACATGGGACTGACTTATCATTAGACAGGCGTCTAAGAGTTATTTATCTCTCGGTCGATTTTCTAGACCGTTGAGTTGATCAAACGTCTCTATAGGACATATAAAAGATCTAACGGTAGAATCTGGCTATGTGAAAATCGACTAAGACTTATTTAAAAATTAGTCGTCTGAGAAGTAGCAAAACCGTATATACATACCTAAGAAAGCGAGGAGCAGAACCGCAGTCTCTGCAGGCCCGATCCGTGAGGCCGTTCGCAGAAGCGAGTTCTATAGAGGAAAAAAAAAATTATATGGCACTACCCCGTTGGCACCCGAAGAGATAGTGAGGGAAGAGAGAGGGGATAGAAAGAGAGGAGACAGATAGAGAGAAAAACGGATGCCACGGTGTTTTATGTGGCACCGGGTGCCATATAATTTTCTTGCAATCTATAGACGACGTTGAGCCAATTCCCACAATACCACGTGAGGAGGACAATGCCCGATGTAAAGGATGGCTGAAGTCGGAGAAAATAAAAGTGAGGTGGAGTTGTCGGAAGGAGAAGAACCAAAATATCAGACTGATGGTTAGATCGAGATCGAGTGCTAAACAATCTAATTTTGAGCCTAGGTTGAAGCTATAGTTAGGCTTGAATTGAGCTCAAATTGGCCACTTGCTGGGTTGGTCCATGTTGTTGCAGAGAGAAAGTGTTGGAGAGTTAATCCTACGTTCTAGTTTGGCTCTTCTACCACACTTTCGTTTCTAGCAACCGTATAAGTGAAGACACGGCTTGTTTGGTTGATAACTAACCTAGCCACATTCTGCTACGCTTCATGTTAGGCAAGTTAGAGGAATATGTTTGGATCATTGCCAGACTTGTGTCAAGTTTTCTCTTTTTCTGTGCAGGTCCCACTTGTAAGTGACTTAGGGAAGTGTGGCAAGATTCTCTTAGGCAGCCAAAAGTGTGGCGGGGAATTTTGGCGCCACAAAATGTGTGGCTTGCCACACTTGTCTAAGCATGGATTTGGCAACATTAGTCACCAACCAAACAGGCCCACACTCTCTCTATATGAGGAGCATGACTATATCCACAATTATTGTTCCTCCAAACGATTACTGCTCAGTTTTTTTTTTAAAAAAAAGGCCCACGGCCCCATCTCCATCTCCATTATCTAGAAACAAAAGCAACAGAGTTTAACGAGAGTAACAAAGGAACAACACCAACAATCAGCAAAGAGGAGACGACACAACACCAAGCTCTAAGCTGTCAACTATAACAAAAACCACCAGTTCACAACCATACACCTAACAGCAGAAACAACAGACAGGAAACAACAAGGGAAAAGTAGATCCGGCCACGTGAAGAACCACCAAGCCGCTCCAAGTGACTCTACCCCCGTCTACTGCCGCAGGTTGCCGACAGTTGAAACGAGAACAGGCATGCCGAGAACGGGAGAAGAAGAGTTGAAGCGAGAGCCTTTCGCGGGCTCAAATCACACGGATCGGCTCATCCCACCTGCGCCCTTGCCCGAGTTGCCTCCATCCGAACTGGCAGTTTGGGCATTCTTTGTGGCTGGCACCGCGCAGCGAGTCCATTTCCCCCTTCCCACAATCACATTGATGAGCGGACGCTGACACGACGGTCTAAGGCTAACGGGTAACGGCAGTGCCTGTATCCGGCCACTTGGGATCTTGGATGGATAAGGGCCATGTAAAGTGCCTCTGCCTTTTTCGCGCTAATTTGGCCATGTTTTCATGACGTGGAAAGAAATCTGGGAAAATAAATTAACACTTTCGGTACGAGGAGCATGACTATATCCACAAGTACCGTTCCTCCAAACAATTACTGCTCAGTTTTTTTTTTTAAAAAAAAAGAAGGCCCACGGCCCTATCTTCATTTCCATTATCTAGAAACGAAAGCAACAGAGTTTAACGAGAGTAACAAAGGAACAACACCAACAATCAGCAAAGAGAAGGCGACGTAGCACCAAGCTTTAAGCTGTCAACTATAACAAAAACCACCGGTTCACACCCATACACCAAACAGCAGAAACAACAGACAGGAAACAAAGAAAAAGTAGATCCGGGCACGTGAAGAACCACCAAGCCGCTCCAAGTGACTACCCCCGTGACCCCGTCTACTGCTGCAGGTTGCCGACAGTTGAAACGAGACCAATCGACCGATCATCCTGACTCCTGAGAAAAAAAATGGGAGAAAGAGAACAAGAGTGAACTGCAGCCGCCGGGCAGCGAAGCGAGGCGGACACCGCTGTGCAGCTGCCGCGCGCTCGCCGGACGGCGACATGGCACGGCCGCGAGCCCGCGCGCCACCCAAACGCTCCCGAGTGACGCCTCGCGAGTCGCGCGCGGTTCACGAATCACACGGATCGGCTCATCCCACACGAGTTGCCTCCATCCGAACTGGCAGTTTGGGCATTCTTGTGGCTGGCACCGCGCAGCGAGTCCATTTCCCCCTTCCCACAATCACATTGATGAGCGGACGCTGACACGACGGTCTAAGGCTAACGGGTAACGGCAGTGCCTGTATCCGGCCACTTGGGATCTTGGATGGATAAGGGCCATGTAAAGGGCCTCTGCCTTTTTCCCGCTAATTTGGCCATGTTTTCATGACGTGGAAAGAAATCTGGGGAAATAAATTTGAGAAAAGGAAAGAAATCTGGAAATGGGGGTGGTTTCCGGTCTTTTGTGCCCCAAATTAACACGCACGCACACGCGTGCGTCCTAACACACGTTAGAAAGCACGACTACCCTAAGGGACAACAATTAGGCATCAAGACACACAGTGTGTACCCATACGACTCTAGAAAAATCTTAGAAAAATACGATACACAGAGATAGACCTAGGGTTTGAACTCTGTTGTATAGCGTTGCCACTGTAGCCTCTATCATCAGAGCAAAGCCTTGTCCGCCCGGTCTCTTGTTCTATCCGTTTTCTTTTCGCTGTCTTTTTTTCCAACAGGGTTGCACCTTGCAGGTCCGCGTCGATAGGAAGCGGGTACAGGTCACAGGTGGGCGAATGTGTGGGACGAATTGTCGTGGGAGAACGATGGTGCTGACATAGGTGTGTTCCTTTTCGGGTGAAACCACTGATTGATTTAATTTGAAAATTTTTTTGTGTCTCCTAATTTGAAGAACCCATGAAAATTATTTCAAAATAGTTTTAAAAGTATTGCGAAGAACCACTAAAAAGGCTCAAAAAATAACTGCAAAATGTGCCATAATTTGGTTTGTGCAAAAATAATAAATTTATAGCGGTAACTTTTAATTTTAATTAATTTAAGCTGAAAAAACTATGCCATATAAACGCAGAATGTATAGAAAAACATCCGTCACAATGGGCCAATACGACTATAACTGATGCGAGGAGGGTGAGTTGAGAGTCTTTTTTTTCTTCTTTTATTCGAAGTTAGGGGCTTTGTAAGACTAAAGTCATAGAGAGTAGATGGCAACAGGTTAGTTCGTAAAAACCGTAATAGCTTGTTTGGCAGCCATGAGGTTGGAGAAAGGGATAGGCAAGAGGATGGGAGTTTAATTAACAGATGTCATTCAACGAAATGAACTCTCTCTCTCTCTTTTAGCCTTTGTTCTTTTCAGCGAATCGTTACGTTGGCGTATTATTCAGGTGTCACTGGTGTCAAGTGACACCGATGGATTTTGGCGCAACAGTTAGGTCCCCTACTGTGCACCGTATGTTACCCCGTCAGATTTTTGTGGATGACACCGGCCCAGTGCCTAACCTGGCCACGTGCAAGGCTGTGGGCTGTCCATTAGTTATTTAGTGATTAGCCCATCAATTCTATCTTACAAAGGCCCTAACCAGCCGTCCCATGGTTAGGTCACGTTGCCGCATCCAAAACGCGCCACGTCGCCCAGTAATTGCGTACGCCATGTCACCTGAAAAACAACTGTCGTCCGATCTTCTCGCGAAATTAGATCCGGCAGTCCATTCCAAAATAACAATTAAAACGAAACGTTCTGCACATTAGATAGCAAGGCGGGTGTCTTACCCACTTGGCTAGTTGAGGGACTTCTTAGCCTGGAGACCTCGGTTCGATTCCTGCCTCCGCCCTTGCGGATTGTTTTATCGAGTGGAGCTGGAGACCAAGCGAAGGCCTTTCCTGTTTCTTTTTTTTTGTGGGTCGCAAAAAAAATTAAAAATGGAAAGTTTTTGAAAATCAAACCATGGCTGCACAAAGAACATCCATAAAAATTTTAATGTTATTCAAAATTTTTCAGGTCCAAATTTACAAATGGTTCGCTCTTTGTTATTAAGGGCATATTTCTTCTAGATCTTCTAATTTTGAATTTTACTTATGGTAGGCCTCAGAGAACATAAATTTGAAAGTTGTAGAACCATATGTCTGCAAGGAAACATCCAAAATTAAAATTTTTAAAGAATTAAAAGTTTCATAATGCAAGATTCGAACTAAGGAATTTGTTTTTCCAAGATCACAAAAAAATCATAAAAACTAAAGGTTTCCAAAAATTAAGCCATGCATACACAGAGAACATCCATAAAGAGTTTGATGTTATTCAAAACTCTTCAAATTACATATCTACAAATAATTCGCTCTTTCTTGTTAAGGGCATATTTATTCTTGATTTTCCACTTTTCAATTTTACTTATTGTAGGTCACAAAAAATCATAAATTTCAAAGTTTCAGAAACACGCCTTCAAAAGAATATCAAAAAATAATTATTTAAAAAATTAAATGTTTTTATAATGCAAGATTCGAGCCAAGGATTTTATCTTTGGCAGGCCGAAAAAATAAAAATAGAAAGTTTAGAAAAAAATTAAACCATCAATGCATGAAGAAAATCAATAAAAAGTCTGATATTATTCAAAAAAAATTTGAATTCCAAATTTACAAACCTTTCTATTAAGGGCATATTTCTTCTCAATTTTCAACTTTTCAATTTTATTTATGGTAGATAAAAAAATCTAAATTGAAAATTCTCTAACCATGTCTGCAAAAGAACATTCGAAATTAACTTTTTTCATAAATTAAAGGTTTTCATAATGCAAACTTTAAACTAAGGATTTTGCTTTCTGTAGGACGCAAAAAAATTCAAAAAAAATTGAAAGTTCCTCAAAATTAAACCATCGCAGCAAAAAAGCTTACATAAAAACGATGTTATTAAAAAAATTGGAGTCCAAGTTTACAAGTAGTTTGCTCTTTCTTATGAAGAGCATAATTTTTTTTTATTGATTTCCCACTTTTTAGTTTTATTCATGGTATGTCGAAAAAATATAAAAAAAACTAGAGTTTTCAAACTGGCTGCACAAAGAACATCAATAAAAAAGTTTAGTTCATTTTTTTTGAAATTCAAGTTTATAAATAGTTTGCTCTTTTTAACGAAAGACATATTTTTATCAATTTTCCCAGCTTTATTTATGGTATGTAACACAAAAATGATACAAATTAAAATTTCTCAAAAATTAAATATGGTAATGGTCGTAAATGCAACAAAAAAAATATGGTGAGGATCCATAAATACATTTCAGCATTGCAAATGTTGACCTCTATAAAATAAATTAATAAAGAATAGAAAAGTTTTTTTACAAAATGAAATCCAAAAAAACCGAAAAAACTAAAAAGAACAAAAAAAAATAATACAATTATGCTTTACGAAACTAACGCCACGCGCTAGTAGCTTTCCACTAGCACTAGCCGGCCACGTGCCAACCAAAGGGCCTATTAACCAGGGACGCGGAGGCGGTCTAACGCCCGTCGGACCGAGCCTCCGTCCAACGCCCGTGCTGGCCGTTGGATCTCGATCCAACGGCCAGCGTTAGATCTTGAGCAAACATTTGTTTTTTTTGTTTCGCTATGTAA
Source organism: Raddia distichophylla (assembly GCA_005191435.1). Lineage (NCBI taxonomy): Eukaryota > Viridiplantae > Streptophyta > Magnoliopsida > Poales > Poaceae > Raddia > Raddia distichophylla. The sequence continues at coordinate 2,196,206 of SPJY01013647.1, forward strand.
AAAAATTCAAAAAAATCAAAAAAAATCATAAACATTCTCTAATCAATGTTAGGTACCACATATATTTTATTCAGATCAGCATGATCAATATTCATTTTTATAAACGTTTTTTAAAGAATAACCTAAATTTATAAATGTTTTATATCAATATAAAAATATATGTGGTACCTGACGTTGATTAGAGCATATTTATAATGTTTTTTGATTTTTTTGAATTTTTTTACTTGGCGAAACAAAAAAAACAAATGTTTACTCAAGATCTAACGCTGGCCGTTGGATCGAGATCCAACGGCCAGCACGGGCGTTGGACGGAGGCTCGGTCCGACGGGCGTTAGACCGCCTCCGCGTCCCTGGTTAATAGGGTGGAGCTAGAGACCAAGCGAAGCACTTACGGAGCTAGAGACCAAGCGAAGGCCTTTCCTATTTCTTTTTTTTTGTGGGTCGAAAAAAACAGAAAAATGGAAAGTTTTCGAAAATCAAACCATGACTGCACAAAGAACATCCATAAAAAATTTAATGTTGTTCAAAATTTTTCAGGTCCAAATTTACAAACGGTTTGCTCTTTGTTATTATAAGGGCGTATTTCTTCTAGATCTTCCACTTTTGAATTTTACTTATGGTAGGTCTCAGAGAACATAAATTTGAAAGTTGTAGAACCATATGTCTGCAAAGAAACATCCAAAATTAAAATTTTTAAAGAATTAAAAGTTTTCATAATGCAAGATTCGAACTAAGGAATTTGTTTTTCCAGATCACAAAAAAAATAAAAACTGAAGGTTTCCAAAAATTAAGCCATGCATAAACAGAGAACATCCATAAAGAGTTTGATGTTATTCAAAACTCTTCAAAGTATAAATCTACAAATAATTTGCTCTTTCTTGTTAAGGGCATATTTATTCTTGATTTTCCACTTTTCAATTTTACTTATGGTAGATCACAAAAAATCATAAATTTGAAAGTTTCAGAAACACGCCTTAAAAAAATCCAAAATTAAAATATTTAAAAAATTAAACATTTTTATAATGCACGATTCCGAGCTAAGGATTTTATCTTTGGCAGGCCGAAAAAAATAAAAATAGAAAGTTTAGAAAAAAATAATAAGCCATCAATGCACAAAGAAAATCAATAAAAAGTCTGATATTATTCAAAAAAATTTGAATTCCAATTTTACAAACCTTTCTTTTTAAGGACATATTTCTTCTCGATTTTCCACTTTTCAATTTTATTTATGGTAGATAAAAAAATCTAAATTGAAACTTCTCTAACCATGTCTGCAAAAAAACATCCAAAATTATTTTTTTTATAAATTAAATGTTTTCATAATGCAAACTTTAAACTAAGGATTTTGTTTTTTGTAGGATGCAAAAAAATTCAAAAAATTGAAAGTTCCTCAAAATTAAACCATCACAGCAAAAAAAAAACATAAAAAATGATGTTATTAAAAAATTTAAAGTCCAAGTTTACAAATAGTTTGCTCTTTCTTATGAAGAGCATAATTTTTTTTTTATCGATTTTCCACTTTTTAGTTTTATTCATGGTATGTCGAAAAAATATAAAAAACTAGAGTTTTTGAACTGGCTGCATAAAGAACATCAATAAAAAAAGTTTGATGTTGTTCATTTTTTTTGAAATTCAAATTTATAAATAGTTTGCTCTTTTTAACGAAAGGCATATTTTTATCAATTTTCCCATCTTTATTTATGGTACGTAACACTGAAATCATATAAATAAAATTTCTCAAAAATTAAATATGGTAACGGTCGTAAATGCAACAAAAAACATGATGAGGGTCCATAAATACATTTCAACATGGCAAATGTTGACCTCTATAAAATAAATTAAAAATAATAGAAAAGTTTTTTTAAAAATGAAATCCAAAAAACTGAAAAGGAACAAAAAAAAATACAATTATACTTTACGAAACTTGTCACGCGCCACGGAGGCGTAGCCATCATCAGTAGCTTTCCACTAGCACTAGCAGGCCACGTGCCAACCGAAGGACCTATTAACCAGCCCATGATGAGTGAAAAACAGAACAGTTGTGCAGGTGTAAACAGAATCGCAGGACGCAGGCTGTTCCTCATCACACACGAAGCACAAGAAATTTCTGCCTCTGGTTAGAACGGCGAGCCGTCGCCTGGGGTCTTTTGCTCTTATCCCATCTTGCAGATTGCGGTTCGTCCCAACTGCATCGACCCAGCAACGTGTCGATGCCCGCGATCTGATTTGACAATCACTAATCGCCCATCGCCCAGGATCAATCCCAAATCGAAATCAAATCGGAAGTAAGTTTACTAGTATTAATCTATTACCAAATGATATTTGGTTAATCAGTTGATTAGTCATTACTTAATAACACTCGCTACTCATTAGTTGTACCGATATTTTTTCTTCCAAAATTAGTTTGTAATTTAGGGTTTTCTTTTTACCCGTATTTGATTGGTGAAAAAAATGACAATCGAACGATTTTTAAAAAGGAAGACACCATCGTCTAGTGATGTTGATTCACCAGATGGGGATGGCGGGACATCATGAAAACTGTGAAGACAATACTACGTAATGGAATGGGTGACCAGTTTATGAATGATGTTATCATTTGCTTCGTTGAGCAAGGATTTCTAGCGACAATTCCAAATGGAGATGTGATAGATCATTTTCAGAAGAAAGAACGCATAGAACAACTATAAGAGGTAACCAATATAGTAATGAGAATTTATTTTTTCCTTTCATGTACTTGATGATCTTTTGAGTGTATTATGCAATTTTAAATATATAATATAAGATACAGTATGGGATAAGAGTTAATAATGACACCGACGACTTTTTTTCCTGGATCCACCCCTGGTATTACTGTAGCAAATTTGAGAGCCCTAAAAAAAGTCTAAAGAAAAAATAATAATTTAAAAATAGTTTTATCATCTTTGGAGGGACTACTAATAACCACGAAAAAAATTGTTACAAATTATCACAACATATAGGCTATATAAAAATAACAAAATTTGCTACGGTAATACGCAAGGTACGTAACACTGAAAAGAACAATGCCTTAGTTGTATACTCTCTTCCTTTTCTTCATTTCCTCAAAAAAAAAAAGATAATTTCTTTTACACATCATTTCTTTTTTTCCTACTCTTACCTCCCTCCAACCAAAGGGCCCTTAGCCTGTCTCCAACAGGCTCCCATAAAAAGCCCCCACCAAAAAATGGGGGACGGATTCTTCCCCTATGTGCTCCAACAACACTCTCTATTTCATCCTCTAAAATAGAGAATTGCTCTTCATTCCCTTATATGTAGGGATTATATCTCCATCCCCTATACAATTCTTCATACAAGGGATGCTATTGAAAATGAGAAAAATATAGGAAGAGGTAGTGCTGAGAGTTGGGCCGAGCCGGCACGGCCCAGGCACGTCGGGCCTCGTGCCCATTTTTCCAGGAGAGACACGGCACGGAATAAATTCGTGCCGGGCCGTGCCGGCCCATGTGTCAAAAAAACTCAGCATGGCACGGCCGAGCCTCTCCGTGCCGGGCCAGCCCAGGCACGGCCCATATGTCCAGTGTCCTCCGGCGTTTGAGTTTTGCATGCAGACTATTAATTCGTACTCCTCGTGAAGCTGCGTAGACCAACGGTGACCTATAGCAATCCATGGTAGCCTGGTACTAGGTAATTACTAGCCCGTGCACAGCCCAAAAGGTAGTTGCATGCGCATGCAAGCTACATAGTAGACTCATATAGAGCTAGCCACAAAGAAAAGAGTTAAATGTAGCAGTAGCAGGCTTTATACAGCAAACTTTTCCTCTTCTCGCGTGCACTGGGGAATGACTGAGCCCATGAACCATCTCATATATGCATCTCGGGCCATTTTGGACCGTGCCGGCCCAAGCACGGCCCATGACTTCGGGCCGTGCCGGGGGCACGGCGGGCCCAATTTCAAGGCACGGCACAGCCCATATGTTTGTCGTACTGGGCCGGGCTTCGTGCCCTCTTTTTCGGGCCGTGCCCGTGCCGGCCCATGTGGCCCGACCTATTCTCCCAGCACTAGGGAGAGGTTTTTTATAGAAAGCCTGTATATGAGGCTATAGGGGGCCAAATTTAAGGATCACTGTTGGAGCTAGCCTTAAGACTCTTTCGCTAAAACTGATCATACTTGATAGCTGGATGCGGCCAAGCCACGTCCACATGATCGGACGATCGAGAACTAAGCAGCCATTGTGCGATAATTACCTTTAGTATATAGAGAGAGAAATAGAGGGAGAAGCAGACACGGTGACTTTGATACAAACTTTCTTTTTTCCTACTCTGAACTCCCTCCAACAAAAGGGCCTTAAATTTCTTCGCTAAATGATCGTACATTCGTACTTGATAGCTGGATGCGGCCAAGCCACGTCCACATGATCGGACGATCGAGAACTAAGCAGCCATTGTGCGATAATTACCTTTAGTATATAGAGAGAGAAATAGAGGGAGAAGCAGACACGGTGACTTTGATACAAGCCAATCTAGGCGTTTTCAGCTGTTGCTGCTCCCTCTTTCAAAAAAAAAAATAAAAGAAGGCGGATTAATTGATAATTTGATATGCTACCGTACGTGTAATGTTTCCTCATTTTTTTTTGCTTCTTCGCAGCAACTTCGCCGCACTTCATCACGCAGGATTCATCAATCGTTTTTTTTTTCTTCTAATTCTACGTACCATGTATCAAGCTTTCATGCAGCATGATTGGTCCTGTAAACCGTACATCCGATCCATGAAAGGAAGAAGAGGTAAACTTAGCTGGTAAAAAAGGTACCAAACTTTTCAAGACTAACCCAAAGATTGATTCTCCAACAAAAGGTAAAGGAAAGAAAAAAAAAATGATGTCCTGATTTGTTTTCGGCTGGGAAATGCAGCCTCGATATGGGCCAAAACACAATTGCGGCCTGGAAGCCAGGCAGAAAGCTTCCGAAAGATCCATGTTACTTGACTGATGCTCGTGAGAGATGCGACCATGCACGTAAGTTTGTTTTTTTTCCTTGAAGGATTATAATGGTTTATCGAAATTTGAAGCACCTTAGGAGGTCACAGGTCACAACTCAAATGTGAGAATTCGAGGTGATTGACATAAATAAATAAATAAATTGAATTTAAACAAAACTTTAAGGTGTTTTTAAATCTGTTTCTTGAAACTGATCCATTTGGTTCACGTTAGAAGATGCTATGAAACGATACACCGTTCCCAACCCAAACGGTATAGGTGTGCCGTTGCGAGTTTCATAGTATGTATCGCTATTGTGTGTTTCATGTTTTGCGATGAGTTTCCTGATATGTATAGTGAACGTGATGTGTGTTATGGTGTGTATTGTGTATCCTGGTATATTTTATAGTGTGTTTCATGAGTGTGGTGTGGTGTCCCATGGGTGTGTCGTGAGTGTATTGTGTTGTCTCATGGGGATATAGTGCAACCTGCCATGGTGTGGTGTGTATCATGAAACAATATGTCACGTATCATGGAGTATTGTAGGTATCGAAGTTCCGTTGAGTTTCAAGGTTGTAGCAAAAATTATCAACTTTCATTATTGTTTCATTGAGTTTCATGGAGTAAAGAAAGAGTTTTAATGGTATCACCGGTATTCTGTTCAAATTTGTTCGAAAAAACACAAAAAGTAGCACAAACTTTTCATTTAGTACATAGTTCACAAAAGAGTATGGCTTAACTTCGGTAGTCACATGTTCTACCATATGATTTTCTGTTTCTTTCTTGATTCAAATAAAGTCTAGGTACTAAGGGTGTGTTTGGTTGCCTGATGAGCTCAACCTGGCCAAGCCAGCCTAGCTGGGGGCAACCAGGCCCAAGACATGCACCATACGAGATAGTGTTTGGTTGACGGTTGGAGGGGCAAAAAAATTTGAATTTTAAATTTATATAGCAAGTGTGGTCTAGTTTTGTTCGAAAAAATGTCAGGATTCCATTTTTGAAATCGGTTTGATAATTGGAGGTGTTAATCAAAAGATAAAAGAAAAAAAAGAAGAGAAATACTTTACCTAACACATTGCAGAGGCAGCGCTGGTTTCTTGCTGAGGCTGGCAGTGGGCCTCTGGAGAGAACATGATGCGCAGCGAGCCTGGCTCGCTTGGAACGCAGATTTTCCTCGCTCCTGCTGGGCCTCGGGTTGGAACAGTATTTACAGGTAACCAAACACACCATATCCTGTATCACTTGGACCAGGCTAGAACAAAAGCAGGCAACCAAACACACCCTAAGTTGCAATCGAATAATTTTTTTGGTATCCAATAAAGTGTTTCTAGGTACATAGCACGCAAGCGAGTGGAGGCAGTGCATCGCATGAGACACGGAGGAAGAGAAACGCGGAGCCGCATAAACACAGATTTTGTGGTCACATTGTACCGTCCATAGAAATATGCACGGTATACCATATATTAGGATTTATTTATTTTAAGAACTTTTTTAAAATGATTTTATGATAATTAAAAGCTAGACTGAAAAACAATTCGCTATTTTTTTGTGATTAAGGTTAAACTACTTCAAACATGTTCTATATAGTTGGATAAGCCACCGGTTTTATGCTTGCATTTGAGATGACTGATGACCAATGCCCATAGAAAACGAGAGAAAGTAAAGTGAAAAAATTATTCTTCTAATCTCTGTAATTAGGTCTACGCCATCTTTGAAGCCAAACAGAATGGAAATAAAAAGGGAGTCCATTGGATGAATCTTTAAACAAGACATGGCACTATAGAGTGCGCTTTGTTTTGAGCAAAACGGATTCTTGTTTCAAGGAGGAAAAGAGAAGTTATGGATAAATTGACAATGCTGAATTGAATTGATTAATTTAGTTCCACCTAGGACGCCTGTACTTGTTCAACTTGGAGAGGATGCTAAGAATAAAACATTCATATCAGCTACAACAAAAAAAATTAAAACAAAAATACAAATAAGGGGACATGTCATATTCAAAAAAGAGCTTGTAGAGCATAAAATAATAAAAATTTGTAATAAAAAATAATGAACCAACCATATTAAAATATTTACATTCTATGTTAATCCGAGAAGAAAAAGAAAGATCTACATTGTTGATTGTTGTGGGCTCGAATTATAATATATTAGATTTAAAAAAATTATATGAGTTAAACAAAGCCACCACATTAATTTCTAAAATACTAGAAATTTCCACGTTAATTGAAAAAAAAAATATCTACACCGTTGCTTGTTGTGGGCACGAATTATAACGGGTTAGATTAAAAATAAAACATCCATATCAGCTACAACAAAAATAAAAAATAAAACAAAAAATACAAATAAGGGGACATGACATATTCAAAAAGGGTTAATATCATACGTGCCATTTTTCCCGAAACCGCGATTGCCATTTTTCGATGGCTTCGACCAACAATGCCATTTCAGCGAGTTTAGGCTCTCAAACGTGCCATTATAAGGCTTTACAAGCACAATACGCAAGAAATACACGGGAAATACGGTGGGTCCCACCTGTCATCCACTAGCCTCTTCTTCTTCCTCCTCCTCCTCCTCCTCTCTCTCTCTCTCCCGTCCGGCCAGCCACCGCTGTCCCTCAGCTCCCGCCGCCGGCCTGCTCCCCACCGCGGGCCTGCGCCCCCCGCCGGAGCTTGGCCCCGCCGCCGCAGTCGCTTGTAATAAAAAATAATGGTCTAACCATATTAAAATATTTACATTCTATGTTAATGCGAGAAGAAAAAGAAAGATCTGCATTGTTGATTGTTGTGGGCTCGAATTATAACTATTAGATTTAAAAACATATGAGTTAAACAAAGCCACCACATTAATCCTAAAATACTAGAAATTTCCACGTTAATTGAAGAAAAAATATCTACACCGTTGTTTGTTGTGGGCACGAATTATAACGGATTAGATTAAAAATAAAACATTCATATCAACTACAATAAAAATTTAAAATAGAAAATTGAAATAAAAATAATATAGATAAGAGTCCATGTCATATTTAAAAAAAAAAAAAGAGTTCTTAGAACAAAAAATAATAGAAATTTTGAATAAAAATAATAGAACCACCATAGTAATATTAAAATATTTATACATTCCCTTATTTATCGAAGGAGAAAAGGAAAGATCTACACTATATATTGTTGTGGACCTGAATTATAATAGATTAGGTTAAAATAAAGAGTTTATATATGATAGGCCCGGCCCCTTCCCCCTATCCCTCCCTTATGTTTAGGAGCAGGATCTGCCCAAGAACGACATGTGGTGGTACGGAAGGCACAGACTCCGCAAGGGTCCCGCACCCTTTGAGAAAGAAACTCCTCAACCATCATAAGATAAAGAAGTATGACGCTCTACGTCTGACTCTATTGGTCATAGTTCATTGCTGTTGCGGCCGGTGCTCGTTTGCGTGTGTGTGAACCACCAGATCATAAGGAAAGATGCCTCTCGGGGCATCTGAGAATGATTTGAGCCGTATGAAGGGAAACTCCCACGTACAGTTGTTTTGGAGGGGGAAGGAGCCCAACAGGGCCCCCTAATGACTTGGCCCGGGCCTAAGTGAAAGTGAAAAAGTGAAGTGGTGGGCCTACCCATCCCAACCTGGGGTATGCAGGGATTCGCGAAGAGCATCACCTTACGATGTTTATGACCAATCGGATCTTGACGTACCAGAGTTCATGAGTAGAATAGAGTTGACTTAACATTTGCCAGAGGAGATGAGTACAACAAAATACAAAATTGAAATTAAAAATAAAAATATAATAAGAGTTCATGCCATATTAAATAAAGAGTTCCTATCAAATATAATGAAAACAATAAGGAATTTGAAAAAAATTCTAAAAAATAGTACACACTTGATTAAAACAAAGAGTTCATATCAACATAATAAAAAATAAAAATGATAATTAAAAAATGAACATGGCCTCAGATGTACCCACCCAAACGAGGGCCACACCCTGCTCGTTCGGGAAAATTGGTTGTATGACACTCGGTTGATGTGCCTCGCAGAAACTAACACCCAGTTGATGTGCCTTTTGATAAATAACACCAGACACACCTATTCCTTTTGTATATGACATTTTGAGCATTTTGCTGCCTTTTCCCTTCTTTTCCTTTCCTTTTCCATCAATTTAAGACGTGAAAAGACCGAAATGCCCCTTATCTAACCACTGTCTTCTTCCTCCTTGAAAAACACCATGAGACAAATATATTTGGGTCTTGATTCTTGTTTAGGACAACACTTGGCACTTAATAATTTGGCGGTGTGCACCTGTTGGATGGTGACACACAAGACGGTTCTTTTCTTAATTACTTTGTTGACGTGTATGTATAGCCATATATGTATGCTGCTCAATGGTTTATATATATGTGAATGAAAGCAATACAATTTTTTTTTAAAAAATAGAAATAAGTGTACACACTTGATTAAAACAAAGAGTTCACGTGTCAACATAATAGAAAATAAAAATGATAATAATAAAAAAATAAAAATAAGAGTACAAGTGAAATTGAACATGGCCACAGATGTACCCACCCAAATGCGGGCGACACGCTGGTTGTTCAGGTAAAACCAAAATGTGCAGATTCGCATTTCGAGCGCAAGATGGATGGAACACCATCGCTGCGCTAGTTTTGGGCAGCAGCAACACTGCCTGCTATTTGTTAACACATGTTAGCTAAACGTCGCATAGCTCGCTCGAGGCCTCGAGCTAAGCATCCAGGGTCATCATTAGTTCTGTGTCACATGGATTTTGTCAGGAGACCGGAGTTTTTTCAGCCTCTCGATCGCCGGCCGGCGCTTTGGTCTCATCTGGTCTCTTTGCCTTCTTGGAGCGCGAAGCCGCCGGGTCGAGCCGTGCTCTTCAGTTCACTGGCGCGAAGTCGACGAGTTCGCCGGCGCCGGCGCCCACATGTCGGCGCCGTTGCTCTGCGTTAGCTGCTCCGCCAGCTCCACCGGCGCGGCGCACAAGCCGCGGCTCCGCAGGTTGTCAGACCCGTCGCGCTGAACCATGGGGATCGAAAGATGCACGAGCGCGAGTTAGGAGACCACTCCTCAAGTGAAAGTTACCGTCTTGTTGATAGAGACGGCGAGCTCACCGCAGCCACGCCGTCGTCGTCGCCGTCGCCGTCTCCGGCGCCGGCAGCCGAACGGCGCAGATACGCTTGGCTAAGGACCTGCGTCGTTGAATATCTTGTCACCGGCAGAGAAGAATGGCGAGGAAAGCGAAAAAGAAAAGAAATCTGAAACCGCAATGGGACATGTGAATATGTGATGCCATCCTGCCAAGTGATTGACATTTGATAGTGGGATAGTGGCAGACCTGGAGCTGCTGGTGCAAGAACTTGATGTACCCGGCCGCCCCCTGAAGAACAGAGGCTGTATCCGACTGCAAAAACAGAGAAAGAGAAGCTCCTCAGAACTGCATAGCAATCTTTTGCAGCTCTATACCTTGCCCATTTCATCATTCGTCGATCTCATTCTCATCGTATGAAGCACATGCGCTGATGCGCACCTTCCCGAATGGGGATACCAGCTCCCGCAGCATGGCCACTCTCCCCCCAACCCTGACCTTCTTCACCTGCCCAGAGCCCCAAACCCACCAAGAAAAAAGCTTTAGCCTCGGACAAAGATCGAGGAAATCAAGAGGCGATGTTAACAATCCTAAGAACACAGCGTGCCTTCGTCGCGGTCCTGGGCTTCTTGGATTGAGCTCTCCCCAACTCCAGCTCCCCTGAGCTGCTGCCGGCGTCGCCGGCTTGGTCCCTCTTGCCGTGGCTGGCCGCTCCCGCCGCCATCACCATCATCTCCATGTCCTTACTGTCGCTGCTGCAATTGGAAACCAAGAAGAATCGAAGCACGGTAGTGAGCTGACGGCTCCACTCTAGTTGTGCAGTGTACACCCACTTGTTTGAGTTTGACAGAAGCATGCAGTGGAAAGTCAGAGTTCAGGTCGAAGTTTCCCTCCCCCATGGCGACGATCGCCTGAAAGCCAAAGCCCATCCTTACTTCCGGAGCTGCGTGTGTTTTGGTATCGCAAGTGGGTTTCGCGGAAGTCGCCATCGCATCGTTGAAAAGATTTGGTCTCGCGTTAACAGAATACTTGGCGTTTCGCCGCCATGCATGGCAGTTATGCTCAGTTCAGGTTCCATGTTTAATCGGGTCTGCAACTACTGTGACATCTGAAGAATTCAGAAACAGTGAAACACTAGAAACAGTGAAACACTGTTCCTTTTGGACTACTAGTTGAGCTGGCGCACCCATGGCGCGCCGAGCACAACTGTGGTTTTCAAACAATATGCAAACGTTTTGTGCACAACACAGCCATTTCTTTTTCTATACTATATACAACTATTATGATTTGGACAACAGTCATAACAAATCCTTTAAAGACTAAAAAAAACAAACTCTCCAGAATGCCCCCATCAAACAACATTTTCCATGGTTCGCCCAGCTGCCATCTCTTTGTCTGATGCAATGGAACAATCTTCCTGCATTTAATTGCTCATAAAGTGTCCGAATGGCCATCCATCGCTGCTTGTGTCCCATGTTTTTTTTCAAAAGGATTTTCCAAGTAAAAAAGTATGTACACATTCTCGATCGAATTCGTTATTTGTGGTCTTCTTCTGTATCTTGTTAGTACAAATGGAATAAGGGATTTTAACCCCCACGCCACTCAATTCGTAAGCCTCGTCTCCTACGCCATTACTTTCGCGAGCCTGCTCCACCACGCCACCGGGGTTGCGAATTTCTTACCTCAATGCCATTAAGCTCATTTTTACTCATTTGAAATTCTTTTTCATCATTATTAATCTTTTTCTATTCTTTTTTCCGGGCTGGAGGACGCCGACACCGCGGCCGGGTCGCCGTCCCGGGCTTCCGCACTGTCTCCGCCGGCCCGGGCTTCCGCATGACGCGGGCGCTCGTCGAGGAGAATCTTCTTGACGCCCTCGACAGCTTGGAGTTGTCGATGGAGTTGTACGGCTGGAGGTGCCTGTCGGCGTCGACCTCGTCGGGCTTCTGTTCCCGGAGCACCGGTGCTGCTACGGGCTGTTCTCCTTCCCCGGCGTGTTCCTCCGCTTCGCCGCCGACTTCTTGGGCGACGGCAGTGCCATGGCGAGGACCCTGGCGGGCGACCAACGCCCCGGCTTGGACGGCTTCTTTGCCGGCAACCTGGCCGCGGCGTCGGCGTCCTCCAGCCCAGGAAAAAGAATAGAAAAAGATTAATAATGATGAAAAAGAATTTCAAATGTGTAAAAATGAGCTTAATGGCACTGAGGTAAGAAATTCGCAACCCCGGTGGCGTGGTGGAGCAGGCTCGCGAAAGTAATGGCGTAGGAGACGAGGTTTGCGAATTGAGTGGCGTGGGGGTTAAAATCCTTCCATTAATGAGAGAATACAGGTTGGTCAAAGCAAACCATAGACTCCCTATATCAATCATAACTAGAAGCATGCACGTGAGAAACACTCAATTAGCATCAAATAGCTAGAAGATATAGCTTAATAGTTGATAGTGTCATGTTCTAATGCGATGTGTTTAACCCTGAGCCACATAGTACTGTGATCAATGCAAGTGCAACAAAGAGCCAAACATGGATGTGAAGCTTATAAGAACTTCCAGTATTTGGATCATCTGTAGTCTGAAACCTTTTCAGATCGAGGTGGTAAACGAAAGCATTGAGAATGTCATTTTTCATTTACATCTTAGTCCACTGGACAGCCAACTAGCTGCTGCTGCTACTACTACCTAACTGCCTCTTTTTATTATGGTCGACCGAATTAACGCAAGCTCCGAAGTATGATACTAACTAGCAACCCCCAAGTCATGTCACTAATCAGCAACTCACTAGCTAGCCTTGTTTCATCAGACTCGTACTAATGTTCAGCTCCTCCTTACCTCTTATGATCACTCTGAGAACTGAATTCATATGATTAACCTACAACCTGCAGTCCTGCACCCATGACAGTTTAATTCTAGGACATAAATACAGGAAGTCTATCTAGAAGCGTGTACTATAAAAGTTTCATCAATAGAAAACGGGGACATGCCTGTTGCCACTTGCCAGGCTTTCTACACCAAGCAACACCTCACTGCTGACGCCATGCCATGGCAGCCATCTTCCTTCTTCCACATGGTTGCACCCTTTGCCTGTGTCACACACACTATGGCTGGTGCACTGTACACTAGTGCATACATACACCATGCAAGTTGAAACTCCAGTGTTTTTCAGGAAGTGTAGGGCTCTTGGTTCAAAACAAGAGAGAAATGCAGGACAGAGGGAGATGGAGCAGGCAGAAGACACAAGGCCACTTACCAGGGTATAGTCACTGATCTCTGAAGCAATCAAATATCCGATCCAGCAAGCAAGACTCATCAGTTATCTGAGACAGAATAACCCACTACCCCGATAGCTACTGTAATCTGTAGAATACTTTTTTCTGAATATCTGATTGTGTGTGTCCAGAGAAATAGAGAGAGGGAAAGAGAAGTTTATGGTCGGGGTAGAGGAACAAGGTGGGTTCAGGGCTTCAGGCTTTCAAGAGCCTTATATAAGAAAAGACCCCCATCGATTTTGAGGGAAATAGAATAACATCATGCTAAAATTGCTAGGCCCACCCTCTTGCTAGATGGTATCAAATAGGTATATGCTGGTTTTATGAGTACACATGGCTTTAGTTTGAGGTGGTAATTTTCTTCAATATATATTTGCTTCATGCTTACTATCCGTAAAAGGCACTATCTATAATAAGAGCACACATCTTAAATAAAAATTTTGTGTAAGAGTGAATCCATAAGAGAAAATAATTTAAAAAATGATAATATGTATTATACATGTAGAAGTTTCAAGAATCCAAGCACAAGGATATTTATGCTAAATAAAACCCCAGTTGGTTAGCAATTCATAATTTAAATTGGATATGCTAATAGAAACCAAGTAGCTAGCAAGTCATTAAAATCGCTTGCCTTCTTGATGCTCCATGTAGTCATTGAATAGTCAAATCTGAGCATACATGATCTCTTATACTTTTTATATAATAAATCGTACATCCATAATTTCACTTCAACATTAAAACCAAAGAAAGCACACACTAAAACGGAAATATTTTGAAACACATGCAAATTACCAAAAAATGGACGTGGCCATAAGTGGGGACTGGCAAGAATTCTTGTCACCTGCCAATATTGTGTTTGTTACCCGAAAAGGGGGAGAATCCATGAGGAGTCGACGATTATGGAAAGTAGTGATGTGGTCCTAGTCTCTTGTATGCGCCGCAGTAGAGGGAGAATAGAGGTCTAGGGTTTGAGATAGATAGGGGACACATTGGCTATAGTTGGGCCTTGTGGAATTCGGCCTCCTTATAGAATTTTATGCGCTGCAACAGAGGTATTATAATACCCGATCAATTAAGACGTTGAGGCCTAGTTGAGATTTTGAGGCTTGTGTGGACTATGTGGATTGGTTATGGTAAAATAACACTAACTTGCTAGTCTAAAGGTAGTTGTGCTAGTATATAGTGACATTCAAACCAAATATAGTGACCATTTGAGGCAAAACGAGACCAAAAAAAACTCAGAAGTGGTATTATACATGCATGGGCTAGCCTTGTAAGTGGGTTGACCCTAAGCGAATTTGGTTCAAGGTGTTGCAAGAATTGAGGGCTAGGGTTTGGGCTTGGGCCGGCCTTAAGGGTGTAGTTTGTAATTGTTCAAATATTCATAGGCGCTTGATATTCATCAAATAGAGTTGTTTTTGCCCTCTCTATTTGAGGAACTGCGAATGTATTAGCTCCAAACATTTCCTTCACATGTAGCATCTGTGCATATATTAGTTTTGAAGCTAATTAACTATGTGAAAATGTATACTTTTGTAAGAAATATCTCATATGTATATAAAAATATTTATATTATTGTTTTTCTTTAAACCCATCGGATATCAAGATCATGCTTGTTGGCATGAATTCCCCTTGGGTGGTACGGTGGTACCCCTAGGTTTCCTTGTCTAATAACACGATGTGTGCACGTAGCGATTTGTTCACTTCCTTGTAGCTTTGATCCTTCTCTTGTTTATTGCTAGGATAGGTTTCTGTGACAGCTAATATCCTGGGGGGCGATGCCATTTGCATTTGCACGGCCCACAGCTGCGGGACACTGCCTCCTGCTGCTCTTTTAAAGTCAGCAACGCTCTCCGCCTCTGCGCACGCGTGCACATGAGAAAAATTGCCGGCTTCTCAGCGAAATGGTGTTTTTTTTTTTTTGAGAAGAGCGAAATGGTGTTCGGTTGGCTCATATGTAGCTGGCGTCAGCTAGCTGCATCCTGCATACCTCGGTACCTGACAACTGAGCCCCTCTTTAGTTCCTGATCTTGTTTTGTTCCGTTGTATTTGAAAATTTGACGACCTAAAAGTATGAAAAGGCTAGACAAATTATTAATTTTTTTGTGATCTTTTAAAGAATCCTATAAAGTTTTAACAAATTATTCCAGAATATTATACTGAGCGATCTAAGAAAAATAATAAAATTTATAAATAGATTGGAGCTAAACTAAAACGAGGAATCAAAGGAAGCACGAGCCTGGTCTTCTTTTTCTACTAGTATTTTGAAATGTAAACTGCGATGATCCATTACATGATAAGTACTGTTTAACAGGTTGAGAAATAATTCATGTTCGTTTTTATTGATTGAGAGAACCAAGTTAATTCGGTTTTGATTTTTAGGGACCAAAACGGGAGTAGGACAAAGTTCGATTTCAAGCCGTTCCTGTCCACGCTGTGTCTGCTAATTAGGTGACTTGATGAGCCTGCAACAAATCAATAATCGTGATTTGTGTGAATGCATGCTATGAACGGAAGATGACTCTCGTTGATTATCAGCTGCTCACTTCCCGCTCCAGATTCCAGGGGGATTTTTTTTTTTCAAACTGGTATACTGTATACAGTACTGCTACTGCAACAATTTAGTGAAGGCTGGTCCAAATGATCGCAGAAGTGTAAATTATGAACGCCGACTGACAGGTTGGAATTTTTTTGTCGACGTATTGAATGCCGGTATTGTTGTCTCTGAGACTCTGACAAACATTAGCGCACGTTGATCTGTCCTCTGACTAAACATTGAGTTCTGTTCATCCAGGCAGGCGGCTATGCCGACTTGCCGAGGGCGACACATCCGCTCATCCTCTTTTTATTTTTTTGTTTTAGTATAGATTATTCACTGTAATTTTTATAAAAAAGTGTTAATTTGGTCCCTCAACTATATCCGTCGGACCACTTTGATTTCTGACCAGACTTGTCATGTCCTTGAACTCTTAGAACCGGACTTGACTCGTCCTTTGACCGGTCAAAATGATGGTTTTAGACGGAGTGACAGGTTACGTGGCAGATCTGGTATACTTTTGCTATGTAGCAGCCATGGGGTAACGCTGTGGCAGCCCCAAATGGCGTCCACGCAGAAGAAATCTGCTACATCAGCATCAGTGAAAACCTTAAAACCATCGTTTGACCGGTCAAAGGACTAGACAAGTCCGGTTTTGAGAATTCAAGGACCTAACAAGTCCGGTATTGTGTTCAGGAACCAAAGTGGTCTGACGGGTATGGTTGGAGAGCCAAATCGACACTTTTTTTCTAATTTTTATAATAATTTTTTAAAACTTTGAATAGCTCTTCGTAACTATCTTAAAAATATTTTTAAATAATTTATTTAGTCTTTTCATATTATTTTTAAAAATATTTTTTGAAATCCAACAAAAACTAAAACTAAAACTAAACAAGAACCAAGAAAGCCCAACATGACAAGCAGATGATCACTTGCCACATAGATTCAGTGTTCACAGGGTCCACAGGCCCGTGACAGGAAAATAGATATGGCAATGATAGAAAATTCAATCCGCTCGACACAAGAAAAAAGTACATCCAGTTTTGTTGTAGCGCGTGAACAGCTTTATCTGTAGTGTACAAAAACACTGACCGAGCACGTTCCATTATTGCCTAAAAACAAGAATCCACTGAATGACCCGTTTGATGATTGATCTAAGGTTAGGGAGTCAAACGATAATAACTAAATTCTCCACGTCCTAAGAGCATGCACAATAGTATATGTCAATTCTTCATAAGTTATTAAAAGGCTTGCCATGTAGGATATATGATAATGTGAAGAAAAGATAGTGTGCAAAAAATTTGGACAGTCTTTAGCGTAAGAGATGACACTACATGACAATTAAGAAATTTTGTGTGTGAGCAAACTATCTTAAAAAGGCATGCAGCATGGTAATAGTTAGAGACAATTATTGTCTCAACCATTGTACATGCCCTAAGTGTGACGCAAAGGCAGATAATGTGCATTTGTGTTGTATAGACCACCAACACCTTTTTTTACAGAAAGTAGTCATTGCTCTGCCAACACCTTAATTATCATCAAAAATTCTTGTGTTCCAGCCAGGGTTCATCTAACCGTTTTTGCCCTCAAAGCTGCTAGGCCAACGGTTCCGAAAACCATGTTTAATTGTTCGAAAACCGCTTAAAAGCCGAATTCATTTGCATAGAAATTTTGTCAAAAAAAAATTTGGTTAGATGTCGGTTTTACATATGTTTTTTGAAAAAAAAAGGCAAGGCAAAATTACCAAAAATATATATGAAAAAATGCTCACAAATTTTAAAACAATTTGGCATGACAAATGCTATATTTTGAACATTTTACAAGTCATCAGCGGAGAATATAATGCGGCACGTTCATCCCATGAAATTAACATGGTTTTAGTCTTCCATATCACATACTTCTAGCCTTCCAAACAAGTAGCAACATACAACAAGTTTTGCCACCATATTAACGTAGTTCCATACAAGTTCATGCCCAACCCACCCAAACCCTGGGACACCTGAATTCCATTGTGTGATCAGAATACGCAAGCTAGAACGTTGTGGAGGGAAGCAGAGCAGAACATGTTAAGTACCTCTAAATGAGTATTAACTCAACATTACTCCCAAAGGAAAAGCTGTCTTGCAGTTTCTATTTATTCATCACTTTTTTTACTGTCTGTGGGAACATATTAAAAAATAGCAAATTTGTGCAAGGTCGCATATGTCTTCCGTCGCTGCCTTCGCCTCCCTACCTACGGACGCTCTAACACTTGCAGAAGTGAGTATCCACCTGCCCCCTGTGGCCCTGTGTGTGTTGTGGTTTGTCTTTTATGGCAACGTATCCAGTGCAAATGCCCATTGAGTGCTAACATGCTAATAACAGATCTGGGTCATCAGATCCATCAGGAGCGGCCCAGATCTGGAGAGGTGGAAACCACTTTTCTCACTTAAACACTTTCACGAAAACCCCCTGACTTTCTAAATAGAAAGGGGCTTCTACCTTTTCAGATCTGGGCTACTACTTGTGGATCTGATGGTCCAGATCTATTGTTATCATATTAGCACTCAATGAACATTTGCACTAGATATGTTGCCGTCTTTTATAGGCGGGGAAAAGGCTAAAAAAGAGGATTTGTGCTCGTGGTTTGAAGTTGCTAGAAAAAAAGAAAAAAATTAACGTTGAAGTAGTTGACATAAGCCGGCCACGGCTGAATGCCATGCCTAGGTCGATGATTTCAAATTTCTATGGCTGATCGACTAATCCAACTAACAATTTCTCTATGACCGATGAAAAAATTGACCCAAACAAATGTCCCTCGCTAAAATTGGTTCAAATGAAAAATAATTTGGATTTATTTTAGCAAAAACTAAATTTTGATTGGTGTAACTATCGTAATAGCCTTTTCATAGCCTTTTCTAAAAATTTGATTGAGGCAACAACCTGAAAACACGATGGATGTGTCGTCTAGCAACAACCAAAAATGAAAATGTTTTACTTATCCAAAACCACCCAAAATAACCCCTCCTTTTTATCTCAATGTCTTCGTACACCTTTCCTCTCTTTTTTACTTGCTTTTTTTTTTATCTCATAAGAGTCTACACTATTTTTTCTATCTCAACAACTCCCGGTGAATTTCCTTACCAACGAGAGAGATTTTTTTTTCTTCCTATTCCATCATGGTGAGAGGATACAAATCAGGGGACGCGGGGACCGTTGAATCTGTACTGGATCTTGAGAATTTTTTTTCATGTAAAAAAAAACAGAAATATTCGCTAATGCATGTCCATTCCCACATATATTTTTTAAATTGATATACAAAATTTATACATCTAGATTTTTCTTTAAAAAATAATTATAAAAATGAATATTGGTCATATTGATTCGAATAAAATACATGTGGAATCTGACACTGATTAGAGAATATTTATGTTATTTATTTATTTTTTGAATGTTTTTACATAGCGAAACAAAAATAACAAACTTTTACTCTAGATCAGGTGGGGTTACAAGATGCTCAAAGTCGACAAACCATCGGTGTGTGTACGCGTGTTAGTTTATGGGTTATGAGTTAGAGATTGAGTTGTGTGCGCCTTCTTTGTACTCCCTTAAAAAATTGTTTTAGGAGCTTTGAAAAGAAACAACAAAATCTTTTTTGAAAATGAATCAGAAAGCTAAAAAAACAATTGTTATATAAATTTAATTTTAATTTAAGATGAAACATGCAGAATCAATCCGTAGTTGAGGGACCAACCGAGCAATCACAACGCTTGAAGGTAGGAGTGACAACAGGTTGAGACTAAACCATATCCATATCCATTTTTTTATTGGAATCAGATATAGATATGAATAGCTAGCTCGGATATGAATAGATACAAGTAGGAGTGGAAACGAGTCGAGCGTGAGCGAGCCAGGCTGCTCAGGCTCGGCTTGTTTTTGCGAGCGAGCCGGCTTGGCTCGTTCGGATGGCCGAGCTGAAAACCGGCTCAGCTCGGACTTAGGACTCGATAAAGCTCGCGAACAGCTCGCGAGCGCTCGTGGCTTGTTTGTTGTTGGCTGTTTGGTTGTTACTCACAGTGATTGGGGAACACTGAACGGGGAATGGATTGAACCGCCGCTCGTTTATTTGACTTGGACTGAAAATCGTTGTTGGCTCAGAGTTGGGCCGCTATTGGCTGTTGGCCAGTCGGCTGTCGCACATGAGCCTGTCGCATTTTGTTGTGTTGCTGATTTATGTACAAGATACGAGCGAGCCAGGCCTGCCTCGGTGTGCTCATTTTTTTTACCGAGCTGGAAAATGTGGTCGGCTCGTTTGTAAACGAGCCGAGCCCGAGTCCAAGATTTTTTCTGAACTGAGTTCAAGCTGCTCGTGAGCCACGAGCTAAAGTTCTAGCTCTAAATACAGGAAATGTCGAACACGAGTATGGAGCAAATTTGGATCTAATTAAATAGGATCGAAAATATTTGTCGGAACGTATAGACATCGTAAACCGTACGTCTGAAATCAATAAAGCACCTCTGTAATTCAATTGGTTACAGCATTTATAACATGCACACAAAGATGTATTTGAAAGAAAAAACCTTCACATGTTGCATGCCTAAACAATTCCCAATAAAACCCATTTGAAAAAATAAATAAAAGTTAAGAATATCGGATCGGTCAACATGTTAGAGCAACTCCAGCATCTCCTCTATTTCTCCCGCTCTATATTCCTCTTAACCAACCCCTTCTATCTTCTCTCTCCTATAATTACAACACTCTATCCCAACAACCCCTCTATATCTCCCCTCTATTTTCTCACTCCTCCTTATTATATTCATAAACCAACTATTTTCATTCCCCGTCAATTGCATTACATTTTGACATCAAAGTGTGGGGTGGTCGACCATTTTGACAGGGTTACTATTTCAGTGTACAGTACAATAAAAAAGATAGTCGTGTTTAATGTAGCAGGACCCTTTCCACTGACTGGTCACATCCAAGGGTGGGGTGGCCGACATTTTTGACATGGGTGAGTCTTTCCATGTGCAGCATAATAGAAAAAAAATACTTGTGTGTTAATGCACCAGGGCCTTTTTCACTGATGGGTCACATCGAAACTTGTCCGTGTCTTAAACCACACACAAGACTGTCTATAAAAAGGATGGAATGGTTGGCCTGCATACACATTCAATAAGCATTGCAATCCACACAAGCTACACAATGTTATTTCCTACTAATTTGAACAGTGAAGACGAGATTAACGAGTTGATAGGGGTCGTACATGGTGATGCTGCCGCATTCCACATGGTGATGCAATGGCAAAACGAGGAGTCATCCCGCCGGCGTTATCGTGGCTCAATCCCTGGTCGCCGATTTATCCATCGGAAGTCGCAAGAGGGTTACGAGCATCTGACGAGGGATTATTTCTGCGTGTTGGGGACGGAAAGACCTGACAGGCACCATCCGCATCCAGTAAAACCCATCCCCATCCTCTCCGTCTCGCCGCGCCGCCGCCGCCGCCACTCTGCCCCGGGACCTCGCCGCCGATCGCCGAGACCTCGTCGGGCGCTCGTGCGATGGCGTCGCAGTCTCCCGTCCTCGAGATCCTAGGTACCCTTCCTCCTCCCCTTCGCTATGGTTCTGCCCAAATCTCACCCGTGTGACGGAATGCGCGACCCGGACCAATCGCAGTGCGCGAGCCCGACGGCTTCACGGTGTGGTCCGGTCCTCCCTACCCGCCGGGCTCCAGCCCGCCGCAGAGGCTCCCCAAGACGCCGTGCAGCGCCACGTCCTTCTCGGGCGACGGCTCCCGCCTCCTCGCGACGGTGGCCTCGGCCTCGGCCACCGTCTATGACTGCCGCACGCTCGCCGTCGTCAGGTCCTTCGAGCTCCCGGGCCTCCTCGCCGCCGCGCTGTCGCCCACCGGGGCCTACCTGCAGACCTTCCAGAAGTCTTCCTCGCCGCAGGAGAAGAATGTCACGGTCTGGCACGTCGACACCGCTGCCGCGCTGTACCAGCACTACCAGAAGAACATGTCCAAGGCGACGTGGTTCGTGTTACTTGAACTGCTATGCTTAAATTACGCCCCGTGAACTTCGATGCTATGCTTAATTATTAGAGCTGCGTATTCATCATAAATTTAAGGATCTTCCTATGTACCTCCATTTTGATAACTTCTTCTGGCACAAGACTTGTAAAAACTAAAAAGCTATCTTTTTGCTCAAAAGAATGTCTCCTACCGCCTATCTATTAATGCTTCAATCGGTTATTGATTAAGTTCACTGATCGTTATTGATTAAGTTCACTGATCCTGGATTTGAGATGCTAGTACTATATTACTTTGTACGGTTGTTCTAAGTGAGGTTCTTCAATGCATCCATGCATTGTAAAGTTGTAAAAATAGTGATCCACATCCAAGGAGGGTGATTCCAGCTATTCTTACCCTTGTATGCATTAATATTTGCACAAATCTTGTTGCTAGGGTAGTGCATAGTCTATGTTTACTGTGCACTTGAGATTTAAGATATGAACCAATCTGGAAGAATTTGCATCTGTGAATTTTGTTTAGCCTCAATTTGAGTGTTATGAAATGCATTCGGTTTGATGGCACATGACGTGTTGATTTAATTCACAGGCCAATGGTCCAGTTTTCTATGGACGAGTCAGTCGCTTGCCGGATGATGACTAATGAGATACAGTTCTTCGATCCAAAAGATTTCACAAAAGGGATTGCGTACAAAGTAAGAGTGCCTGGCATAGCTGCAATGCAGCTAGCAAGTGCATCAGGTTCTCATGTTGCTGGATTTGTCCCAGAGGCAAAGGTCTGGCTTATTACATTTGACTTCAATTCTGTTTCCAAAATAAACTAGTCTGAGAACTCAACTGCCCCTTTACTTCTTGTTTGCTTTCTCTCTCTCTTTTCCCTTTAAGTAGGGTGTTCCGGCCAGTGTTCAGATCTTTTCATGTGACAAGGATGCACAAAACCAAGTTGTTGCACGCAGAAGCTTTTTTCGCTGTTCCACCGTTCAATTTCACTGGAACAAGGGATCGACTGGGCTTCTTGTTCTTGCTCAAGCTGATGTGGATAAAACCAACCAGAGTTACTATGGTGAAACTAAGTTGAACTACTTGACAACTGATAGGGCCTTTGAAGGAATTGTTCCTCTCAGTAAGTTCCTATGTTTTGGGTTTTTTTACAAGATTGTTTCTTATGTATTCTGTGACTGACCCTATCAATATCTTGCAGAAAAGGATGGGCCAGTGCACGATGTGCAGTGGTCATACTCAGGTTCTGAATTTGCTGTAGTCTACGGATGTATCCTTAAGTCACAGTTTTTAAATTAGCTGCTGTCTTTGTAGTTCACCTTTTTAATGTTTACTGCTCCCATTATGCCTTTTCTAAGTGCTCCTTGACTGAGTCTCAGTTATGCCGGCCAGAGCAACAATATTCAACAAAAAATGCAACCCTCTTTTTGAGCTTGGCGAAGGTCCTTATAATACGATAAGATGGAACCCAAAAGGGCGATGTATCCTTTGGAATAATTTGATCAGCGAGAGTTGCTGTATGACGGTAGTTTGAAGATTAGGCATATGCACCTATTTAAGTTTGAATAGCATAGCCATATACGTTTTACCAAAAATAGTCATGTTTTGCTTGGTGATATCCTTGACCTCATTTTCTCCACCAGTTATTGTTTTAGCTGGATTTGGTAATTTGCCTGGTGACATGGTATGTTACTACCTTATATCAATTTCTGTTTGACAGTAACCTTGATGGGTATGAGTGGATTTTCTGACTGGGGATTATTACCATTTTCATTTTCTTAACTTGTAGTTTTATATAAGAGAACCTATAACAAACTACAAAGGCAAAAAAGAATACTTTTATACAAATAGTAGCAACATGGCTCAAAGTTTTTTTCTTCTTCCCAGGCGTTTTGGGATTTTTCAGAAAAGAAATTAGTAGGGAAAACAAAGGCTGAATGTTCTGTCACAAGTGAATGGTCCCCAGATGGTCGCCATTTTATGACTGCCACAACAGCTCCAAGACTCCAAATAGACAATGGGTATGTATCCTGCAGCATAGGCATGTTAGTGGAAATGAATTATACAATATTATGTTCATATCTCCTGTTGCAGGATAAAAATATTTGACCACAGTGGATCTCTGCAGTTTAAGAAGATGTTTGAAAAGCTGTACCAGGTATCTTCCCAGCATAACCCATTTTGTTTACATTTATGTTAGTTCTAAAAATATTAATAACATGTACAACCTTCACGTTCCACTCATGACTATTGCTTTTGAATCACAGGCTGACTGGAAACCAGAAGCACCTGAAAGATTTGGTGACATTGCTGAACTCACAACATCTTTAAGTAGCATAAAGATTGAAGAAACAAAGAAACAAGGTTTGGTTATTCTCTTATACATATACCATGTTAGTAAGTTTTGATCAATTGATATCTGCTCTTGACTTCCTTGTATGGTTTCAGCACAAGGCTCTAAATCAGCACAAACATCAAGCAAGGTCCCTGCAAATACAGCAGCCAAACCTGCAGGAGCATACCGTCCACCCCATGCAAAGAATTCTGCAGAAGTTCAGGATAAGGTATGTATAAGATATAATCCAAATTCTAGTTATCCTGAATGTTTGATTTGCAATAGCAAAAATGTAAGGAAAAATTTTCTTTTGTTGTATTTGTCAATAGTCCTTGCTGCTCACAGGGTTTCATTGCTCACTTGACACTTGATACATACACAAGGCTGTAAAATGCCATCCAATCAGTTGGTGCCATAATTGTACTAGTTGGTTGGTTCTGCAATGCAATAGACTACTTGTGCGTACTGCATAATAGCCAGTGAAACACTAATAGCCTAGTCCTGTTGAGAACACAGAAAATTACAGGGAAGCGCCCACTCGTGTATAACCAACAGAAAAATTTTTGGCTGCACTTTATTGATTCGCTGCATAAATTATTTTGATGCTCCCTCTGGTCAAGAGAAGCTGTCCTTTGGGGTATATACGCTTAGTAAAACTTTAGCTATCTATATTTTTTTGAATATTTTGATTGGATACATGAAAATCATATCAGTAAATTAGTCTCAAATTATTTCCACATCATTATAATTTCATTGAATTTTATAAATAAATCACAATAGTAATTAGTGACCAAAGTTGCACTTTGGGACTGCATTGATGTTTAAAATGATAGCTTTTCCGTGACCAGATGGAGTATACTGGATAATGTAATATTATTGTTAATAATAGTCTGTGGAATCCACAGGTTAGATTATGTGAATAGTTGCATGGCAACAATTTTTTCTGGAAAAATACGTTAATGCAGAGGCAGAACTATCTTCTAGCTGTCCCAATAATAACAACATTTGATGGTCAGGTTCAAATTATTATCTTGGTTTTTATGTTGTAACACTTGCAGCAGTCCGTTGTTTGTGTTGTTTTCATTGTTTGATATTTTATGTTGACTGTTTACATTTGTTTGGTAAATTGCAGCTTTTTGGTGGACTTGCACCTTCAGGGTTAGTTATTTTTGCTACAATCTGTATTTACTAGTTTTTGCTTTTACTTTTTATCTCGTTATTTAGCTCTGTGCATAATGCAAACCCTGGAAACGTTAACAGAGGCGAGATGAGCAAAAATGCATTGAGAAATAAGAAGCGCAGAGAGAAACAGAAGGAGAAAAAGGCTGGTGAAGCATCAGGCTCCCCGGCTGATGACAGCTGATCCACGTGCTTGTTTCGTCAAGTCCAACCAACGAGCAAAAATCAGTGACAATTTCTTTAAATTTGGGGAAATGATTTTTTATCCTGTGATTTAACAATATTGCTTCCCCATTGCAGTCTGCAAAACTATAGTCATGGACCCATGGTGCCGTGCATAAATGGCGGAGGTTTTGATAGTTTGGTGCTGTGGCATCAAAGTTTAGTGGATGTAATAATTTCATGTTTCAATTAACAAAATTAATTAAGAGGAGATTGGCAGCTTCACAGACGGTGGAAATCATATAAAAATTTCATCAAATCATCCTCCAATTTACATTATCGATGGCATGACAATAGTATCTTGTCAGCTGACAAAGAGATTCATGCATTGTGCCTTCAACGATGTTTGCTTTTTCTTTCACATTTTCTTGTATTGTTGATGATACATTTGGAACCCAAAAAAAAATATGTAATCTATCACATTCCTAATGCAAAGAAATCCAACCAAGGCACAAAGGCTCTCGATCACCACCTTAAATACAGCGTGACATGGCTTTTACAGCCCAGATCGATCAGACTTTCAGACATAACATATTACCTGTGTTCACCAACATCTGATTGGCAGGCTACTGTCTTAAATAACTGGTCTTATCAGCTACAAAATTGTGAAAACAAGCCAGAGAAAGCATACATATTAAAGAAGAAAGAGCCACCATTGCCGTTCAGGTAACTCGTGCACCGCCATGGAACTAGTACTCAACTAAGCACCCATATTCTTCAAGGGGTAAAAACAAAAATGAATGATGGAACACCTGAACTAAGACTCCTGGGCATGTGGGCGCCAATTTCCTCTGCAAAGTTCCTCCATAAGATGAACAAACTTTTGAGGCTGTTGCCACCACATGGGTTTGGAAGAAGCTGGCCTTTCATATTGGTCTTCTTGTGAGCTCTCTTTTTGCATGAAGTTCTCGGAGAAATTGTTCCATTTTTGCATGGCACGCTTCAGTCGGGCAGTTCGCTTACGAGTAACAACATATCTGGTGTAGTCCCTGGCAAGACGGTACAGCTCCTCACCTCTGATTATATGGATATACTGCACATAGAAAAAAACAATAGATTTAGATTAACATAGCAGTTCAATAGTTGAAAGTGTCTCAGACAAACATGCAGTGTAGTCAGTTCAAATCGCTTTGGTGCAAACAATTAATGCTGGCAATCCATAAAGGTCTTCTTGGTTAATTGGCTACAAGAAAAATGTTTGATGACAACAATCTTGCTACAGAACACGCTAACCACAGAAAAAAAAATTCACAAGAAAAATACTGTGACAATAAAAAATTGTAAGTTAGAGCAACACAACAAATCAGGAGAGATAAATGTACCATCATTTAAAGAAATAGCATTTGTAACAAGAATCGCAACAAGTAATGATAGTTACCACAAGTATGAAAGCAACAGTCGCTAAGATCACTTGGACTATTTCATCCAATGATTCCTTGAAAGACTCGTCTTCAGAACCACCAGAACCACCATCGCCTCCACGACGGTTTCTATTCCCTCCACCTCCACCAGATCCTTGCTCTGTCAGCTTAGTCATTTGCTCTTTCAGCAAGTCCTGTATCGGCCGTTGCTTTTTTGCATCAGCCATGGCCTTCTTTAATGATTCCATAAAAGGCTGCAACAAGCCAACATACACATTAAGCAGACACACAAAATAAGTGGACACTGCTAATAGAAACGGAATGTGTATCAATGTGTTTCAGGTTATAACAAAAAGAAGAAAACATCGTCTTGACAATGTAGCATTAATGTAAATGTTACAAGTTTCAGGAGTCGGGAGCATGACAAAAATATGCCTTGGGGGAGACAGAACAAGTTTTAAATAAAGAATAATAAATGTAACAGTTCACTTTGTGCTAACCTCAAGTGAATTAACATGATGCATGAAAATATGATGGATTATCGCATCAGTTCAAACATTTGTATCCATCATGCATAATTAAGAGTAAAGATTTAGAAGGCCATAAAAGCTGCTTAAGATTTAGAAGGCCATAAAAGCTGCTTACATCATTGTCAATCTCCGGGTTCCACTTTCCACTTAAGGCGCATACAGGAGCAAGCCTTCTTTGGCTAGCAACAGTAAGAACAAGTCGTGGGTACACCTGCTTTTGAAGCTTGTGAAATTCAAGAGAATGTGACCGTAGGGGCGGTAGCAAGCTGCAGGTGCTCCCGAGACCTCTTATGGGCCTGCCCACGATGAGCCCACTGTGAGGCTTGCAAGTTGTGGCTTGGAAGTAGCTCATGCTTTCCTATGTCTTGAACAGCTGAAATTCACCAGAGCTCATCCAAGTCTGTAGATTTACAGCTAGTTAAGAACTGTATTACAACAAAAAAAAGAGAGAGGCGTCGATCCATCTAAATACATTTACTACTTAAAAAGCATGTTGTAGCGATGTAATTCATTCATCCTCATCGTCCAATCAAGCGTACACGCTATACCGATTCCCCTCCCCCACTAGGGGTGTTCATGGGTTGTTGAACGCACCCAGCCCAGCCCAGCCTAACCCACAAGGCAAGTGCAACGAGCTTGCTAATGAGGATCTCGCTGGCTCGCCGCCATTGCCAATGCCAATATGCCATCGATCCATGCATGTATTTCCAAGCTCCAATTGAAACCGTTGAACCACTGGAACAAACCCAAACCACCCGTCTATCTCAGCGTTCGCTTACCCGCTTAAAATCCACCCCAAATGAATAATTTGATCCACCAATCATCAGCTTTCAAACCCATGTAACCTGTGCCAACCTGCCGGGTTCAACCCATGAACCCAATCCCAGGCTCCCAGCCCAGCGCCTCTCTGCCTCACATACCCCGCCGCCCAGGCCACCAATCCCACCCCCTCACCCTCCTCGCGCTTTCCCCGCCAGCCTGCCCTACCGCCGGCGGCTTCGCTGCCTCCGTCACATGCACCGTTCAGCCGGCCGCAGAGACCTCCGTTGGTCGGGTCTAGCTCCACCACCACCGGCTCCGTAGCACCTCCTCTGCCCACGCGTGCCTGGTCTTCTCGGAAGGAGACTGGGCAACGCCGCCATCAGTTGGGAAGGGGAAGCCGGGCGGCGCCACGGTGCAGAGAGAGAGGAGGAGGAGGAGAGGTCTGAGGAAGGATACCCACCCGGAGAAGACCTCGGTGCCGCCGTCGCCGTCGCCGCCCCGCACGAGCCCGACGTATGCAATCAAGTAATCAACCCTAGGAGGAAAGGGAGGAGGAGCGGAGGGGGAAGGGAGGCAGGAGGGATCGAGGTGGGAAGAACCGGGAAGGAAGGCAATGTGGATATGGTCGAGCCGTCGAGGTAGGGGTGGAAACGAGCCGAGCCGAGCCAGGCTCGGTAGGTGCAATTAGCGAGCCGTAGTTTTAGCTCGGCTTGGTTTTTTTTTTAAGGAGTACCTTGAGAATAGTTATTTTTTGGCTCCTCGACTATGATGGTTGTTTCTTGTTAAATAAAACTATCATGTTGTTTAATTTTCACCTCTTATCTTTAAAATAAAAAATCTTTCATTCCTAATTTATTAAACCACTTAAATCTCGTTGCTCGGACCATTTAAGAGAAGTTTTGCGTACGTGACCATGTGGACACACGTGACAACTGATTCGGTGTCACAGAGACGCCGCTGACAATATTTGAATCAATTTTAATTTTGAACCGAATCAAATTGAACCAAATCAAATTTGAACTTAACCAAATTTGGACAAAATCGGTTCAAATTTGATTCAATTAAAAATCAAATCAAATTTAAATTTGGTTCAAATCGGATCCAATTTGATTTGGTTCACATCTGATCAAGTATAAATTTGATTCTGTTCAAATTTATATTCGGTTCAAATCTGCTCAAGTTCACATTTACATTTGGTGATTCAAAATTAAATTTGGTTTTAATATGGTCAAGTTCAAATTTGGTTCAACTCAAATTTGGTTCTAACTTAAATTTTGTTTAAATTGAAATTAAAGTGAAGAAGAAAAAGGTAAGCACGTGTCGACGTGGCGCTAAATCAACTGCCACGTGTGTAAAACCGCTCTTAAACGATGTGAGGGACAATATTTAAATGGTTTCAAAAGTTAGGGGTTGAAAGATTTTTTGGCTTTGAAAATAAGAGATGAAAATTAAACGACGATGATTGTTGATGGATAGAAAATGGAACATTTTTAAGTTTCTTACTCCCTCCAACTCTCTTGCAGAAAGAATCAATGTACAGTTCATCAATGCCGTGCAAGATCACTACACTAGTCGGACCGCGATCTCAACAAAAATACATGATCCACCGATCATGGTGCAAGAAAACAATGTCCAAGGAACCTTCAAAAGAAATAGTCACTGAAAGATGGAGAAACCCCAATAGCAGTACAAGAATACAAAGTCCACGAAAAATAGTACAAGAATACAAATTCTAAGAATGCAAAGCGTAAGGAATCTTTAAATGAAGTTGTAGAGTTCAGCTAGGCTAACAGAGGGGGTGAATGAGAGCTAAATTTTCTCACAATAGAGATAGTAGATGGTCTGCCTCAAAGATGATAGGAACAAGCGAAAAGGCCTTGAAGGCAAGCCATCAAACACTTGATGAGTATAAATGAAGATCAAGCGATGATCATACCCATAAGTGTGTGAGAGATCAAAATGATCCTATAACGATATCTCCTAGAAAGGCACAAAGCATGACTCTAGAAACACAAGCAAGTTCCTTGCGGGTATTTCACCAAACACTTGGAGGGTGCTTTATAAACCCACTCAGGAATTTCATGGAACACTTCTTATGCGCAAAGGGAAGATCAACGTATGGCCATGCTCATGGAATGAATAGGGATCAATATGATCCTATGATGATGCCCTATGACTTAGCATGAAGATCGTCTCCAAACACCACCCAAAACAAGCCAAAAGACCGGCTAAAATATATATCCTAGAAATTCCTGCGAAAAATCCAGAAAATGGAAAATCACTGGATGTAAAAGACAGACATGATCATTCCAAAGAAAAGTTAGCACTTTCTTGATCCACACAAGTATAATTGAGGGAGGCCAAAAATATCAAAACTTTGGAAGCACGAGACAAGAAATATCAACAATCACAAACAAGCCACATGAACAAAAGCTAGATCATGATGAATTTTTTGTGGATTCTATTACTTTGGTTTGAAGGTATTGCAAAGTCACAGCTCGGTGGACAAAACATTCACAAGTGCACCACAAACCCGCCCAATCATCAGCTTTGTACTACAAGGGACTAGGTGAAAAGGCAACCCTCTGCTTGTTGTATATAGTTAGGGAGTGGTGCACATTCCAACATTACCCTCCACTTCCTTCGCGGCTAAGCTACCACATGTATGAGATTATCCACTCACTCCATCCAACACCCTTGACATGAAGTTTCCAACACCCTTGACAATCTGTCGAGCCTAGTATTTTGTTGGTCATTGGCAGACGGACAACATAATTATAAATATTTTTATATTATATTTTCATCGGTCTTACCAAATAAAATAATTCAAAATTTTTTGAATTTCTTCGGATGCCGCTTACAAGCTCTATTTTCGTCAGCCTTAAGGAATTCCGACGAAAATATAGTGAGTTTCATCGGCATTGGTTTAGCCAATGAACATATCAATTACTTGTGTCGACTTTCTCCTTGCCGATGAAATTACGTTTAGAGTGCAAATACCATAATAGAGTTAAAGAGATAAAGTAATACTCCCTCCGTTTTTTTTTGTTTAACGCCTTTGACCTTTTGACACATCTTTGACCATTTGTTTTATTAATATTTTTATAAATATCATTTATTTTGTTATGATTTGTTTTATCAATACAGATACTTTAAATATGACTTTTTTTTTACATCTTTACACTAAATTATGGTCACAGACGTGTCCAAAAGTTAAAGGCGTAAAAAAAAACGGAGGTAGTATTCCCCCCCTTTGATCAATCTGGTATGTATATTGTCACAATCAGTGCTCGTACGTGGCACGCTTTTAAGATCCTCGATCAACTAATAATATGGATGTAAATGTAAATATGATGATGATAACGGTTCTGGCCTGCTGTCATGCGGAGGAAAGAGCAGCAGCCAGGCCCAGCTTACAGCAATGAGCAAACTCACCATGGACCGATCTGGCCGACGTCCTGCAGCTCTGACCGCTCCAATTCCATTGTGGCGGCGGGCCGGCGGCTGTGCGGGGGACTCGTCAAACTCGCCGGTCGAAGGGTCTCGTCGTGCGGAGTCAAACTCTATCCCACTCACTCAGGCCTCGTCCTTTTCAGCTTAAATTAAATAAAAAGTTTATTATATCTGTACCAACCGAATGAAGCAGTATGTTACGATGTACTACCTCTGTTTTTTTTTATTTAACGCCTTTGACTTTTTGATACGTCTTTGACCATTCGTCTTATTCAAATTATTTTTGTAAATATCATATGCGCAGTATATTATGATATATCATTTATAGTTATTTTTGTAAAATTTTAAATAGTTTTTTCCTCAGAGTATCTAAAATATTTTAAAGATTTTATAATACCTCTCTTCAAGTTCATAGCATTTTAAAATTAAAATTTCAGCAACTTTTAGTCGAAAAGAACAAGTCCTCACTCACTCACACTCTTTCTCTTCCATTTGATTTTCTGGAGCACGCAGTTTTTTTTTTAAAAAAAATGCGGTTTTTAGGACGGAGAGAGGACCTAGCAGCACGAACTTCCTTTGTTCCCCGCGTAGAAAATCCGATGGAGATCCGTCGTGTTCGTTGCTTTCCTTGATACTGTTCACTGTCGACGCACGCTGCCGAGCTGCTTCTCTGGGAGACAGGATGATTTTTATGTACAGCTTTTGCTTGCAAGGAACGGGGAAAGGGAAAGCTACTGGATGTGGCTCGGCTGTCACCACTGCATAGTTCAATTAATCGTTACGCCTTCGCCTTTACGGCTTGATGCTGTGAGATATGGTAGTTTGCCCCGGCGGCAACGGACCTCACGGGCGTGCATTCTTAGCGCAAAACAATTCTTACCTAAAAAAATCGTTATCCAAATATTTAGGTCCTGTTCTTTTGAGCTAATTTAAACGGCTGAACGACTAAACGGCTGAAATGATTGAACTTCGAGAGTTTCTCGAGGTAGTCTCGAGATTCGGATCCATTTCGTTTGACTTTCTTTTTAAAGCGTTAGGAGGCACCTTCAAAACAGCAAAAAACGGACTTAAAAAATTCAAATCATATACCTTTTCAAAACGTAGATAAGTCGTTAAGCTGTTAAGTCGTTAAGCTGATATGCTGAAAAAAAAACAGGGCCTTAATATCAGCTAAGCGAAGAAACCTAATCGTCTGACCTGAACAAATTGGATCGATCACGGTTTGGATTGATCATGGTAGTTTGCCACCGTGGCAATATAGCTCATGAACCTGCATTTTTAGTTTGCGGAACGATTTTAGACTTAATTTAGAACCGGATCCAATAATTTATCGTCCAAGTGTATGCTTGTGTTAAATAAGATGGTTTCTATATGGGATGATACACAATCTTTGTCTATCGATGTATTTGGTTGGGTCAATCATACCAAGCCATCCTCGATGATGGGATGTAGAAAACTGAAATATTTCTTTAATACTCCCTCCGTCCAAAATATAAGGCATATAAATTTTTGATACGAGAACCTGGACCATTATTTGCTCTCACAATATTTTATCGATAACTATAAAATTAACGTCATATGAAAGTATTTGTAAATATGAATCCAACTATATGACTTGCATTACACTAAACATGTATATATTTAGCTTAATTATTAGTAAAAAAATATAAACGTTGACTTTTCCGAATACATGCACGCCTTATATTTTGGAATGGAGGGAGTATGCTATACGAATTCTTGTATTTGGTTGGGTCAATCATACCAAGCCATCCTTGATGATGGGACGTAGAAAACTGAAATATTTCTTTAATACTCTCTTCGTTTCAAAATATAAGGTATATAAATTTTTGATACGAGAACTTTGACCATTATTTGTCCTCACAATATTTTATCGATAACTATAGAATTAACATCATATGAAAGTATTTGTAAATATGAATCCAACTATATGACATGCATTACACTAAACATGTATATATTTAGCTTAACTATTAGTAAAAAATTATAAACGTTGACTTTTCCGAATACATGCACGCCTTATATTTTGGAATGGAGGGAGTATGTTATACAAATTCTTTCACTCATTTTGGCCGACGGTGTGCAACTTTCTCCCTTTGGATTACACTTCTTTTAATTCATTATTTTTGTTTTGTAGCATTTAAATATTAAATTTGGTTCAATTTAGTTTTGATTTGAAATTTGATTTCAATTTTTGAATTTTCAATCGGGAATTGAATATTGAATTTGAAAAACATGGTTTAACATTTCCATATAGCTTGAATCTTGAATTTGAAGTCCGATTTGTTTTATAAAATTAAAATTTGAATTGAATTTTGAATTTAAAATTGATTTGACTTTTTCAACTAGCTTGAATATTGAATTTAAAATCTGGTTTGATCTTTGAACTAAAAAAGAATTTGTTCAAACTTTGAATTTAAAAGTTGATTTTATTTTAAATTTGATTTGATCATATTTGAACCGCCCAACATTATCCATATGAGAACCACTTTCGTGATCCTGTTCAACCAATCAAACATTCCGCTTAAAAAATACCATACAAAATCAATCCCATTCGGCTCTACCATCTCATATATGTTCAACTCGATACTGATAACCAACACATCTTAAACGAACAAACTTAGCAACAAACTGCATGACACGAGGGCATGCCTAATGCTACACCTAAACTTTCCTATCTCATCATTATTCATCCGCTTTTCAATCATTACCCTATCCCTTGCTCCCTACATTTTTCTCTCTTATATTTTATTGCCCACTTTACTGCTACAGTGATTTGAGTGCCAAAGAAAAGATGTTGCGTTAGATTTGATCACGGTTTGGATTGATCGTGATCTCGAGTCAGGCAAAACAAACAAACACACAACTTGAACTTCCCCACCTGCTGGTGCTCACGGAGGACGTAGTGAGGCTGACTACTGACCAGTGCGCTCTCACAAAAATCATCAGAAACCAAGGCGAAATCACGGCCTAGCGCCTGCGTACGGTGTTGGAAACTTGGAACCGAGCCGACGGCAGCTCACACAAGAGACCCGGTTGAGTCGGTTCACACTTCGCACATCAAATTCAGGACACGCAGGACGCAGCAGCCTTCGCCTCTACCAAAATTCTACCCGTTTTCCTTTGACCCGGCCCTGGCCCTGGTTGCCTGGTTGGTATACGTCCAGTCGTCCACGAGCTCAAGAGTCAACGCCAAAATCCAAGGTCAACGCCGAAGCTGTCCTTCTCTGATCCATGAACCCTGTGTGTGTGTGGCTGTGTGACCTGTGTCCCTGACTCCCTGTATAAAAACCGTATAGGATACTCGACACCAAAGAGTAACGGAAGCCAGCGACCTCGCTCGACGACGACAGGTCGACTGCCACTGCCATGGCGGCGATGAAGCTCGCGCTGGCGGTTCTCGCGGCGGGGCTCGTCGCGGCGGCGGCGCAGAACTGCGGGTGCGCGGCGGGGCAGTGCTGCAGCAGGTGGGGGTACTGCGGCTCCGGCAAAGAGTACTGCGGGCAGGGCTGCCGCGGCGGGCCGTGCGACGCCCCGGCGACCAACAACGCGTCCGTGGCCGGCATCGTCACGCCCGCCTTCTTCGCCGCGCTCACCGCCCAGGCCGCCGCCGGCTGTGAGGCCAAGGGCTTCTACACCCGCGACGCCTTCTTCGCCGCCCTCGCCGGCTACCCCGCCTTCGGCCGCACCGGCTCCGCCGACGACTCCAAGCGCGAGATCGCCGCCTTCTTCGCGCACGCCAACCACGAGACCATAAGTAAGCAAGCTCATCAGAGCATCAAATCCAAGCAGGTTATTTGGATTTGAAAAAAGTTCATTTAGGTACCTCAACTATCAAGAAAGTTCGAAAAAAATCCCTAAACTATGATTTGGTTAGTTTTTTATTCCTGAACTTTTAATGCCGGTTCAAAACCCAACACAACCTGGTTTTGTTAAGTTTTGTGCTGACGTGGCGCCACGTGTCAGACAAGTCAGCAAAACCACTACTACATGACTCCTCGTCAGCAAAAACCACGAACAAAACAAGGTTTTTGGTCAGCCAAGTCAGCAAAACCACTACTACATGACACCGCGTCAGCAAAAACCACCGAACAAAACAAGGTTGCGATGGTTTTTGAGACGGTATTGAAAGTTTTGGTATGTAAAACAGATCAAATCATAGTTTAGAGGATTTTTCGGACTTTAGCGATAATTGAGGTACCTAAGATAAACTTATTCCTTTGGATTTTGTAATAGCCAAGGAGAAGACAGTGTTAGGGTTGAGGAATGTTCGTAGTGATTATCCGCAGACGTAGACGCAAGCCGAATTTTATTATCAAACATCGTAGACGCAAGCCGAATTTTATCATCAAATATCATGTTTCCGGTATCATTCGGATCTCGTATCGACGTCCTGTTCTAACGATGGCCATGGGTTCGCAGAGTTCTGCTACGTGAACGAGATCAACGGGCCGAGCAAGAACTACTGCGACACCAGCGCCGGCGCCGCGGAGTGGCCGTGCGCGGCGGGGAAGGGGTACTACGGGCGTGGCCCGCTGCAGATCTCGTGGAACTACAACTACGGGCCGGCGGGGCGGAGCGTGGGGTTCGACGGGCTCGGCGACCCCGACGCGGTGGCGCGCAGCCCCGTGGTGGCGTTCCAGGCGGCGCTCTGGTACTGGATGAACCACGTGCACGACCGCATCGTCTCCGGCCAGGGCTTCGGCGCCACCATCCGCGCCATCAACGGCGCGCTCGAGTGCGGCGGCAAGAGCCCCACTGCCGTCAGCAACCGCGTCGCCTACTACCAGCAGTTCTGCCGGCAGTTCGGCGTCGACCCCGGGAGCAACCTCACCTGCTGATGAGCTGAGCTGATCCGCCGGCCACCACTTCCGATCAGGATTCAGGAGTCGTCGTCACTCGTCAGGCTGCACTCTGTACACATACATGGCATGTACTCCGGTGTGTTGGTGTGTGCTATCCAGTTTCAGATGCAGCCGAATAATTATTTGATTTCAACTAAACTTGATTTGCACTGTGAGCTACGATGTTTTTGCAAGTTCTGAGTTTTGAGTCTCAGGAATACTAATAATGAACGGTATGCCGTTCACATAGGTGTTTTATACTGTGTTTTCATGTGTTTTATTCGATGTTTTATGAGCATTTTACACGTGTTGCGTTTCATTAGCGTTTTACGTAGTGTTTCATCTATTTCATCCGGTGTTTCATGCAAAATACCTATACTGTTTGAACGATATACCAATTCACTATTAGCTTGAAAAGTCTAGTTTGTTTTGTTGGACCTGGTTTTTATTGATTTGAGATGCACCATTAAGACAGAAAAGAAGGAAATTTATAAACACGAGCGTCTAGTAGCGATGAGACACTGCACGGCCCGTAGCTTGTCTTCAAGTCGTGTGCGTTGCATGCGTATATCGGCTTGCTCGTTGGTCAGTCCCCATCTTTTTCGTTCTCTCAAGTTTTTTCATATCTCTCTCTCTCTCTTCTCTGTCTCTACTCATCTGATGGGCTCGTTTAGTGAATTCGATGGTTGGACTGGTGAGGCCTTGCCAAATTAAAGTGCAAAATTGTCACGGGCAGAGCAGGAAGGTTGGATCGCGATTGATCGGTGCTCCTTCGCCGGTTGCATAGGTGCACAAGTAAGCCGGATGCACCGGATGCGCAGGGCCGTTCCAAAGTTTTTTAGGGCCCGGGGCGAGTTAAAACTAAGAGACGTCTTACTCACATATAAGAAATCTATGTTTAAAATGATCATTTACGGAAAATACAATATGTTACGGGTTGCTCCTCAACACTTACGTTTAAATTTTTCCTGTTCATATTACATCGCGTGTAAAAAATATCATTTGAATTCTCAGTATTGTCTAATCATCGTTTACATCAGGCTCATGAGGTGCTACAAATACAATATGTGTAGGAGACTTGAATTAATATAAAAGGATTTTTTCATTGCTCCTTTTCTTATGAGGTCATCGTTTCTTGGTCATGTTCTTATTTCTTTTTTTTCACACACATCCAAATAAATATTTTCTAGAAGACATATTGCAATAGTAAACACGCACAAAAAATAATGAAAAAGGAAAACAAATAGGCAACCAACCAAAATATAAAAGCTTAATTGCTTAAAATTAAGATATGAAACACCTTAAACACCTTGGATTTGAAAAGGGCCCTCGATGCTAATCAGCTGACTAGCAGTAGCAGCGGCAGACAGCTAGCCACTCGCACGGCCGCTCCGCGCGCTGGCGCCGGCATGGTCTCACCGACGACCACTAAGCACAGTGCACCCCGGTGCCCTCAGCTCTTTGCCGGTGTGCTGCCTAACGTGTTGCCGCTCAACGCTCCCCAGATCACGATGACGGCACTTGACAGACTAGCTAGTTGCCTTCGTGCCTCCCTTTCCTGTTGCCTTGTAGTCATCGGTTAAACGAAACGACAAAGAATAGGCTACGAAGCGGCAGGCAACGCAGTAATCGTCAACTGGTCCACTAATTACTTAATTAGTAATTGTGCATGTTAGTGGAATTGGAAAACCAAACGGCATACACAACTTGAGCCAGCTATTAGCTAGTTTTACGAGCCTGAACTAACAAGATGTTTGTGGGTTGATTTAATGGGCTCTACTGGACTTTCTTCTCAGCTATCTAATACTACTAACACCTACAAATTACATGGATCGGGGCCCCTCTAAGTTGGGGGCCCCTGGCGGTCGCACTGCCCGCCCTCCCCTTTGGGCCGGCCCTGCGGATGCGTTCCCCTATATAAGAGGCTAGAGGTTGGAGAAGAAATATTATTTTGGGTTGAAACATTAGCTTGGTACACATGAAACATTGTGCTTTGCTTGGTGAAAGTGTGGAACATGTTGTTTGATTTGGCGAAACGCTTTATTTATTTGTGAAACATTGGTTTTACTCCGTTCAAACATTGCAAGATGTTTGCGCTCTTAAAAATAGTCATTTGCCCTTGTAAAACAACAATTTTGATCATGGATGTTTCATCAATACCTTGTCGACGTTTCACAGGGATAGATCAAGCCACGCGTTCATAGTCTCCTGCGAATAGTTGAAACATATGTTTGCTTTATTGAACATATTTTTTGTCTTTGTGTACCCACCGCCCTACAATCATCCCCATGATCCCTTCCTCACCACCTAGACGCTGCCCTCTAACATGAGGGCCACGAAGTATATACCCATCCGTAAACTCTAACCAAGGGGGAGGGGTGCATAAAGGAAGGAGGTGGGTGCGAAGGACAATTAAGAGGGATGTTTCGTCGAGGGGTGCAACTAGGGATGGCAATGGGCACCAACCCACTTAGTATCACTATTCCAAACCCATGCCCGCGAAGAAAAAATTTGCCCACTAAAAAATCCATACCCATGATGGGTACTAGTTTTTGCCCGTGCCCATACCCATGCAGGTTTCGGATACCCACGGGTTACCCATACCCACGAACATCAACACGACAACAGTTCAACAATCAACACACGTGGTGTGGGCTGCGCAAGTGGCAGGCGGAGCGGAGTGGGTTGGGGACCTAGCTAGGGCATTGGCAAGTGGCCGATGGCGGCGGCGTCTACGCAAACAACACAAGTGATGAGCATGCGCGGCGATGGGGGGCCTGGCATGCGGCTAGGCAAGTGGCGACGACAATGTCTGGCAGCGGGGATCCTAAGAATTACCAGTAGTGACTGTGTGAGTGAAAATAGGCAAATAGCGCAGAGTGCCTGGGTAGCCACTAGCCAGGGTGGGAAAGGTTAGGATTTGAAACTTGGAAATAGATTGAAAGGTTAGGATTTGAAACTTGGAAATAGATTGAAACATGTAGATATTTTTAATTGGGCCTATTTAGTACTTACTATGAATGACTAGATTTTTATTACCCATGGGTTTGTGAGTTTGGGTAGTCCATACCCGTGTACCTGCTAGGTTTGTTTTTTGGCCCATTAGAAAACCCATGGGTAGAGAAATTAGCCCAAACCCATATCCTAATAGCGTAAAACCCATCGAGTTGCGGGTAATGGGTACTGATCGCCAATTTGCCGTTACGAAGAAAGAGGCCAGTGCAGAGAAGGAGACCGCCGACACACCAAAGAAGAGGAGGGGCAGGTGAGCTGGGGAACGGGCCGATCATCTCTAATTGATGTCATGTGCATGTATGTGCTAGCCCAACATCAGCGTGAGCATCAACTATTTTCAGGAGGCATGGGATGCACGGAGGATGATAAGTTTATAGTGGGCTGCTACCGGCCTGCTGGCTGGAAACAGTGCTCTCCCCTGATCACCGAAACAAAATCCTCGTCCGAAGCCCATCCCGAAAAACCATCGGACGTCCAGGATCAATCCTAGACCATCGATTTGTTTTGTATTTTTATTTGAGTTGTTTGAATTTTATAAAATCCAAACCTATATTCATTCATTTATTTGAATTTATTTGTTTTTCTTAGTATTTTATTTTAGAGAACATTGCAAGAGAATACGATGACCAAAATTAATACCACTTCCTCCAATCATAAATTTATATATAACATTTTGAATATTGAAATAGAACCTAAAATGCAACCTTAAACACTAATAACTATTGTAATTAATTTGTAAATATTTTTAAGGCCAAATCTACACAAATGATTTTTGGGGCACATACGTACAATGTTTGGTTTTAGGGCACGTACGCACGACGCTACAAACATTTGCTGTCTGGCTGTCTGCAGTAGGATGCTGCTAGCTATATATGTCATGTACACACAACGTTAGAGATAATTCATATATCAGTATAAATATCCATATTTTGCATACAACTACCAACTTGTTCATGTGCTACAATCAAATATATATAGAATCATAGGCAGCTCGAGTGTCTATATATGCATCATCTCTTCTATTCACATATCATCATGTGTTCTACGTTTCTCTAGCAGTGCAAATTTTATGTTAATTTTGTACGAGCCCTCAAAATGCTAAGATCGGCCCTAAAAACTTATGGCAGCTTATAGGTAGTTGACATTGTGTCGTACACGTATTTATATATCCGAACTAATTAAACAGTTAAAGATACTATACAGTTCAGTACAAAACTTTGACTTCTACGTATCTCAAGCGATATATATGTTTGTAATGAGAGGAGGCATGCACATAATTTATCCATTTGGACTTGCTCCTATGCGCGCGCGCGTATATATATACACTAGCCGCGACAGCGCTCCCCTAGCGCCACCGTTGACGCACGCGCGGGAAAAAAGCGTGGCCGAGCCAGGGGCGAGGGAGCGCTGGGCGGGAAGCAAACACGCGGTGAGCGAGCGAGCTGCCGAGCGCGTGGCGTACAGGCGAGCAAGTGAGCTGTCGAGCGAGCCTACGCAGCGAGCGCACAGGTGACGGAGCGAGCGCTGCGCGAGGAGGCAGGCGACGCGAGCGGGCGCTGCGCGAGGAGCGAGCCACATGGCGCCCAAAACGCATTGCACCAGCATAACCGGGCTTTGTACTATTTATTATTATTATAGATAAGGTGCCGCAAAAGAAATAGACTATATAATGCCTAGCTAGGCTGGATAAGGCGCCGATGATAGCATTAATTCGCACGTATACGGTACTGAATAACGTTCTTCGTATATTCTGAGATAGTACGCAGTTTTTTGAAATATCGACGCGCCCTCCAAAATATAACTTCGACCACTAAAAACATTAGAATTTATTTATAAAACTAAATCAAATTATAATATTAAAGAAGTTTTTTCAAGACGAATCTATCCGTGTAATTATTATGTGCTCAATTTAAATAGTTTAAAAAATTATTTCAGATAAAGTGCTAAAACTTTTATTTAGAACAAATTATTTCAGACGGCTATTATTTTAGAACGAAGAGAGTAACACAGCTGCTCTAAAAAGCATAAAAAAAATTAATTAGGATGCATCTAGCAATCTAATGTTCAGGGATAACAGTGCTCAAAACTGTCAACTAACAAAATAACTAGAATTAACTTCTTCCAAAAAACAAAAGGATATTCAGAAGAAGGAGAACTGCAGGAAGTCCAAGAAAACGAAGGGAGCTTCTTCCAGATGTACGAATCAAGGGCGTAAAAAAACCGTCGTACAAAGGGAGCTCTTGACCTTTGCTGAAGCTGAGGGACGCATGTCTCACTGTCTCTCACACTGCTGCTCTCGCGGTCTCGCCTAGCTAGCTTACGTAGCTAGCTAGTGGCCGGGGCCTCTGGGGCTCGGCCCAGACGGGAGCTGCGCCGTCCACGCCATGGCCGTCGTCGTCGGCCTCGCCCTCTCGTGGAGCGTCGCGTACGCCGCCGCGTCTTCGCTCCGGAGCCGGCCGTCCGGCGGCGACGGCCTCGCGGCATCGGCGGCGACGACGACGATGCAGAGAAGCGCGACGGCGAGCAAGATGTTGGACGTCCGAGCTGCTGCTGCGGTGGACTTCATAGGTAGTAAGGCGATGGAGAG
The DNA here is from genome assembly GCA_005191435.1 of Raddia distichophylla. Taxonomy (NCBI): domain Eukaryota; kingdom Viridiplantae; phylum Streptophyta; class Magnoliopsida; order Poales; family Poaceae; genus Raddia; species Raddia distichophylla. The sequence goes on from SPJY01013647.1 coordinate 2,238,360, forward strand.
CCCCTACACACACACACGCATGCACAGGAAGCTCAGCTCGGCTAGCTGCTACACTCGTGTACGTGGTATTGGTAGTTACCTTCTGCTTGGAGTTAGGGCTGCAGGATCTTGGCATTTTTAAGATTTTAGCCTGTGCACTTTAATGGATTGTTGATTTAAACCTGATGGAAATAGAGCGTTACGTATTTGTTTAGGCTAATGCTTTGTCGCTAAGATTTAATCGGATGGCGCGCCACTGGCGCGTTTACCGCACTAGTATATATACATAAGGCGCCGCAAAAGAAATAGACTATATACTGCCTAGCTAGGCTGGATAAGGCGCCGATGATAGCATTAATTCGCACGTATACGGTACTTCGTATATTCTTAGATAGTACGCAGTTCTTTTGAATATCGACGCGCCCTCTAAAATATAACTTCGACCATTAAAAAACATTAGAATTTATTTATAAAACTAAATTAAGTTATAATATTAAAGAAGTTTTTTCAAGACGAATCTATCTGTGTAATTATTATGTGCTCAATTTAAATAGTTTAAAAAATTATTTCAGATAAAGTGCTAAAAATTTTGTTTAGAACAAATTATTTCAGATAAAGTGCTAAAAATTTTGTTTAGAACAAATTATTTCAGACGGCTATTATTTTAGAATGAAGAGAGTAACACAACTGATCAAAAAGCATAACAAAAGTTAATTAGGATGCATTAGCAATCTAATGTTCAGGGATAACAGTGCTCAAAACTGTAAACTAACAAAATAACTAGAATTAACTTCTTCCAAAAAAAAAAGGATATTCAGAAGAAGGAGAACTGCAGGAAGTCCAAGAAAACGAAGGGAGCTTCGTCCAAATGTACGAATCAAGGGCGTAAAAAAACCGTCGTACAAAGGGAGCTCTTGACCTTTGTGAAGCTGAGGGACGCATGTCTCTCTCACACTGCTGCTCTCGCCTAGCTAGCTTACGTAGCTAGCTAGTGGCCGGGGCCTCTGGGGCTCGGCCCAGACGGGAGCTGCGCCGTCCACGCCATGGCCGTCGTCGTCGGCCTCGCCCTCTCGTGGAGCGTCGCGTACGCCGCCGCGTCTTCGCTCCGGAGCCGGCCGTCCGGCGGCGACGGCCTCGCGGCATTGGCGGCGACGACGACGATGCAAAGAAGCGCGACGGCGAGCAAGATGATGGACGTCCGAGCTGCTGCTGCTGCTGCTGCTGCTGCGGTGGACTTCATAGGTAGTAAGGCGATGGAGAGCCCCTACACACACACACGCATGCACAGGAAGCTCAGCTCGGCTAGCTGCTACACTCGTGTACGTGGTATTGGTAGTTACCTTCTGCTTGGAGTTAGGGCTGCAGGATCTTGGCATATAAACCCAATGCGCTAGAGATTTTGATTGTTCATGGAGTAAAAAAAAAAAACCTATATGTGCTTCATTTGTCCGTATTCAACGGTTCTCTTTGATCCGTGAGATTGCCTTGATTGCAGCGAGAAAACCAGGAGGACACTCCTCTCGTGTCTTTTCATGCGTGAACGTTTGCATATAACCTAGTGTTGGTCATGTACACGCACTCATGTTGCACATGGCGACATGACAACAAAACTGTATATTAAAATCAAAGTTATCATTAAAATTGTCGGTCTTGAAGCAAAGGAAATCTAATGGTTTAGCATGGGCAAAGGGACAAACCCTTTTTTTTTTCCCCCTTGAGATAGCAAAGGAACAAACTAGTAGGTCTATTACATATCAATGCCTACAAAAGAGCCAACAATGTATGCTCCACATGAAACTTGTCATTTCGCTCGTAATAGTATAATTCCCTCCATGCTTGGTGCATTATCACCGGAACTGCTTCCTCCTGTCCTGGAAAGATGTTATTAATTTCGAATATCGGCTTACTCTTTAAACTGCAATTTTAACCACCGATTACTATCGTAATGTTCTTTTTTTTTTTTTTAAAAAAAAGGGCAGACTCAATTGCGATGCTGAATATGGTAAAAATAATATTTAGAGCTAAGGCCCAAGGTTGAAGTTTTTGAGCCACAAGTATTAATTTTGTCCGCATGTTAACACCGACGAAAATATTGTAATATTGTTGGTTACTGATGAAAGGGTCTTTTTTTCATTTAGCACATTTCATTGGCCTATTTTCATTGGCAAACCAACGAAATTATATTAATTTCGTCAGTTTGATAATATTTTCGTTGGTTTCTAGCTGACGAAAATATATTGGATTCTTGTAGTGCTCGACCGACAAACCTAGCCACTAGAAGGAACCAAAACATCCACCATGCAAACTTAGCAAACCACAATTTTTTGTCATTCGTCTAATTCAAAAAATTATAAAAATATCATTTATTTTGCTGTGATTTGTTTTATCATTAAAGCTACTTTAAGTATGAATTACTCCCTCTAATTTAAAAAAACTGGACGTTTTATACACTATTTAGAATACAAGGTCATAGTTATTAGGGGTATTTTTACTATGCTGCCCTTATTAAAGGCTATTGTTTCATTTATTAGTAGGAATGAGGCATAGCGCAGTTGGTGGAAGTTTTGCTCTTGGATCAAGGGATGCATGGTTCGAATCCTGCATGTGTCATTCATTGCGCCATTTTGTACTCGGCATGTTTGCATGCGTCCATTCTTTGTGCATGGCGGTTGGATGGTGCCTATTTTTCCCTTGGCAGCTTGCTTGGCGCCTTTTTTTTTCAGTTTTTTTCTTTTGGCGTGGCTTTTCATCTTTCTTATGTGGCGCCAAGATTTTTCCCGCACGCCGTTAAATATGAGCCAGCTTTTCCCTCTCAAGCACAGTACAGAACAAAAATGGAACCTCATAGAAGGCCACTAGATGACATAGATTTGAATATAGAGGCACCTCAAGAATTTTTTCATAACCATGAAATTGATTTGAACATGGAGCCTGCTCAAGAAGACAACGGTAAACTCTCTCTTTTTCTTTGTGTTTTTAAGTTTTGTTTTGCACTTGTTTTGCATCGTTAATGAACATGCAACATTCATTTTTTTTTTTTCTGTAGAAGCTAATGACAACACTCATATTCCTAACCATGGAATAGATATGGACGTGCAGCCACTAGAAGAAAGTGGTAAGCCCTCTCATTTTTTTAGGTCAAATTGACACTTGTTTTCTCTACATTTCCCCCCTAATTGATCATATTGTTCTCTGTAGAATTTAATGATAATACTCATATTCTTAACCATGGAATTGATTTGAACGTGGAGCCTGTTCAAGAAGACAATGGTAAGCTCTCTCTTTTTCTGTTCATTTTTTCCTCTACAGAAGCTAATGACAACACTCATATTCCTGATCATGGAATAGATATGAACGTGCATTTTTTTTTTTTACATTTCAACCATGGCCGCGGCGACATCGCCGACGACGGGCTAAGAATTCTGTATTTGCTAGTGTTGTTGGCCTTTGCTTCTTGCATAGCAGTTCATATCATATACACGTACATGAGCTAGCGCGTGCAAATGCATCGCTTCGGGCTAGCTGCTTGCCTGCATGCATCGAGGAGCAGCCCAAACGTCTCTGCTAATTACTCCTCTAGGGGTAAAACTAGAAAGAGAGCTCACCAAACTCTTAAATGTCCAGTTTTTTGGCACTTTGATTGAATAGCTAAAACGTCCAGTTTTTTGAAACTAGAGGGAGTATATCTTTTCATGTTTGCACTAATTTTTTGAATAAAACGAATGGTTAAAGACGTGTAAAAAAGTTAAATGGGTTAAAAAAAAATTACGGAGGGAGCACTTTCCAAAATCTCTGACTTTGCGTGCTTAGAATCCTTGTTTTTCTTTCCACCGAAAATCAAGCGCACGCATGTGAGCTACCGCGCGAAGCTCGAAGCAGGTCACGCGCGCCGTTGCGCTTGGACATGGACTGGAGCGACTTCGGCTCGGACGCAGGCACGCAGCACCGGGAGCTGCTTGTTTTACGCGCCCCGATTTCCTCCGGCCGGCGCCGAGCACGAGGGGATCGCAAATTACGCGTTTCCTGCCGCGATATAGTACCGGAATCAACTAACCTACCTAGTAGGAGTAGTAGCCAGGGTTTACAAAACCACGGAGCAGCTCCGAGCCGTCTACCGCGCGGACGGTTAACCGTGGTTAGCCACGGTTTTCAACCGGTTTTATCCTAATGCAAAACCACAATACCTCGGTTTTGTTCATAGTTAGCCGCGTTTTTTGACGGTTTTCTGCGGTTAACCGTGGCTTATGAGGGAACAAGGTTGAAATCGATGGAAATGGCTAAATTTTTTTAAAATATACATTAGAAATTTGAATTTTAAAATTTTTCTAAACATTTTGGCCATTGAGAAATTTGAAATTTCTAATGTAAAATTCCTAAAATACATTAGAAATTTGAATTTTAAATTTTGAATGTAAAATTTATTTGAACGAATTTTGACCAAACCTCTAAACCCTAAACCACGGTTTACTAAACATGGTCCGCGAAGCCGCGGTTAACCGGCGGTTTTTGAAACCCAGGTAGTAGCTACTCCATGTTACTCCCTCCGTCCAATATATAGGACGCATAAGTTTTTTTAAGTTGTCCCATAATATAAAGCGCTTTCCCATTATTTTTTTGGGAAAGACGAACAATTAACTCATAGTTAAGCTATTCACATTGTAAAATTCATGCTTTTACTAGCTTTAGCTATTAAAGCTATTAATTAAATGCATGGGAAGGAGATGCATACTTCGAGTAACGAGATAGTTAAAGATGATTTACTCTCTGAAACACCATTTTTTGGTCTTTGATAAAAAATTTTATACGTTCTATATTTTAGAACGAAGGGAGTAACTAACGCGTGGCGCTCTCAGAAGGAACCGTCCGCCGTTGACCGGCGTGCGCGCACCCGTACGTACGTACGCGCACATGCCGGTGATGGAGTTGGGAAGACGCCAAGCCGCTTGCCCAGTGGCGGCATGCTGGCGGTACGGTCTCGTCGACTTTTTCCTACACCATGTCACTGGCTTGTTCTGTTTAATTTGGCTAGAGAACCTATTTTGTTTTTTAATTTTCCTACACCGTCCAGGTGTTCCGCCCCGGCGCCGCCGCTACCGCACGACCAGAATTGGCACTATGCCCTCTACTGACCTCCTTGGCTCACTCCATCGCTCGGAATCGGCTAAACTACAGCTTTAGCTGTTGGTCGGTAGCAGGGCGGAACGTTACATATGCCAACCATTTGAAAACGTTGGCAATCTCTCTTGAGATATTTGATGAAACTTGAACAGTGGCCTGAATGCTTACGGGACAAATTTTGGATATGTGGTTCCTTGTGGCGATTGGTAAAGTGGACAAAAATCACTAAACATCGTCTTGGAGGTGGATTGTCACTCTCTACTAGATGACATTAGATTCCCGTTCACCAGAAGATACACCAGCTAGCATCATATCATAATATAAATATCATACCAGATCTTGTTCATGTGTTAAAAGAAAAGGAGTCCAGTTGGAAGAGAAATCCCAAACAGAATCACCAAGGAAGATGCAGAGCTAAAAACCCTCACACTTTACTTAACAAGTCTGCATCTAGTGACGGTCCCGATGGTCATGACGCCTGCAGAGATGCAAAAGACCTGTTAGATGCATCTTCAACATAATCATGATCAGACCTCCAGTAAAAAAAAGTCCCTATTCAAAGAAATAGCTTAATCTTCGTATAAAAAGAAAAGCTAGTTGCAAATCACACAAAATTACAGGCTACTAATTCAATCAATTCATACTAAACACAATCCATATCAATGCTAAACTTTATGAAAATCTAGACCATGACACTACTGAAATTTATTTGATATACATTAGATGGACCCACAAACTAACAGAACATTTTTTTTTCCTTGAGGAATTTTAAATTCCATATTGAACCTGATGCCTCCAGGTAGATAGTGACCTCCAACTTTATGTAAAAAGTAGAGCAGGTGTGAACATACTTGTGTCGATCATAGTCTCTAGAACTGTCCCTTGGAGACCGTGACCTCCGGTGGCTCCTTGAATCATAACTAGAAGATCTCCTTGATTCTCTATCCTTTTCTTTGTCATATCTACTTTCTCTGTCATGGTAGCGATCATGGCTGCTTCTACGGTCGTAATTCCGATGCCTGTCATGGCTGCTGCCTCGGTCTGCTCTATGACGGTCCCTGCTTGAAGCTCTCTCATGTTCCATGCTCCTTTCCCTGGACCTAGTTGTCATATAAGACACAATTTTGGAAAGCTTTAGCATCATGACAAATAAAACAATGTTGTGCTTAGCATGAAGTTACCTCCTGTCATCTTCAGTTCGGTCTATCTTTCGCCTTTCGCTTTTCTCTTCCTGTACACATAAAAAATAAAAGCAAATAATTCATGTTAACTGAGATTCCAGTACAAGTACAGAAGTCAATAATTCAGCCATGTTAGCAAAAGCCTGGCGCTAACATGTAAGTATGTAACTCTGCATGACCAAACTTCAGTCTAAAAGATTATATGATTATAAAAACTGACCTTCAGTTCAGACAACTTCTCACGTATCAGCATATAACCCATATGAAGTTTCCCTCCAAAATGATCTGCTAAACGTCGGTCACTGTTTGAAAGAAAAAAGTTATCTACCATGATAAATTGTAAACAATGTGTTACATATATTCTAGTAGTTTGTCATTATTTACTATATCTCTTAACAAGACATCTATAATCCGCAAGGATAAAACTATGTACAAAATAAACACGCACATTCTTTAGCTGCAAAAGTAATCCTCGTAAAAGTGGACCCAAAAGCCTGCTGGTGAAAAAGGAGGTACATGTATCCGTCAAAAGCTGAAGCATTTGAAACCGCAAATTCTGCTATACTCATAACCCCATGGCAGAAATTGACGGTGAGGCAAAAAACGACTTTACCTGTCGTACACACTCAAGAATGCTCCACATATGTCACATAGACGCAACTTTTGATCAGTCTGAACAAATGAGCATAAAATGGATAGTGTCAATAGAAAAACAAAACTACTAAATAAATTAAAACAGTGTACACATAATTTATTAATCTGAAATAAACTCCCCAAACAAGAATAGAGTTCTAGCATATATATAATCCAACAAGTAGGTATCTATATGGCCAATTGCTCATTTAAAATGGTGAACCTAAGGATTGGAAGTAAAAATGATGGACTCTTTTTTCTTATTGTAATGTGGAGTGCATCAGGAAAAGTCACCCAACTTACAATTTGAACATGAGCTGTCATTTTTGCAGAATCTGGAACAGGCTGTCGACGAACACCCAACTGATTAGAAATCAAAATAAAACGCATAAGGTATGAAACGTTACTCCTTCTGGCGATAAAAACAGAGTCTAAAACATATAGGCAGCTGCTACAACAAATGTAAATGTACTAAGGACAGAGATCAACCTTCTTGAGAGCTTCTGCTTCATCCAACAATTTTTGAGCTTCATCAATCTGACCACTCTCACCTGTTTGACATAAACGTTAGAAATCAATGTCCATTCTTAAACATGTACGAAGGGCTGCACAATGGGAATAATTGTTAATGACCAGGTATTCGGGATTGTCCTCTTAACAGTTAAGGGGGGAAAAAAGATTATACGAGGCATAATTTTAAAATAAAAATACCTAGTTCTTCCGCCTTTTTTATTTTTTCATTTATCATTTCTTGTGTGCGTTCATCAGGAGGTGCAGCAGCAGCAGCAGGTGCAGCTGGTTGAGCAGCATTTTGGAGAGAATTCATTAATGAAACACGGTCCTTATTAAAAACTTCGAGTAGCAGCTTTGCCTTGCAATAATAATAAAAATTTGTTACCAAAGCATAGGATTGAAAGAAATTCAGCTACAACTCAAGATTATTATTAGTACATAATTGAGCAGTGAAACCAGTAATACCTGTTCTTCAGCCCTCTGTTCCTTGATCTTGTCAACCTCTTCAGTAGACCGAATTTTTCCCTCAGTGTTTCCCTCAAGATCTAGAGGACAGACAGTTCATTAATTAAGTTTAATAGAGCAAACACCAGACACAAATATTTTAATGGAAATTGCTTTATAGTCCAGGAAAATTTAAATATTAGACAAACATTTAAAAAGTAGACTAGATAGGAAGCTAAGCACAGTACAAGTGGGCAAAAACAAAATATTGGACTAACAAAGAGAGACAGATTTCTTTTTAAAAAAATTAATGTTGGCAAAAACAAAAGGATTGGAGTATCAAAAGAGTCAGATCTTTAACAAACAAGGAAATGCTCAGGCAGTGTCAGTTCATTATTACCTTAATAGGAAGTAGGCACAACCACAACAAAATAATCAATAGATGAATTATGGAAAAGGACAGGCATCCATCCATGAACAGTCTGATTGTTGAGGTCAGCTTTCCATATATTAGCATGATTGCAGAGCGAAATAATAGCTAACAAACACTTAACAAACTAACAACCTGAACTAACACTGGATGGACTCAACGCTAAGATAAGGATAGAGAGCGAACTGACTGCAAGAGCCTAAGGCTCAGCAGGCTCAGCCTGATCTGGCGCAGCACCTGGAGGAGGCTCCGTCGGCGTGGCAACACCCTGCCGACGACCGCGCTGACGATAATATACCCGTCCAGGTGCATCCATATCATCTTGGATGAATAGTACCATATGCCTAGGACACAATTTAGTTTATTTGTTGTTTGATTTTGTTTACTTGGAGATGCCATTGTTAAATGCGATAGGCATAAAAGAACCATGGGTCATGCAAATATAAACATGTGTTAGGATTATAGCATTTACTAGGTTAGTAAAGTATGCATATTATGTTGAAACAGCATAATACTAAATGAGAAAATACATCAAGAAAAAGACATCTAGCATTTAGTTATCACGATAAATATTTAAAAAGATATGTTCAATTCAAGTTTGAAGAAAAATGCATCAGAACATGCACTCACAAATCTGACAATTTTGAAGAAAGCGCGAGTACATTTTGGATTTTATACTGAAGGATCAAAACCTTCTATATTTTCCCATTTCTAATAAACATATATATGGAAACTTGCATGAAGAGGCAACGGAAAATGGCATGGGGCCATGAAGGAACTTGAACAAGGATAGCATCGAATTTACCAAAATCGTCAATCTCCTTCATCTTCTTCTTAATTTGTTTGGAGAACTCATCAACTTCTTTGCTCTGCATTCGCAAGTATATTAGCTTTCATCATTTAGTCTATCTCCATAATGAAAAGATCAAGCATAACTGCATAAATGATTGGACTAAGAATAATTAATGAAAGGTACCTGCGTAACCTTAGTGACAGAAATTGCAATAGCTGCCTTAGCGTCTTCCTCCTCCAAACGCTTAAGTGCTCTTTCAATCTTCCTTTCACACTCAACTATTAGTCTTTCGATGGTTTCTTCCAATTCACGGTCATAATTGTCGGTACCTTTTGCTTTCGCTTCCTCATATCTATTACTAAGTTCAGGGGAAAAAACAATTCCTAACACCAGAGACATCCATGGGAAAGCACTTCAGTTTTTTAATGTTATCTAGCGGATTCCTAGAAGGACATATCCTCAATTTTCTCCCCAATTAAATGGGAAACCCAACCCAAAGGGGAAATTAACTATATGCCACTCCAAAGAGTGACAATTGAGAATATGCCACTCAAAAGATGGTAATTGAGGATATGCCACTCCAGTGAATTACTCCTTAATAATATGCCACTTTAGACTTTTCCCATTTAACTAATTCCCTTTTCTCATCCTAAAATATTAAACTACCACTCCCTTCACACCGTCGGCCAGCGCACGGGCGACACCGTCCACACAGAGGGAGGCTCGGACCATGGGCACGTGGGCGAGGTGCCTAGACGCGTCGACGGCGAGAACAATCAACAGTCGGTGCACGGGCGGCACGAAGGGAGGCTCGTGCCCTAGGCGCGTGAGCGCGGTGGTTGGACGTGCCGGCAACTAGAACAATCAGCGGCTAGCGCATGCGACACAAAGGGAGTCTCGGCCTCTCGGGCCTTGGGTGTGCGGGCGAGGTGCCTAGGACCTAGGCGCGCGGCCACCGTGGATAGGGGACGGCAGCCGGCGCGGTCTCCCGCGCGACAATGGCTAGAACAATCGACTGCGGTGAAAACAATCGATCGGCAATGGCTAGAAGCCTAGAACAATCGGTGGCGGTGAAAACAATCGATTTGGTAATACGCAGTTAGGGATTGTGAAGGGAGGGGTAGTTTAGTCTTTTAGGATGAGAAAAGGAAATTAATTAAATGGGAAAAGTCTAAAATGGCATATTACTAAGAAGTAATTCATTGGAGTGGTATATTCTCAATTACCATCTAGAGTGGCATATTGTCACTCTTTGGAGTGGCATATAGTTAATTTCCCAAACCGAAATTACCGTTGGGCATCTCCACAAATCCGCTCGCATACCAAATCTAACTCCAAAAGCAGAACACATGAAAAATAAATGGAAGCAATATCGACCCAGAGGATACTCTTTACGCAGCTGCAGCGAGTGCAGCTTGGGGCACGGCCCCATGTCCATCTTCTGCAAAACAACCAGAAACGCAGAGAGATCAGCGAGCTCGGATCGAGCCGGAACCCCGAGGGGCACAGCGCCGAGGCCCCGGCAGGGAGAGGAGGAGCGAGAGAAACACGCACGGTGAGCTGGAAGAGGTCGTGGGGGCAGAGCCCGGCGAGGAAGAGACGGCAGACGTCGCGGTCGTAGTACTTGCGGCTGACCTCCCGCGCGTCGCCGTTGCGGTTGGCGCCCATGAGCTGGTCCAGCTGCTTCCGGATGGCGTCCATGGCGCCGCCCGCTGCGCGCACTAGCAGCTAGGGTTTTGGGTGGCGAGGGATGAACTCGGAGACTGGACCACGGAACTCGGAGCCTCGGAAGCCACTGGAACCCTCCCTCCCTCTCCGACTCTGCAATCTGCATGCCGTTCGAGCCATCGAGTCGAGGTGGCGGTGGGAGATAAACTGGGCTTGGCGCCGTGTACGGCCCACATACCGCAGCCCACGGCCCAAGGCCTGGTCGCCATCAGGGAAACGGGAGCAGCGGTGTCGTCACAACTCCAACCGCTCTCCCTCCCAGACGCTGACGCCGCGAGCTCAGGTCTCTTCAACGCTCCGTCGGATTCGTCGCCGCCGCTTCCGGTGGTGAGCCCTCCTCTCCCCGCCTCCTCTCGGCGTCTCGTAAGCCTCTCCCTCTGATTTCCGGTGGATTCCTCTCGGAATGCTCGTGTGCATGGCCGCTGAGAGGCCCGACGCTGGTGATCCGACTCAATCGCCGCGCGTGCCGATGGATTGCTCCAGCCCTTGATTTTTTTTTTTCTTGCGCCATGAAATGTTCTAGCGTCTAGCACTCGGTGTCCGAGTGGTGGACGTCTTAACCAGCCGGCTAGGGCAGTGCTTGGGCCGTAGAACGCTGTCTTCATTCATCCTTTGGTTGCGCGATAACCACAACCCACAAATTCAACAGTGTGCTCGTTTACGTCTTATCCTGCCATGGTTCTGTAGTTTAGTTTTGGTATATCATTGCATGAACCGCGTCGCTGGCACAACCAGAAAGGAAACGGTTCTGACTGGGTGATGCAGGACCCGATGATTGTGTTCATATTTCATTTCAAGAAAATATATTTTTGATAGGCTGCAAAGCTGTATTCCTTTAAAGATAGGGAAAACTGGCCGTAGAAGACTGTAAAAAGGGTAGGTTACTAGGTTTGATATGTATCGTTATAAATTTGCAACAGTTTTTGCCAGAAGACACTTCCGCAATAAAATATTATATCCAGGCGTAGCGGAGAGAGAAACGATAGTAAAATGTCAATTTTACCCTTTGAGTTTAACAATGTGATATGGGCTAGAAAAATGGTAAAAACAGGAAAAACAGGACAAAAAATACACAAAAAAACTAAGGTGAATAAAACAGCGATTTTATCGTTTATCTCTCCTCTACATCTGGATATAGCATTTTATTGGTGAAAATGTCTTCTAACGATGAGTGTCATTTAGGGTAGTGTCATATAATAAAAAGACGAATATGCAATGGTACCTAGCACAACAATTTTTCCCAAGCTATTGCAAGTATTCTTTAGTGGATTGCTTGACTGTATTACAGTAAAAAAGTTCAACTGGTTGTTCATCCATCCTTTTTTTAGGACAATTCTGTGCTGATCTGAGCTAACTGCTTGGAGTTACAATGCACAATCTTATGAGCACAACTGAGAAAGACAGATTAAATTTTTGGTGCAATCTTTGTGACACAGAGATTGTACATCACATGGCAGAGCTCCTACTTCATGGATTGGCCACAGCTTCAGTGGATAGCACCACTGGTGATATCTTTAAGAGCCCATCTTCGGTAGCTGTTGGGATCAAGACCGAATTAACGGAATATCTGATTCAGACATCTGAAAAACTCATTTGTGAATTTGTGGACGGAGGCGAGGATCGTTCGGACCAATTAATAAAAGCATCCACCTGGCCAATGGAGTTTATATCAGACTTGATCGATGATTTTGCAACACAAAAAGGGAACTTGCTGAGCCATGTGTCTGGGTTTTTGTCTAGTGACAGCCGCCTGAACAAAATCAAAGACTTCACACGAAAGATGGAGTTGGAGAACTTCTGGGCACTGGATGGAAGGATGGCCACTGCAGAGGCTATTCTAAAGAACATAGACATGAAATGCATATTCCATTGCCCTGAGAAATTTGACACACCAGATAAACTAGCTGAGCACATAAGTCAATGCAAATTCAGGGTAATGAACTGTAAAAACGATGGATGCTTAGCAACATTCTCTGCTATTCATACTGAGAAGCATGACTCTATTTGCACATTCAAGCTCTTATCATGTGAACAGCTGTGCGAGCAGCAAGTTATGCGGTTCGAGATGGATAGACATTGCACAACAGTTTGCCCTATGAAGCTTATTAATTGCCCTTTTTACCATGTTGGTTGCGAAACAGCATTTCCACAGTGCACTCTTGATAAGCATTGTTCAGGGCTCTTTCAAACCCATCTGCTGTATGTTCTCCAAGTGATTACAAGACAGGATGCCTCTGTTATTGACATGAATCAACGGCTACAACTTCTTGAGAAGGTTAGTACAATCTGTAATTGGCCCTTCAGAGACAAGGTTTGAAATATATGCGGACCAATCGAAGTTTCATCATATTCATATAACACAAAATCAGTTTAATCCGAGAGCTGACAACTCAACAGCTAGAAGCAGTATTTAATTGTAGAACTGATGAAAGAGTGCACATGGTTTATCAGAAGGCAATTTTATGCCGCTGTTCTAGCGCAGCGTGCTCAATAGCGTAAACACAATTATCGAGCTGGAATGATTTTTTCATTAGGGCATGACCAATGCTATCACGATACTATTTATCCACTTTTCAATCATTACTCTACTTCTCCCTACATTTCCCCCTCTTATATTTTAATCCCAACCCTACTGCTACAGTGTTGGGAACACCAAATGGGCAACTTTTGAGAACACCAGACATACCCTTAGGACTTAGGGAAGAAAGGAAGAGCACAAAAAGGCATTCTGCAGAGCCCTTATACTAAATACCTACTTTGTTTTCACTTTTTTGTCTTACGAGCTGGTCTATACCCATATCTTACATAAGTTCAATCTCTAAAATTAATTTTCTGAATTTTTGGTTTCACAATTATATAAATTGCAAGGAGTAGGCAATGTTTTCTACACAAAGTTGTAATTGTTGAATCCTACCGGGGCTTGCACATAATTAGTAACTGATTATGAAAGAAAAGTGGTGCAAAATTTTAACTGAAAAACATGGATATGTTCATATACTATTTTTCCAAAATAATATTCATGTTAATTATTTTCTTTCAAACTTGTTACAGGCCCAGTCATTGAACGAGCTATCTGGGGCTTTAGATGTCAGGTCCCTCACTCTGATAACAAAGGAGCAAGAAGCAAAGATCAAGAAACTTGAACAGGACCTCAGAGTGCAAGAGGCAAAGATGAAAAAACTTGAGAACGAGTTTAGGTCAGGGAAAGTGAAATGATTGCCATGACTGCAGCCTTGCTGCATAAAGCGTGGTGGCATGCTTTAACATCTGTAACTATTGAACATCATAACTATACTGTTTATCATCATGTGTCCACTGTACATATTACAAACCACAGAATGCTATAGGCTTTAGAAATCAGCTTGCCTTCAATACAACTTTAAAATTTGGAGTAATGGATGTTTGACCATATCTATCACATAGGGAGTGCATGGATTTTTTGGGGATATGGTGCATTGGGATCATCTGCCATCCCCTTTGCGTTGGTCTTGTTCCAGGTTGGGCTCTTTTGTCAATGATATTGGGGGTGTATTTGATGCAAAATCCAAAAGAGCTGACCACCACACACATGGTTCTGGTGAGGACCTTCTATCATTTATAGAACAATACATATTTTATCTATAGAGCATAATTCATGAAACCTGTAACATATTGAAACCTAGGGAAAGTCTCATGAGCAAATCCTATTATGTTGATGAGCAACAGAGCTTCCAGTTGAAGATATTTATGAAAGTATTGATCAGGAAGATGGCGATTAAGCTGACTTGGTTGCATTTGTGTGCCAGTATGTGTACCTCCTGACTTCATCCCCTATATCTTGCTACAAATTACTGTGTTATGCTTCAAGACTCAAAGGCGTTCCTTTAAAAGATGTGCTGTGTTAATGGAAGTTTTCTGTAATATATTGCTGTCAGGTTAGTTTAGCTGAGCTGCTCAGTTGTGAATAAATCGTTGTATGATGCAGCTACCAGCTGAATTAATCAACACTACCACTGAGGAATCTGTGCTCTTATGTGATGCATGCACATTATATTCCAAAAAATAAAAATCCATCCCAGGCGGACTGTTCCACAATTAACCTGGACAAGCGCCAAATTATTGTTGCTGCCAGTTAATACATTAATTTAGACCATTACTTGAATAAGTAGTTGCAAAACATAGCTAACTGAACCCGCTCAGGTTCTATTGTACATTGGAGTAGTTCTGAATATAGTTTGCTAAACCAGGAATCTCTAGTTGATCAGTGACCAGTACCTGATATCAATGGATAGCCGTTAACTTGCCCTAGCTACTTGACTAATTCAATCTGCAGTTCTCAAAAAGAGAGTCAATCTGCCCCCTTTTGATGCTTGAAATACAGGACCTGCAACTTAGAACTATTTTCTTGCAAAGTGGAAATACTAAACTGAGTTACTTCTGTGGTTACATGGCTGGGCTATTGAATGATGTAATGACAACCATGATTTTCTGCTCTGCAGGAGTTACCTATCTCTTTTCAACACTCGAGTAAATAGTATCTTTGTATGTGATGATGTAACTCCGTAGGTGGTTTTCGACCGCATTTTTTTTTCATGATGAAGATGTCGCGACAACACCAACATTGGCTTGCCTATTTGACTTAACTTTCAGCATATAATACAGGCACGTTTCGAATTCTGCAAACTTGTCTCTTGTACTGCACTTTTATGTGTGCATGGAGCTATGTCGGTGGTTTTCAACTGCAGTTTTTCATGCTGAAGATATTGTCACAATATCATCACTACCTTGGCCATTGGACTCAGCTCTAAGGACATAATTGCAGGCAGCCTCCAAAATCTTGCAAACTTCGTTCCTGTACTGCACCGGACAGGAAAGAAAAGAAACCATCAAATACTATTTTTGGAAAGATCAAAGTATAGTTTCTCTGCTACCTATATGGTTTCTATGGTTAAAATTACTACAAGGTTGTGCAGTGCAGAGAAATTTGGAGTCATTATTTATCATCTCCTTTTGATTTTCAAAATTTTCCAGTACTAATGACTGATAACGAAGAGCTTGCCTGATCCCTGAACATTCTGTTCTTGCATCCATTATGATCAAAGTAAGTTTTTTTTACTAAATTAAAATGAAATAACCTTTGAAGGCTGAAATTCTGATGCAATTATTCCTACAATCCAAACTGTTGCAAGTGTTTAGGATTCTGATGAAATTATGTTCTTTCATTTTTCTCAGATTACAGAGTTGTAAATTATTAATGAAATCTTATGTTAGCAGCTTCTTATTTCTTTGCTAGGAGGTCCATAAAATTAACAAGATAGTGTGGCATACCTCATCTGTTGCTCCAGATTTTATTTTGGATTGCAGAATGCACCATTTCTTCATGTTTACACCTATTATATGCATAAAAGGTAATATAATATCATCAGAAATATCTTGTACTGGATAAACATTTAACTTAGTAGGCATTTTATAGGACAAATTAATAGGAAATTCAACTTACCGATCTTTATATCCACTTGGCATGTCGAATCAGAGGTTGCTCTTAGAGACCACCTGCAGTGTATCTGTAATCAAGCATCAGCTACAATTCTCCTCCACAGGAAAAAATATTTACATCTCTACTAGCAAGGCCGATATGTTCTGGCCAGGAGAAATAAATGGTTGAAAATGGAAACTTTGTTTTGTATTCAACAGTATCAATATCTTACTATGCTAAATATGAGTGCATCATTGTGTTTATTGGATATAGGTTTAACTTACCATAAAAATTAGACAAAATTAACATAAAAGATATGAGAAACGAAAGGGGCATACAATTATTAATTTTTGTCCAGAAGAGCAAATGGTAATCTTTCAATAGTTTTAAACTTTCATTTTATTTTTTAAATAGTTTGTAGTAATGCCAAATACCTCGAAGTAAGAACCGAATGGAACATCATGTGCCTGATGCTTTGTCTCATAGATCTGAAATCAGATAGAAACTCAAGTTTGCACTAAATGAATGAAATATAATTAAGGAAACTTGATTTTCAATGAAATATGTTGTAATGTGTTGTTACCAAGTTTCTTTTGTCCTTGGAGAAAGAAGCATGCTGCCATTCTGTCACAGCAGTGTCCGGAGGACACAAAGGACTGTGGCATAGAGACCTGAAAGTCACTTCTCGAATGTTGCCACCATAAACGTCTGAGATAAACCACTTGCTCATCTGGAGAAAGAAAAAACCAAACCTTCATCTATTAAGTTTTGGTGATTAATGTTGCTTGCTGTCAATTGAGTAGCCACTCCATGAAATTTTCATAACATAGAATTTTGAAATAGTTAAACTAAGAAAATAGGCACCTTTAAATTTGTATCTTTTCTTGTATCTCGATACTTCTGGAAAAACATTGAATTATCGCCTAATATAATACTGAAAAACTTCTCAGATGTACCAGGGAAGGTATTCTGAAAGAGAATGTTATCTTGAAAATTAGGAAATCGAGTTACAATTTTTTGTGTGAAAATAGGAAAACAAACTTGGATGCTCACGCTGGTTACATCTACTAGAACATGTTCATTGATGAAAGGTTGGAATGTGATGGCCTGTGCAATGCTTTTTTCTTCTGTTTTTATGCTGTCTGTTTTGTCATTTGTATTGATACTTCCACTTCGAAGATCTGAATGTGCTCTCACCTGCTTGTAGGGTAAACAAGTTGCAAATGCTCAAATATTTTCCACAAGATGCGAATGAAAATATCAAAATAGAATATTTTTGGATACCCTCTTTTCAGCTTCTAAGATTGCTCTGTAATTCTGTAGTGCTGTCTCTAGAGCTCGAATTGTACGGTTTCGATGCCAGAATGATGTGAACTTGTATCTAATCCTTCCTGGAAAAATTAAGCCAGGGATGCTCAATACAAAATCTCTGAATAATTTTCCAACATGGATGATGGTAGATTTTTTCAATTTCTAGATCAGGTTGCATGCTCTTTTCAATATAGTAAAGAGTTACTTCCCAGAACTCTCTAGCTAGTTTTCTGGCTAATTCTTGTATAGTGTAAAGTTCTATCCTGCTTTAATAAAATGGCAGGGCTCCTTCCTGTTTGCTCGAAAAAAATAATAAAGAACTACTTGTGAATGAGTACTTCAACCTGGAAGGAAATGATATAATTTGAACATTGAAATGGTATATTGCAATCTGAACCCATAGCAGTCTAGTTTTCCAAATAGGCATGTTTTTTAATCTTGGTAAAATTATGCTACTGAAAAATAATTTACCATTTTGGCTGCACGAGGGAGGCGCTCCATGGCCACCTGCGCCTGTGTGAAGAAAAATAGTAATTGCTGGGTTGATAAGGGAATGCTGGCTCCTTTTTATCTGTGGTACAGTATAATGTATTTGTCAATTATGTCAACCAATATAAAGCAAACTAGGGCCATGAAAAGAGCTACATGGACTGCATACCTCATCAATATCTTGTAATGGAATAATCACCTAGAAATTGCAGGTCTTAGAACATAACTCAGGAAAATCATAAAAAGGATACAAAAATATGGAAGTTTAGTTTGAACTTATCCGTCACTATTTCCACACTATTATTGATTTGCTGCAGCGATTACCTCATTTGTTTTCATTAGCTGGTAGGAGTTATATAAGATGGAATTATGATTAGCTCAGCCTGCAGATTTTCTGAGGCATTTGATGTTCTGTATTTTACTCACCAGTTACAATTGTACCAGGAGCTTGTTGTTTTTGAAGAGACACAGAAAGGAACATAATATGATTCCCATCTTCAAGCAAAATAATAAAGCAGTGCATGTATGTCCTCCAGTTCTTGATCAAACAGCAATTTTATGTACAACGAACCATTTCAGAAGATATACTTACATTCAATTGATTAGAGAATACATTAGAGTGGAAGCACAGATGCCATGTGGAGATGGACATACGCCCATGGTGCAAGAAAGACTTCTCCAGAGCACAAGAATAACTATGGCGAATAACCTGGAAGTACAAGAGGCAGCTCAGATGTTTCAGCAAATCTGTAAGTTCTAATGAGTCTGCAATAACATACGTACAATTATCATTGTCGAGAATTAATACTTCATCATGGGGAAGTTCAAATATATCTTGCAGAGGGTCACTGTCTTCAGCCATTGCCAGGTTTTGCTTATTCCGCATTATCTTTCTCCGGGACACGACTCCACTATGTTGATCAAAGAAGCTGGGAAAAAATGATGAAATAAGAATGATGTTGATTTTCAGATAATACTGTGGTTTTTGCTAATGAAGTTTACCTATCAGAAGCCGGAAATACTTTTGTTGAATTAACACGCAAGCAGATCTGCAGGCAGATATGTTGCATTGTAAATACATGCTTGACTCTTGAGAGAAGTATCAATGAGGCGCACAGATGGACAAGATAGCATGATTTGTAAATTTAAACCCTACCTGACCATGTTTGCTGTCCAGGTCGTACCAGGTAGCTCCTGTTTTGTCTTCACCGAGAATAGCCACAGTTACAGATCCAATAACTTTACATTTGCATACGTTATCCCAGTCATATACTGTTATAGTTACCTAACCAGAATTGTAGTAAAGACATATCACATGTTGAAGCAACAACAGCTCTGGCATCAAATGTACACAAAAAGCTGGTCTTTTTTTGATGTTTTCCGTAAAAAAATCCGGTTCCAGCTAATGGGAAAGGAACACTGGATAAATTCATAGACCCAGTCAGATGTTACCTCTTAATTTCCATAGTCCATACGATGTTATGCTAGGTTAAAGTTTTTGAATCATTGACAGGAGTTGTGCAAGAGTGGATGTTTCAAAGAAGCTATGATACTGTACCTGCATCGCAAGTTCGCAACGCAAGCATATGCACGCCCTGCACTCCCAAAATTGTTATGCTGCTTGCAACCATACATTCATTTCTGCAGGTCAGTTGTTCAATATTTAAATCTTTAATTTGGGACCTGCCATGTTTAATTTATAATGTGATGATATATATTTGGACCACCATCTATGTGGTGGGAGATTAATTTTCCGTGGGGAATGAATGATCTGCCACATGATTATGACAAAGCAAAGCGCCTTTGGAATTTTTAGTAGCTACTTTCTGCCACAATTCAGAAGCAAGCCACTAGCACACAATGCTTGCCGAAGTATAATACTAGTACAATATCGCAAAAGTATAGCTTTGTATCAGATCAAGGCTGGCACCCACCCTGTGCCATTCTGTTCTGAAGGAGACGGACCATTAATTTGCCTAACCTCGAAGCCGCACATTATACAGTCTTTAATTTGTTCTGCCCCCACTCTTGAGGTATTAAAAACTCTGAAGGCACTGTTGGTTAACTCATGTCGTGTTTAGGTATTTACACATTTTGGGGGCAACCTGGGACGACTCTTGGTGGCAGTAGGCTCTTACGAGGACTATTTGGGTATGACAATGATTTTTTGATCGGTAAAAGGTACTACAGTGATGCATACTATCAATTCGTTCAGCTAGCAACTACTCAAAAAACTTCAGAGGCAGTGGGCATGCAGAATGTACATGGCAAACTTTTCATACCTCAGCTGGGAGTTCCCCGACCAGGAAGTTGAACTCTCCCCCCAAAGGGTTTCTTGAACTAGGCACCATGGAGCTGCAGAAACATGGACACCCTCACCATGCAGAATATATCTCAGGTACTCAAGGAAACAAAACAAACAGCAGAAACGACGACGAGGCGACAATGAAAAGAAGCAGCAGGAGTCAAGCCTACTGGTGGAAGTGAGGCTGTTCATTCCCACTAACCCCAAGTTCAATTCCTACTATCAGTATGGTTTTGCTGTATATTAACGTTGTCTACGTCAGAGACCGGAACAAAGTCCTTTTTTTTTTTGAAAAAAAAAAACAGGAGTGAAGCAGCACAGCAAACGGGGAGGATGACGTGTCACTGACCTGAAGCGTCTCTGCTGGCCGCAGGAGATGACGGCGTACGGGTCGGAGGCCCCGTTCAGGTTGGCGCCGATCAGGTACTTGGCGGAGAGCAGCTCCAGCTGATGCAGAAGCACACGCGCTCACTCTCGTTGCTGTGGTGGTGGTCACTGCCTAGCTCACTGGTAGAGTGCAGTGCACGTACCTTGATCACGTAGCTGCTGCTGCTGTCCAGAGAGTGAGAGCCATCAGCAACCATGCTCGTGCCTCCGACCTGGGCGACCGCCGGCGTCTTGCCCTTGGCGCAGCTCCGGCGGCGGCGCCCGTAGCTCGTAGCCGTGGCTGCCGGGGAATAGTGCGGGGCTGGGGAGTTGCCGGCGGTGGAGCTCGAGGGCGTGGCGTGGTCCAGGAAGAGGAGGAGCGCGGCGGCGACGAGCAGGGCGGCGGCGGAGACGGCGACCTCCGCCTCCCACAGCGACGGCAGGAGGAAGCCCATCACCCACGAGCAGCACTGCCCCATCGCCGGAGTGATGGACCGACACGGCGGCGGCGGCGGGGGCGGTGACTTGGGAGGGTAGCGCCCGGGCTCATGAGCTCATGCCTTCATGGTGGTATTTAGGGCGTGGCCATGGGTTGGTGGGAGTGCCAAGGCGGCGGGCGGCCGCCATGGAAGGCCGTCCCTGTGCTGCTGTCTCGCGCGCTTTACGAACGTACTAGCGTCCAGAGCTTGATTCATTTCTGAGGGAGAAAAGGATCCCACTGAGAGGCTTTTGAGTGCAAGATTATCAAAGCCGAGAGCACTGGCACACCCGGCGGAGGAGCCGAAAGGCGCCATGATTGGAATGTGCTGGCAGTCAGGCACGCCGCTCTTCCATTACAGCCTTGTTTATGTTCAACTAATCTGCTTTTGAAGGTTAGTTTAGTGCTCCACTCCGCAGGTAGGATCGCGAAGTAAAATAAGGCCATGTACAATATTTTCTCCATTTTCAAAATGGAGTATAACTGTATAAGGCATGGTTTGGGTACGGTCCCTCAAACTATACTAACCCATAACGAGCATGGTGTCTTAACACATTTGTGCGGATAAATTTATTTGTCTCAATCATTTAATTTGATATAAACTCTTATTTTTATTATTTTCTATTTTAGATGCATGGGATTTTTTATTGTAACCGTTGAAACTCTTTCTTTTATTCCGACAAACTGACGTTGACTTTTATTTCTACCTTTTTTTATTCTAGATTTATATTAATGTTTTGTTATAACTGATATAATTTTTTCGGTTTTGCTCCCACGCGGGTGCCTGCGTTCCGGCGCGAGCGCTCGCACTCGCGTGGGTGCGTGCTCTCGCCGGCGCAGGCGCTCGCCATTGACGCGCGCTGCTCTCCGCTGCTGCTCGCCGCTGCTCGCCGTCGACGCCGCCGCTGCTCGCCGTCGTCAACGCCGCTGCTGCGCCACCGATGTGGCCCGCCGCCGCCGCCGCTGCTCACTGCCGCTCGCCAACGGCCCGTCGATCTACTCTTCTCTACCTCTCTAATTTGCTCGATTGGTAGCTTACAGAGTTTTTTTTTCACTTTTTTATGCTATTTTTTCAGTATTTCTGTGCGGTGAAATTTATGAACAATCGTACTGAAAAAAAGGATCGCCTGCACGAAATGCAAAACGCAGACGCCTGCGTTCTAGTCGGTCTCTAATTTTTTTAATCTGTTAGAGACTCTTATTTTGTTCAATTTAACTTATCGTTTTTAACCAAAGAGGATCTTAGTTACAGCATGTTCTGAGTGATTGAGTTGAATGAATAAACTTGTTGAGCTGAAAAAAGCTAAGGTTTTGTTCTTTTGGATTGATCTGAATGGCTAAACAGATGAACAACTGAAATGATTGAATTTTGAGAGCTTCTTGAGATAGTCTTGAGATTCGGATCCGTTTCATTTGACTTGCTTTTTAAAACGTCAAGACCCACATTAGAGAATGAAAAAACAGACTCAAATACTCAAAGCATATGGCTTTTCAAAACGTAGATAAACCGTTAAGCTGTTAAGCTAAAAAGGACAGAGCCTAAATATTAAAGCAGGACTTTGAGAGGTCTTCCACATGCTTCTCGAAGCTTGTCCACTTCGTTTATTCCATTTTCAAAAGCTTTAGATGTGGCTTCGTGTTCAAAAAAATGAAAAAAGCTTAGGCCTTTTTCTTTTCAGCTTAACGGCTTAACGACTTATCTACGTTTTGAAAAGACATATTCTTTGAGTTTTTGGGTCCATTTTTTCGCCGTCTTGAAGGTGAGTCCTAACGCTTTAAAAAGCAAGACTACCTCGAGAAGCTCTCGAAATTCAGTCATTTCAGCCGTTCAGATCAAAGAATAGGGACTTAGCTTTCTAGTAAAATAAGCATAAACCTTTTTAAACATGTTGTGATTGTTACCATACCATTTAATTTAGCATAGAAGCTATGAGAAGTTGTTGTCCGATGTGCTTAGAGAGGTCGAAGAATTATTAAATTTTGGTTTTGAGAGTTCGGAGAAGAAACACTAATTAAGCTCTTTATACCAATACCAATGACTACAAAACACCATAGGGTTTGGCTCATAAAAGAAAAAAGAATTATTCTGTATATTATAATCTAATTTTAAGTTGAAAATGATTCATTAGCCGCACCACACATTGATACATTCCACATATATCGTTAAGATAATACTGTAGAGTGAATACACACCCTCTTCGACATGGGGAGCGAGGGCGTGTTCAGCCGCAGTTTAAGATGTTCCCAAGGGCAACTCTCAGATATGCACTCCTTGGCCAGATGGAAGATAAAACCTGTGGCCATGTCGACCTCCATCTCTTCTATATGGCTACTGAAATCTTTGTTGAAGATAGCACCGCTAGTTCCTTTTGGCATGACAACTGGCTCTCTGGCAGCTACCACAAGGATCTCGTTGCGCAACTTTTTGTAGCATCCGCATGAAAGATGCAATCCATCACTGATGTGATCAATAACTGCAACTGGATATCCGATCAACAACGCCATTTCAACCCTTGATGATGCTGGAACTAGTCCGACTTTGGTGACTCCTTGCCCCTCTAAATCTCACGCCAGGGATAAATGACCATTTTACCTAACACTTCAATCCCTCTGGAGAGTTCTCCATATGCTCAGCTTACCTTGTTCAAGTCTCTAAGGTAACACACGCCACCATAAATAGCCAGATCTGGAAGAATTGGGTCCTTTCTAAATGCAAGTTCTTCGCCTAGTTCTGTCTCACTACCGCCTCTCCACAATCGACTCTTTGTTTTGGCAGCGATTGCCTAATCACTACTTTTGTCCTCTCTACCGCCACAACCTAGAGACCTTTGCCACCTTTTCTTGGGCTGCAATTACATCAACACAATCTGGCACAGTAGTATTGTGGATACCCTCAATGTTGATGTCCTCAAGCCCCATGGCTGACACTACAAATTGGACTTCGCGGGGATGGTGGTCCATCGACATCCTCCATTTCAGGCCTTAATATGGGACCTGCTTTATCATTTTTTCCACTATCTGGCACATCTAACTCGAGCACAATTCTAGAATCTTCGGCGCCAAATTGAATGATCTCGCCTAATGTTCTCCAAGCAAATTGTCGAGGGGTTGTCGGTGCAAGACTTGCAAATTAGATTGGTTTTGGGGTCTTCAAATCCCCTATAATTTTTTCATACAATTTGAATAGAAGGCAATTCTCCTGTTCTTTACTAAAAACGGTGTGGGGGCAGCAACAAGTATCTTGAAAGAAACAAGCAACTAAATATAATCCTTTTTTCTTTGTAAGCTATAACCTTTTTCCATCATATCTAGTTTTCAATGCTATTGCATCGCATGATGCACCATATATGAAACTACACAAAGTTGGACCGCATGTATCTGCATATTTAGCGCTATAGCACAAAATTCAACTGAAGGCACTAAATTAGCAAATCAATGAGGATTCCAATCGCCTAAGCCAATAATTAGGCAAGCATAGGATGACCATGAAAAGTAAGCCGGTCACGTATATTATGAATACACCTTGCTAGCATAAAGAAAAAAAAAATCAAGCGGCCGCTTTTGAATTGATGATGATCGTATTAAACTAAGGTACGTGCCCCCGTTTTGCTTTCAGAGTTTGGCCTAGTTGTAAATTAAGAGCGAAGGTGGATGGTTGTGGACTTGTGGGCAGGTAGGTGATCGAAGAGAAGAACAAAAAATGAAATGAAGATCGCTATATGTTTTAGTAGCGTCCATGCACTTTTTTCAGGCTTTCAGCAATCGATCGATCATTGCATATTCCAGCACTAACTCATGCCATTGAATACGTTTTGAGCACTACGCTGCAACTAGAAGTCAAGGACCAAGATTAGAGTAGGTACCTCCGTGCGTGCGTGATCACATCCGACTCGCATCTCCTGGCGCTGGATGATCTGTGGAGTCTGGAACTACCAGGTGTCGTAACTGCACGTACAGTTACGTCAGATGATCGCAGCCATATCTCTGGACTAGCCTAGCCGGCTACCCTTTGCACAACCACGCCAACACTAGCACGAGCTGCCTCGCTGCGTACCCATAGTCCCAACTAACGATCATGTTAGTGTAAATCACCGCATCAAAGTACGTGCCAAGGTGAGCATCCTTGCATGGGTGATGGGTGGTGTGTGGCTAAACCGATCAAGCACGTGTTGACGTGGTCGCTGGTGCCCGCACCGGTGGATGCTTGCTACCTTGATCGAGCCAAGGAGGAGAGGAGAGGAGAGGAGAGGAAGGACATATAACCGCTTTGCTTTTGAAATTTTAGAATTTTTTTCTATAAAATAGCAGGTGAGACGTAGAAACTGGGCATGAATTTTGAAGCACAATTTAATTATATTAGAGCAACTCCAATTTCCCCTCTATATTTCCCCTCTAAAACACTATTAGCGTCCCCTCTATCCATTCTTCTAAAATTCCTTCACAAATTACACTACCCTCTAAAAGATTTATTCCCTTCAGCAGCCCCTCTATATCTGCTACAGTATTATAGAGGGCCACCTGGATTTGCTTTTACGAACGTTACTGGAGCCGTATGCACGTCTGGAAAATCTGCTTTTGATAGATACGGAGTATCATATCTTGCACATGCATGCATGCGCGCGGCAGCTGCAGGTGGCCGGGGGTGCATCAGTCACTACGGGAATCTCCGTCAATACCGAGGGCTAAAAACCCTCGCGAGAAAGGCAGAAGCCCTCGCGATTTACTATTCACGAGGGCCGGCCCTCGTGAATAGGTGCTCGCGACTGCTCCCCCGCAAATAACAACAAAACACGAGGGCATGGCCCCTGCGAATAGTTAATCGCGAGGGTTTTATTGCGCCCTCGCGATTGACTGGCCTGCAGCTTTATTGCGAGGGTCTCCCAGCCCTGGCGAAAAGTGTGTGGGGCCCACACTCCTTCCCTCCAGCAGCCCCTCTATATCTGCTACAGTATTATAGAGAACCAACTAGATTTGCTCTTACGGACGTTTACTGGAGCCGTATGCACGTCTGGAAAATCTGCTTTGATAGATACGGTGTATCATATCATGTACAATCATGCATGCATGCGCGCGGCAGCTGCAGGTGGCCGGTGGTGCATGCACAAGATCGATCGATGCTTCCGCGCCACTGCTTTCGACAATGCACGAGCTAGCAGACCGGCATGCTCATGCATGCATGCCGGTGTGGATGAGCGCCCTGACCAAGGATGGTGCTGTCGAGTGATCGCCGTCTTAAGTCCTACTTTTATTCATTTGCTAGGTGGTTTAATTTTGGCTTGACGTCTTCTTAATTAGTAAGTTTAGGGTCTACGCTTTTGTTCAAATGCGTACGTACGTATGCATTTCTAAATCGACTCGGATAATAGACAGCGAGCGGGTGTCTCCGTATATTTGCACGGTCAGGTTTGTGACAATATTTAGACCCAATTTTTTTTAGCTTAACGGTTTAACGGCTTAATAGCTTAACGACTTATCTATGTTTTGAAAAGACATATGTTTTGAGTTTATTGAGTCTGTTTTTTTTGCTGTTTTGAAGGTGAGTCCTAACGCTTTAAAAAGCAAGTCAAATAAAATGGATCCGAATCTCGAAACTATCTCGAGAAGCTCTCGAAGTTCAGTCATTTCCGCTGTTGAGCCGTTAAGATCAACTCAAAAGAACAGGCACTTAATCTAATATGGATATTAGTGTTTTATTATAAATTTATACTTTTGTAGTTGATATGAGACGTTTCTTTTTATTCCAAATTTTTATTAGTTTATTTAATAATTGCAGTAGGTATGGACTTTCTTTTAATCTAATATAAGCTGCTATAATTTGATCCATTGTAATCAATGGTGAGGATCTTTTTCTTTTTCTTTGTTGGACATGATAATTTCTAATATTTTTTAATTAATGTGGGAGTTTCTAATATGTTAGGATTAACGTGGTGGTTCCGCTTTATTTTGTTTATTTTAGGATTATTGAGATGGTTCGTTTTATTTTGTTTAATATGTATTTCACTCATGTTTAATCAATATTTTCGTACTTCAATAACGAGTAAAACATTCTTCATAAATATATAAAACAATATTGCACACGTTAACCAAATTTTTTAGCAGTAATCTAGTTTTATTCTTTTAGTTTATTTCTTATGTTAAAAAAAATCCGAATTTTTCCCTACCCTCTCCAATTCATTTGCTCCCGTAACGTGTGTGGTGGGATAAATTTATGTTCATGTCTCTAAAAAACCAATTCTATTTTGCCATTTTGGTTTCGAAAATCGTCATGTGATGATCTGCATGGTAAACATCCCCTTCACCCGTGCATCATCTAGGAAGGTTCCCGTATAATTTTGCAACACTGCTAAACATATCGGGTTATTTTGTTCGAACCAGGTTCTTAGGTCAGTTAAAGTAATTGACCTTCAAAAGCACGCACCAACGTGGTCGTGCCGGAGTGGTTATCGGGCATGACTAGAAATCATGTGGGCTTTGCCCGCGCAGGTTCGAATCCTGCCGACCACGCTCTTTTTTTTCCCATAATTTTCTGACTAGTTTTTTTCTTAATTTTCCTCACAAATATGACTGTTCTATGATTCGTGCTCAATATCCGTTCCGTTTGTAATGGTTGCCGTGCCATTAGTGTCGTTTTTTCACACATCCAGTGCTTTCCTTTTCTCGAGATGGAGGTACCGATTTCACCCGTGATGCGGCGACCTCGATGCAGTTAATCCGGGTATGGGCATTCTCTCCGGCGAGGCGGCGATTCCAGTGAGGCGTGGACAGTCTAAGGCGGTATGTGTTCGAATTAATCATTTTTTTCTCTACTTGTTTTTTGCATGTGTAGACCTTTACCCCAAATGAAACCGTGAATTAAAATGATTTATATCCTGTAGATTGTAGATCTACGCTTTAATTTTTTCAAGAAGTTATATTTCTTTTGTTCAAATTATGTTTGTTTTTGGAGTTATTCACCCATCATTTGTACAACCATGGATGAAAATTTTGTTTGCATTTTTTATAGCTACCGAAAGATAAAGATAATGACATACGCAATATTAAATTTGAGGAGTTCTATGAGCAATACAATAAGTTGCACATCTCCTTCTCCTGCAGAGGAGTTTTTATTCTGTTAAATGACGTTTGTGGACTGAAGTACAAGGTAGAAATTGATGGAGAAGCTATGGATATAAGCTGAAACTTTTATGCTGAATGACTACAATTGCATTTCTATTCTACTTCCTCCCCTTCCTCTTCCCCTTTCCCTTCCCTCCTCCCCTACCTCCTCCCTAGCAGCTCTTGGAATCCCATTTTTCCTCTTCTCTGATGTTGTAGCGGTGGCGGGAGGCCGGATCCGGTGGCCGGCAACTAGATCCGCCGTCGGATGGCTGTCTCCAGTGGTGGCCGGGCAATGGCAATGTGTCCGACTGCGTGGCACGCACGAGTGGCAGCAGCGGAGGGTGTGCGCGGCCAGCGGCAGTGCCAACACCGCCAACCTCCGCCGCCAACCCCCGTTCTTGAACTTAGCGTCGTCTTAGGGCGCTGGGTGGCTAGGCTAGCGGCGGAGGGTAGCGGCATGGCCTGAGCACGCTACCACGGCGACCGCCTCAGCGTCGCTCGGTCGTGTGGCGGCGCACAAAGGCGGCGGTCGCCGCACCGGATTGCGGTGGTGGCTCCTCCATCCGGTTCTTCTCCACTCCCCTTTCCTCCCCTCCCACTGAGCCCGCCTTGGTGGAGGCCACTTGGGGGGGGGGACCACCGTGGGCTGGGCGCCGGGTGTCGATGGCGGCGGCGGTGCCTGGCTTCTTCTATGGCACGGCTGCAGGGCTCGCTGCGTTGGCGGCGCGGCTGCGCCTTGGCATTGGTAGCGCGGCTGTGCTTCAGCGCTGCCGGTGCCCCTCCGTGCTGGCCTGTCCCGTGGTTGCGGCCATCGACTTGTTTTGTGTTGCCCCCTTGGTGGGCCTCCTTCCTCAGCTCCACTCCCCGAGTCATTGCGTCGCCTCGTGCGGTTGCCGTTGGCTCCATGGTGGTTGTCGTACCGCTCTGCCCCTGCCTCTCCTTCTTTGTGGAGAGCAGCAACTTGGGCCGTGTGCCCCCTCTCATCTCCTCCCCTCCCCTGGCCGGGTGATGTGACCATGTCCATCATAGGTATGACCAACACTACCTCAATGTGGTGGTCATCAAGATTCCTTTAACTACTTCGCGAGCACGCACGTCGACGAGTCTTCGATCGACTAATTCATCTTCGACCTCTTCATCTACGAAAAGTTGCCAACACATCACGGCATATTCTATATCCTCTACATCAACTATGGTGTCATCATCAACTATGTGGCATCATCGATCCGTACCATGGGCAGGACGTACAAGCCAGCAGCAAGTACGCCGTCGTGTTGATATTGCGCTGTTGCCGCCATCAGTTCGACCACCGCCTTGGCCTCCACTACATGAAGACATACTCAAGAAAGGCGCCTCTCCACCTCCTCGATGACCTCAGGCCCAAATACCCATGTTGCTGTCCTTGCAAGGCCGGCTGAAGAAAGAGCCCAATTTGTCCACAGTCCGGTTCGGCCATTTCCGTGCACTCAACTTAAAACGGATGCCCTGACCTCATACGGACTCCGTTTTGAACGTTCTTGGTATGCACGGATAAGTCCTCGATGAGATCTTTCCAACGGATCTAGTCCCACATCCAAATTTCTTATGCATCAGCGGGAATCATCAAAATAATATTACGACCAGAATCTGCCGGGATCTGTCGGGCGCTGCGCCGCTCCACTTTGGGCCCATGGCCCATGTACCTACTAGGGCTGCGTCCCAAACCCTAGCTGTCGCTATAAATTCAATAGTCGTCGCTAGTTTAGACTTGGGTTTTGTTTAGATTATTCTGCCGTTGTAGTTTCGCCGTGTATCGGTTTGCTGAACCCCAACTTTACATGCTTATTCGATAATCAGTAATTTTAGATTGCATCTACCGTGTTCTTGCATGCTCATGTTCTCGATTCGCTTGCAGGAACTAGCCTTCGTGTTCAGGGCAACCGTGTCTTGGCGTGGTTGATAACGAACAGAGACAGTGGTGTAGCGATTGCAGGTTTAGATCTGTTTTGATTGGAAGCCGGATCGTCAACGTCGAGTTCTCCACCAATCATGTTTATCGTACGTAATAACTTCGTATAGCATACATTATACGAAGTTATACGAACATCTCGTATGGAACACGGCTCCGCGACTCAGCGCCGTCCCGGCGCGCCGCCCGTCCTCCTCAACGCCGGCGCCGGCGCGTCCTCCGCCAGATCGGCGACGCCTCGTCCCGTCGGCGCCGGCCTCCACCGCACGACGCCGCCGCGGCCTCCTTCGTGCCCTGCGCCGCCCTGGGGCTCCGCCCATCTCCTCCGCGTCCAGCGCCGCCCCGACGCACCGCCCGTCCTCGCGCCCGGCGCCGGCGCCGCCCCGGCTTCTCCTCCGGCCTCCTCCGGCCCCGTCCGCGCCCGACAAACCGGATTACTTAACAAATTCACTGAATTACTTTAAAATTGAGTTGGAAGTCAATCTGTCTTGTCTCGATTTTACTTTGCATTACGACAAGTAATGCATAGTAATTAGGTTTTGGCTGTTTTTTTTTTTACTTTTGTATGTATGCACAATCGAAAGTAATGAGAAGTAACTGGTCGAAAATTGGGATTACTTTCCTATTTTGGCTCGAGAAATATAATTAATGAAAAGTAATCCGTTTGAAAAAGAGGCAACTCAAAATTCAAATAAACCGATATGCAAACCCATGATTTGAGGGCAGTTAATGCCCCCACGATTCTAGAATCTTGCCTCCTGGCGAATTACTTTCCGTGCTAAAACATGTTCATTTCGATTACTTCCGATTACTTTCAAAAATGCGACCGTTTACTTCCGGGTTTGGCTGGCTTGCGCGGTTCGCTGGAAAGGCTCGGGTGCAGATTAGCTTAATCTACCTCCGTGTGTGTGTGTGTCTATGTATATATATATTTCCTTGTGTCATGTTATAAACCTCCATCTCAGCCAGCGGCGGTGTCGGGCGCGCCGTGCCTGGCCGATGACAGGGGCGGACGGGGGCGGGGAGGCGGCGACCGGTGCAGGCGGGGACGACGCACGGGCTGGAGGCGGCGGAGGCCGGCGACGGCGGCTGACGGGGAAGCCGGCGACGGGGTGGGCGGCGGCGGTTCCGTGCACGCCCGCACCTCCCAGATCTGGCGGCGCCGTGGTCGTGCGCAGGCGGCGTTGGTGGCGGGCGTGGGCGGGAAAGGCGGCGCAGGCGTCGGTCGCGTGCGGAGGGAGGCGCCGACGATGAAGGGGTCCAGGGAGGGCGGCGTCGGCGACCAGCAGGTGGCGGCGTGGCTGGCGGCAGGGCCGGCGGCGGTTTCGCCCCTGCCCTCGTGCGTACGTGGGGGGGATTTGAATCTGGATCTGACCGCGGTGGCGCGGTCCCTAGGTTTTATGGGATGGACCATGGACCAGGTGGTCCGTTTCGGGATGAGCTGGTCCTGGGTGTAGATTATCCTATTCTACTTACACACTATTAACACTTGTCTCCTCTGGAGACAGACGATGACTCCGTCTTTTCTTTGTCGAATTTGAATTCGGAGGTGGATTCTTCACGGTATACCGGATTTAACTAAGTTTCTGCGGAAGAACGAGGTAAGACCACAATGTATTTGAGATTTATGGCTTATAGAGGGGGTGTGGTTTTCAATTTGTGGGCCTTTTATTCGCGAAGGCTGAAGTAGGACCCTAGCGAGTAGTTGCTGAGGCATACTTTTTCGCGAGGGCCACTTTTTAGCCCTCGCGAATTAGAGTTATTCGAGAGTGCCAGGTAAAGGCCCTCGTGAGTATCCTGCTGATCTTTTTTTGCGAGGGCTTCTTCTTGGCCCTTGTAAATATGATATATTTAACGAGGGCTGAGTTATACCCTCGTGATTTTATGCTTTATTACGAGGGCTTTGTTTCAGCCCTCGTGTTTAGTTTTTGGTCCTCACAAAATTGGAAGATTCCAGCAGTGAGTGCATGCACAAGATGGATCGATGCTGCCGCGCCACTGCTGTCGACAATGCACGAGCTAGCAGACCGGCATGCCGGTGTGGATGAGCGCCCTGTCCAAGGATGGTGCTGTCGAGTGATCGCCGTTTCAAGTCCTACTTTTATTTATTTGCTAGGTGGTTTAATTTTGGCTTGACGTCTTCTTAATTAGTAAGTTTAGGGTCTACGCTTTTGTTCAAATGCGTACGTACGTATGCATTTCTAAATCGACTCGGATAATAGACAGCGAGCGGGTGTCTCCGTATATTTACACGGTTAGGTCTGAGCCAACATTATTTAATCTAATATGGATATTAGTGTTTTATTATAAATATATACTTTTGTAGTTGATATGAGACGTTTCTTTTTATTCCAAATTTTTATTAGTTTATTTAATAATTGCAGTAGGTATGGACTTTCTTTTAATCTAATATAAGCTGTTATAATTCGATCCACTGTAATCAATGGTGAGGATCTTTTCCTTTTTCTTTGATGAACATGGTAATTTCTAATATTTTTAAAATTAATGTGGGAGTTTCTAATATTTTAGGATTAACGTGGTGGTTCCGTTTTATTTTGTTTATTATAGGATTATTGCGATGGTTCGTTTTATTTTGTTTAATATGTACTTCACTCATGTTTAATCAATACTCCCTCCGTTCTAAAATATAAGGCGTATTTTGACCAGAGAAAAGTCAAACTTAGTAAATTTTGACCATAAATAAATCAAATAATATGCATCGTTAGTATACAAAAGTTGTATCAATTATTCATATTTCAAAGTGCTTTTTGATATAATATTATATTGTAACAATTCATAATATATAATACAGGAATCTAACAGTCAAACTCTACTTTTAAAGACTTTTGTGTAGTCAAAATACGCCTTATATTTTGGAACGGAGGGAGTATTTTCCTATGATAAAGATTCACCAATATTTTGACCATGTTGCATTGGTAATTTACCCATGGTTCATTGCTTGTTTTCCACGTACTTCAATAACCATGGAAACATTCTTCATAAATATATAAAACAATATTGCACAAACCAATTTTTTCAGCAGTAATTTAGTTTTATTCTTTTAGTTTATTTCTTATGTTAAAAAAAATCCGAATTTTTCCCTACCCTCTCCAATTCATTTGCTCCCGTAACGTGTGTGGTGGGATAAATTTATGTTCATGTCTCTAAAAAACCAATTCTATTTTGCCATTTTGGTTTCGAAAATCGTCATGTGATGATCTGCATGGTAAACATCCCCTTCACCCGTGCATCATCTAGGAAGGTTCCCGTATAATTTTGCAACACTGCTAAACATATCGGGTTATTTTGTTCGAACCAGGTTCTTAGGTCAGTTAAAGTAATTGACCTTCAAAAGCACGCACCAACGTGGTCGTGCCGGAGTGGTTATCGGGCATGACTAGAAATCATGTGGGCTTTGCCCGCGCAGGTTCGAATCCTGCCGACCACGCTCTTTTTTTCCCTTAATTTTCTGTCGAGTTTTTTTCTTAATTTTTCTCACAAATATGACTGTTCTATGATTCGTGCTCAATATCCATTTCACACCGTCGCCGTTTGTAATGGTTGCCGTGCCATTAGTGTCTTTTTTTTCACACATCCAGTGCTTTCCTTTTCTCGAGATACCCGTGTGATGCGGCGACCTCGATGCAGTTCATCTGGGTTTACATCATAGAATAATGTGTGAAAACAGTTATCTACATTTGTAATTAAGTTTGGCCAAGAAGACAGGTTCTCAAGTGTTCTTAATGGAGCTCAGTGTCGTCTAGTATTGAATGCTCAAGAGCCAGTTATTTTGTTTTTCCCCTACTATATTATCTTCAGAAACTTGACTTTCAGATTTACAATCATGGTTTGTTATACCAACACTATCTATTCAATATTTTTCAAGTGTGTTCGCCCTAAATTTTATTTACTGATTTTTATTTTCTCTGCAGTGCCTGTGATAGAGAAAGAGATCAATGAATGGATTGTTGGCTCTTTGCGTTCTGGTCATCTTAAATCATTTTGTTTGTTCTTGCTTCTGGCTATGGATATGCTCAAGAGCCGGATATTTGGTTGTTCTTCTGTATGACTATGAGCTTCCGAAACTTGACTTCAGATTTACTGTCATAGTTGATTTTGTTCGTACCAACACTATCTATTCCAAGTTTTCCCTTCGTAGTAATTGGGATAAGTTGTAATTGTTTTACGGTTTGGCTTAAACCCAGGCGACTGGGCTCGCTGCCGCGGCCGCCGCCGCGTGGGCCCGGCGCGCGCGCGTGCGCCCAGTCGCCTGGGCTGCAGCCGCGTTTTAAAGTCTTTTTTTATTTAAGTGCATATTTACTTTCACTGTTGTTGGATGAGTGAGACCTCTGTGTGAAGCCCTCAGTCTCTTGATCTTTACCTCCCATTATAAGGTTCTGGTGCGCTTCTTTCACATCAGTGTTATTTTGCTCTAGGTCGATTATTGCTTGCTAGTCACACATGCACACCACATTTTAGTACATCTTTTTTATGTTGCACCTATTTGCAATTTATTTTACCATCCTGTTGTACAATATCACAAAAAAAAAAAAAGGAATCCAAACTTGTAACTTCATATTTTACTATTTTGTGGTAGATTGATCAAGTTCTGTAGTGCACTGGTACATGTAACACATGTTTAACTCAGGTCCTGTTTATACATATGTTTAACTCAGTAAGATATTAATCACGCAAAATAGCATGAACTTGATCAATAAGGTCGCTAACATTCCTTCAAGGTGCTATTTTTTTTTACATACCCTAAATATATGCTTTGCGTTGAGGAGTTTAATGTAAAAACAAGCACCCATAAATGTAAATTTTAAAAAAGCACCCATAAATGTAAATTATTTTTGGTTTTGCATCAATGCTTAAAAATTAGGGAGTGTTTTAGGACAGATTAGAAGTGATGTTCATCAGATCAGGGAAATAGAGTTAGCTTTTGGACCGTTGGAGCCTTCTTTGCATGCGTTATTTGTTTGTTGGGCCTTCTTCTTTGCTTGTTTCTGGGCCTGTTTATCATTTTGCATATGTTATACAATGCTCAATGATTTTGTTTGTTAACAATTAATGTTAACAGATACAAGGTGGGATAATGATGGCGCTATATGAACTCGACGGACAGAGCGTCAATTGAAATTTTTCTCATTCTCAGTTCAACTGAGAAGAAGTCGCTCCCAATTCTTTTTTGCAAATGCAACGGAGTATAATAAAGTATCCAGATATATATACATAAAACTAGGAGAAAGCACTTATGAAACTTACATCTATCCTAGTGAAACTTGGTCGTGTGCTGATGAAACTTGGCAGTATGCTAATAAAATCTGATGAAACTTGGATGAAACTTCGATGTAACCTGATGAAACTTCGATGAAACCTGTTCAAACTTGAACTGACCTGATGAAACTTGAAGAAACTTGGATTGATCTGATGAAACCTGATGCTTGTAGTAAATCTGATGAAACTTGACAGTACGACAAGTTTAACGAATATGAAATCCAAGTTTCAGTAGGCGAAACCCAAGTTTCATCAGGTAAGTTTGAAGAGTTATATGGCAACATATATCTTGTTTTGTTCGTAAAAATACGAGGAACACGTTGGTGTAAACGGTTTGTGGATTAGAGCACCCAGTCAAAATTTATGGTCACCAAAAGAAAGAAAAAAATGATGTGGGACCCACCCTGCATGCCAGCACAGTGTGTTCCCTGCGCGTTTCCGATATTTTTTTTGAATAAGACGAATGGTCAAATAGAATGTCCAAAAGTCAGCAGTTAACTATACAATTTAGAACGGAGGGAGTTGTCGACGGTTGGGATATCGACCCAAGTCAACTAAGGTTCTTTAAGATAGAGATAGGAGATACGCCGAACAAGACGAACAACAGCGAACAGGGAGACAGGGGTTTTTATCCTGGTTCAGGCCCCTCAAGGAGATAATAGCTCTACGTCCAGCCTTTCTTTATATCAAAGAGAATTACAAGGTGGAGGCTCGTTGAGAAGAACAGGTCTCGGCCAGTCGTATGCGACAATGTGATATGGGATCTCCCCTAAACGCCATAGGGGCTCGGTTTATATAGTGTTGATAAACCGATCTACCGAGGAATATCGGGCTGGGCTAACTACGAGATCATAACGAACTCATACATGCCAAATACAACCTACGGTAGATAAGTTTGTCCAAGGGTAACCAAGCTCGATCGGGCTTCTTCCGCTGCGCTGCGCGTCGTTGGAAGGTGGCTCGGCAGGGTTGCCTCTTTTGATGATAGTTTTCACGCAAAGAAATTGGGGGGCAATACATGGACTACATGTGCTCGATCTATATATATTAGGGTTAGCATGTATCCTTTGGTTTTATGATGATCATCGATTCATCGCCAAATTAGGGGATTGCGACTATATGCTATTTAGGGTCTGGATGTTTCCTTGCGTGTCAACTATTACAAAGGTAGCCGAGATCGACGGACGATTATATATCCTTTATTAAAAATGTTTACATCAGCATCGACTATATATTGCACAAGAAAATTTTAGATGCAGACTGTTCGTTATTGTTCATTACATCATTGTGCGGCCGGTATGTCGGTTATATAACTATATTTGAGTCATTATACATTTCTTTTATTGAACCAAATGGTGGCCAACCATTACGTACTTATGCATGTCGTGAGTTGCGACAGTTTAAGCACATTAATTAGTATATATGACATATGCTATTCCGGCCATCTATAAAGCACTACTATATTGGATGGTTACCTCACGTACTCATGGTGGAGATAGCGTGAAGAGGGGAGACTAGGTGGTGGCTTTTAAAGCTTTCGTAGAGGAATAGTTTGGTGGACCGGCCCAGGGACATTCTCCTTTAGAACCTGTTTGACGAACTGTATTCTCTTCTCTCTTTGATCAATAGATTGTAGTTTCCCTGTCCTTTTGCTAAAAAAAAACTGTACCGGTGGTATATGTTTGTGCATACACGTATCAAACATACACATGGGAGCTGATGGCAACTAAGGACGATGATATTGATGACTAATTAACTCTTTGATCGGGTATACGTAGCATATAAACATGGAATATTGTATGAAAACCAATGGTGTCAGCATGGATAAAATTAAGGGTGTGGTATATATCTAGCAGTGTCATGGGGATACGGTGGGAGCGTCGGGGCAAAGTGATAGATATGGCTAGCTCCACAATGGTGATGCAATGGAGTGATCCTAATAGAGATGATTAAGAGTACTGACCTTAGTGGTTAATTTAGCTAGTAGAATATTTGTATGTGGGCAAAAGAAGGCAAGTGAATGTTTGTTTAGGGTTTTATGTTTGAGCAGTTTTTTCATCAAAAGTATATATATAGGCAAATGAATACAAAGCATATAATTTTAACATGCAAATATCATGGTGCGCGCAATTGAACTCCAATGTACTAGTGTTTTGTGGTGTACGTGGGCTTTGTTTTGTAGAATTAAGCATCTTTTTCTATATATTGGAGATGTTATAATGCCTTTGTATTACTTGTTTTCTTTAGGGATGCCTCTCTCCAGACCATAGAACTAATAATTTCACCCATAATATACGTCGGGAGAAAGATATATTACTGTAAGGTAGCTAATATTTGTTTTAGTACTACATAAGCTAATACTTAGACAAAATGCAATTTAGTTATCTCAATAGAAAATTGTGATTTCTCATATAAGAATTTTTTTTTTCTGACAGTTAATTTGTTTTTGCAACATTGCACAATTTCTTTTTCATATTCTAATATGGGTCATATGTTTTAAATTAATAGAAAGCTCTGCAAAATTAACATAACTCTTGGTTGTCTGAACCCGTGCATTAATTTGCATCACACATAAAAATCTTACATATCACGTTGGAACAAAGTAAAGCAGGGCAAATAGCAAGATAAAAGTTGAGTTGGAAGTTACCAAGAAAATATATTAACACGATCTATATATCTCCAATACGTATTCCATTCCAGATGGATCATGGATGACATCACAGTTGATGAATTACAAAAGGTTCCGGTTAAAAAAATAGCTTTCATGTTCTCATCATAAATCATGCCAAAGCATACACTATACATGATCAACTCCAAATGTATATATAAACTTTCATGTTCCTAGGCTACCTAGCTACTACCTAGGGGACACGGGGCCCATTCCCGTTGGATGGAG
This sequence comes from Raddia distichophylla, assembly GCA_005191435.1. Lineage (NCBI taxonomy): Eukaryota > Viridiplantae > Streptophyta > Magnoliopsida > Poales > Poaceae > Raddia > Raddia distichophylla. The sequence goes on from SPJY01013647.1 coordinate 2,276,802, forward strand.
ATCCAACGGCCCGCGTTAGATCTTGAGAAAAAATAACAAATTTTTTTTTATTAGACACGCATTAGAGAATATTTTTATTCTTTATTTTTTTGTGATTTTTTTACATACCCAAACAAAAATAACAAAAAAATTTCTTAAGATCTAACGCCCAGCGCTGGCCCGCCAGACAGCCCCCGCGTCCCTAGCTAGGACCTAGGGGTCCTCCAAGAACTCTGGAAGTATGACGAAGTAAGGGTTGGGAAGCATCATGTACATGGAATATATGCCCACGATGAGGTCCATGGGCTTGTACCCAGTCAGCTCCATGAGATCCTTGTTCCATTTCTTCACCTGGCTGACCGGCGGGCACAGTGTCACCGTCATCCTCGCCAGGAAGATCGCCGCCGCCGCCACAGCGGACGGCAGGAGCCTCACGCAGGCGTAGTCCGTCAATGAGCTTTCAGCCAGCTGATGCGCCACGCACTGGACGTGCAGGTCTTGCCGCCCGCCGCCGCCGTGCCTCGTGAAGTGCTCCACGAACGTGTAGGCGGTGGGGGCGCCGAGCCGGTAGCCGAGCGCCTCGAGCATGGCGCTCTCCATGGCGATCACGTCCTGCCGCGTGCTGCGGCGCCCGACGAACCACGCGACGTCGTGCGCTTTCAGCTTCAGCGTGGTGAGCCGCTCCTCGTACTTGGCGGCGGTGAAGACGGCGACGGCGCCGAGGAGGTGGAGCTGGTGGTGGCTCTCCAGGGCCCTCGCCGACAAGGCCCGGTCGACGTAGGAGACGGCGCGGTGGAGCCATTAGAGAATATTTTTATTTTTTTATTGATTTTTTGTAATTTTTTTACATACCCAAACAAAAATAACAAAAAAAATTCTTAAGATCTAACGCCTGGCGCTGGCCCGTCGGACGACCCCCGCGTCCCTAGCTAGGGCCTAGGGGTCCTCCAAGAACTCTGGAAGTATGATGAAGCAAGGGTCGGGAAGCATCATGTACATGGAATATATGAACACGATGAGGTCCATGGGCTTGTACCCAGTCAGCTCCATGAGATCCTTGTTCCATCTCTTCACCTGGCTGACCGGCGGGCACAGTATCACCGACATCCTCGCCAGGAAGATCGCCGCCGCCGCCACAGCGGACGGCAGGAGCCTCACGCAGGCGTAGTCCGTCAATGCGCTTTCGGCCAGCTGATGCGCCATGCACCGGACGTGCAGGTCTTGCCGCCCGCCGTCGCCGTGCCTCGTGAAGTGCTCCACGAACGTGTAGGCGGTGGGGGCGCCGAGCCGGTAGTCGAGCGCCTCGAGCATGGCGCTCTCCATGGCGATCACGTCCTGCCGCGTGCTGCGGCGCCCGACGAACCACGCGACGTCGTGCGCTTTCAGCTTCAGCGTGGTGAGCCGCTCCTCGTACTTGGCGGCGGTGAAGACGGCGACGGCGCCGAGGAGGTGGAGCTGGTGGTGGCTCTCCATGGCCCTCGCCGACAAGACCCGGTCGACGTAGGAGACGGCGCGGTGGAGCGTGCCCGGAGCGAGGTGGTAGAGCCGGGTGAAGTCGCCCATCCAGCGGACGAGGGAGGCGCGTGTGGATGGGCTGATCTGACCCCCTTGCGTCGTCTCCAGGTAGTCCGGCAACGGCCACTCCCTGGGGCCCTTCTCCATGGCGCGGAGGTTGGCGTCGATCTGGGCTTCGTATTCGCACAGCTGCGGCCGCCCGGCCGAGTTCTTGGAGGCCTCGTGGACGGTCACGGGCGCCGGCTGGAGTACGTCGGCGTCGTCGACGGCCGGCGCGTTCTTGGACACGGGAATGTAGTCGTCTTCGCCGGAGGGCGGAAGCCACGGGAGTACGCCGACGTCGCGGAGGTATTCGTCAACAAAGGTCTGCTCCGCCTGGAGTACGTCGGCGTCGACGGCCGGCGCGTTCTTGGACACGGGAATGTCGTCTTCGCCGGAGGGCGGAAGCCACGGGAGTACGCCGACGTCGCGGAGGTATTCGTCAACAAAGGTCTGCACCGGCTGGAGTACGTCGGCGTTGACGGCCGCGGCGTACGACGTCGTCGGGAGCTCCAATTCGACCGGCGCCGTGAGGGCGACGGGGTAGCACATGGGCTCGCAGGGAGGGTCGTCGTCCAGGTCCAGCGGTGGAAGCCACGGGAGAACGCCAACGTCACGCCGGTAGGCTTCAGCCAGGGCCATGGCGCAGGGCGGAAGCTCGTACGCGTACGGATCCATCGATCTCACCGCGCGCGGCCGGGTGCGAGGGACGGAGTGGAATCGGGAGGAGCGAGCGGAATGCAGGGAAGAAAGGGAAAGGCGATGCGTGCCTCCTCGTCATTATGGCTTATATATCAACCGCGGCGGCGCGGCGCGGACTCGATCGCCGCGATCGCTGATCCCAATCGGTCTCGGACTGCAACGGTCTCGGACTGCAACGAACGCGGCAGCAGGCATGGCAGCCGTGTCTGTTTCGTTCTCGCGCGCCGGAAGTTGGGAACCGAAATCGGGAGGAAGGTGGCGGCCGGGTAGAGAGCTGCAGAAGGCAGAGGAAGTGGAAAGCGTCCGTATATTACACTGTCGGATTCGCTAATTCTCATGCGTCTATTGTTTTTCATGTCGGTTTTGCTTAAACCCAGGTAACTGGGCTCGCCGCCGCGGCCGCCGCCGGGTGGGCCTGGCGCGCGGGCGCGCGAGCGCAGTCGCCTGGGCTGGAGGCGATCCCTTTTCATATCACTCGTTTTATAATTATACTCTAATTACACTAAAACGAGCGAGGTGGCCCACACGTTTGCGCGGCTAAATTTATTTCGGCATACAGAGTTTATCTCTAACTCATGATCTATTTCTAATATATCAGATCAAATCTATAGTTTATCTGTAATATATTATATAAGCTCTAGTATTTAATCTGAATTTCCAATATTTTCTTTTAATCTAAGCCACGTAGATTTTTTTCTTGATTTATGTGGGAATTTATTTGATTAATTTAGGCCGTTATAATTTGGTCCCATCGTTGATCGAATGACTAAATAATCATATTATATCATCTTTAGTATTTAATCTGAATTTCTAATATTTTTTATTCTTAGCTGTTATAATCCGGCCCCATAAAAATCAGTGGCATATATCTTTTATTTTTTTCTTAATTTATGTGAGAATTTCTTTGATTGATCTAAATCGTTATATATAATTTGGTGCCACCATTGATCGAACGGCTAAAATAATCTACGCAATGTGGACTAACATGGTGGCTCCGTTTTCCTCTACTTTAATAATCACGACCTATGTCTAATATATCAGATCAGAGTTTATCTGTAATATATTATATCAGTTTTAGTATTTAATCTGAATTTCTAATATTTCTTTTAATCTAAGCCGCATAGATCTTTTATTTTTCTTGATTTATGTGGGAATTTATTTGATTAATATAGACCGTTATAATTTGGTCCCACCGTTGATCGAACGACTAAAATAATCAAATTATATCATCTTTAGTATTTAATTCAATTTTTTTAATATTTTTGTTTTAATCTTAGCCGTTAGAATCCGGCTCCACAAAAATCAGCGGCATATATCTTTTATTTTTTGATTTATGTGAGAATTTCTTTGATTGATCTAAACCGTTATAATTTGGTCCTACCGTTGATCAAATGGCTGAAATAATCTATCTGATGTGTTATAACGTGGTGGCTCCGTTTTTCTCTGCATTATATATATAGTTGACAGATTGTACTGCTTACCAAGATACAATTTTAATATAAATTTGCTATTTATTAATATTTATTTTCTTAGTTGATTTTCTATGTTTTATTAATATATAGATTTGCTAAATACAAATCGGCAACACTAAATTAAACTTGTTAATGATGTGCAAGTTTAGTATAGATTATGTAATTCTATCGAAATCGATTAACACTTATTTTATTTTCAAATAATTATGCGTCGGATGGTTCTTTACATGGCCAGCACCATCATCTCGGCTGACAGCATAGCAACGAGCAGGCCACTCTAGCCAAATGCATGTCCCGGAATGCAATTGGCATTGTTTGTTTCAGCTTTAATTACATTATATTAAATTAAATAAAAATTTATTTGTTTACAAGCTAATACTTTGTTGTCATTTTTTTAAGTTTTAAATAGTTTTCTTAGAGTTCATAAAATAATTAGTTTATATTTTTTTCAAGCTCCTTAAGACGTTTTTCAAGTGGTCACAACCTTTTTTATTAAAATTTTCGATAACTTTTAACCGAAACAAATAAAGCCTTACCAAGCAATGGTTTGCTCGATTATGTTAATTTAATACTATTTTCTAATGCAAATACTTGCATCTCAGATCTACACTGTTTTATTATAGTTAAGTTAGTCCGTATATATGAACTTGTATAGGCCTCACCCTTTATCACGGTAATAAGTTGTGTTAGTAGAATAGTCGTGTGCATGTGCCTAGTCGGTTAAGAAGCTGTACGAGTCAGATAAATAGTTGACTTGTTAGTTCATGTTTGGGATAGATTTTAGTAGGGTAATTAGGATAAGTTGTAGTTCATTATTTTTTTTAGCAAAGGGGTAGGAGAGTTGTCTTGTATTGATCAAAAGACGAAGTAGTACATAAAGTACATAATGGTGGGGGAGAAATCGGCCCCTCCCCTCTGGCCGAAGGTACCAAAAGGTGGCGGCGATGACTGAAAGATGACCCCACCATGGAGGTCACACTGTAGGATGTCCTCCGCCCACAATCAACTCAAGTTGTCGTTGAAGGACCAACCTAGTAGTTCATTATTTGATTAATAAACTAAGGCCCAGTTCTTTTCAGCTTAACAGCTTAACGTCTTAACAGCTTAACGACTTATCTATGTTTTGAAAACATGTATGATTTGAGTTTTTTGAGTCCGTTTTTTCGCTGTTTTGAAGGTGGGTTCTAATGCTTTAAAAAGCAAGTCAAACGAAATGTATCCGAATCTCGAGACTATCTCAAAAAGCTCTCAAAGTTCAGTTATTTCAGCCGTTCAGATTAGCTCAAAAGAACAAAGCCTAAATTGGGTCTACTCGAGGGGCCAATTTCTTTTTTTTTGAAAGGGCAGGAGAGCTGCCATTCATTATAAGCGAGGAGTTACAAAATTTTGTTGTGGGGGTTTAATTGGATAAATCCAACGAATTGTGCTAGCCAAATAAAGAGCGACTTGATTTAATTGGATAAAGAGATGCTATTTCTGCCCGCTTTGTTGGAGGAATCTGGAGGGGCCAATTTCGACGGACCATCCACGCAACGCTCTGTCCAGACCAGACAAGCGTGTGTGTTTTTCTCTCTCTCTTTCATGCATACATGTACTAGTAAAGAGAAGCACCCACTTGATTTAAGTTGGTGTTGCTCTCCTTCCAGGAAAGAGTTCTCACGTCCCCTCCTGTACGCGTGGGTATTTAAAATTTTCCAGATTGCGAGTGCCGGCGGGAGTACGGGCGCGGGGAAGGCGGGTAGGTGTCTCGTCCGCTAGGTAAGCGGGCGGGATAGCGTTGGGTAGTAGTACTCCATTTGTATGTATTGATTTTGAGTTTATTTAAACCATACCTTGGTTGTGATTAATTGCTTTCTATCATATTAATTTATAACATGAGAATGTGTACCATCTTTTATATGTAAAATTGTGCTAGCCAAATAAAGAGCGACTTGATTTAATTGGACCTGGCCTGGAAAACACATGCATGCAAATCAATTACATAATTTCCAGGCAGCATTAGCATATGGTGCTGCATTAATCACCAACACAAAACAAAGTCTGTATCCGAGTAGTATTTTGCAAGCGACAGCCTGACACCATACGAGTATAAGTACGTGCTTAACAGATACACACGTGAGGAACAGCGGAGCGGACCCTCTTAGGAATTACACACAAACATACAGCTTAATTGGCAAGCAAATACTTGATTTGTTACTGTAGCAGCAGCCAGCAGAAGCAACAGTAATCCAGACGCACGTCCTTGTCATACCACCGATCCTGTCATTGATACGGAAAAAACAAACAAATCAGGAGGAAATTTAATTAAGTCCTTAGACAGCTCAGTACACATGCATAAGCATAGCTAGAAATTACTCACTTGTTGCAATGCAATCCAGATTTCAGACAGCATGCATGCATGCTTATATATGCAGGTATACATACCTGAAAATGGTTCACCGGAGAAGCGAGCCTCTAGGCAGAGGCTTCTTGTAATGGAGGGCGTGGCGCGGGTTGAAGAGGGAGGGATGGTGCCCTAGCACGAGGCCATCCCACTCCAGCTTCTCCCACCAATCCTTCTGACAGTCGACGACGGGGCGGCCGGGCCCGACCGCCGGGAGGCGCCTGAGGGCCCAGCATTCCCTGACCCTGACCATCTCGAGCCTGGGCGCCACCACCCTGGCCTCCCATATCTGCTCCAGGTTGGGGACATCATGCAGGTAGATGCGCTTCAGGTTCGGGACTTCCGTCATCAACCCCGGCGGTTTGACGCGGCCCATGGGGAAGACCTGCCTGAGGTCGCCGCAGTAGGCGATGCTGATGGTCTCCAGGCTGGGGAAGCACGGGTCCTGAGCGTTCCACAGCGGGAGCACGCACAGGAGCCTCCGGCACGAGTGCAGGTGTATGCTCCGCAGCTTCGCGAAAGACCGGCGAGGCGCGTAGTAGTAGTCCACCCTCTCCTGACCCCAGATGTAGCGCGCCATCGGGAGGTCGGACGCCCAGAAGGCCTCCAGTTCAGGAAACTCGTGGATGTTGTTGTACTCGGTGGGGAAGACGGTGTGCATCCTAGGGCATCTCTCCACGCAGCAGTGCTTGAGATTCATCAGGTCGTACCATTGGATGGTAGCCGGGGTAGCGCTGGTGATGGAGGAGTTTCTATGGATGTGTAAGGAATCCACATTTGCCATCACAAACATGGTATCCTCTGTCACCTCCACGTCGTCAGTGTAGCTGATTCCCTCTCCGATCTCCAGGTGGCGGTTCAATGGACAGAACTGCGTGGCGCTGCCGCTGTCGAGATCACCGGTTATCTTGTCAACAGGGACGTCAGCATAGGTGCGGTAAGAAGGACCGGGGATCAATGGCTTCTGTCCATTACCTTTACTGGCACATGACATGTGTAGTTTCATGTTAAACCCCCGGGTGGTCCAGCAGAACTGCTTACCACTGCTTAGCAACAAGGACTGAACAAACCTGATGTCCACTATTGCAACATATGCGTCACAATAACCCTCCTGGACATTGTGGAGCAGACAAGAACTGGCGGCCGGTGACACTCTTTTGGCCCAATCTCCTCGAGTCTCGATCCGTAAAACCCTCAGCTCGGGCATTCCCATTTCTGGCCATACTATCGAGCGGAGCTGCTTGCATCCTAACAGAAGAATTAGCTGCAGACATGTGACCTTCACCACCTCGTCTTTCAGGTCAAGTGTTTTGATTGATGTGCTTGAGAGGTCTAACTCCTTAAGGTTGGGCAGTGACCCGCGCAACGCGAAGTCCACCAATCTCGGACTTCCAGCCAATGAGATACAGCAGATTTTGGCATCCTCTCCTGCTGATCCAGCATCGAAGCTAAACGATTCAAGTGATGGAAGGTCTCCCTGGGAGCCAACATGAGTCAACCACAGGCAACCATCAAGAACTAGGGTCTTGAGACTAGCTGCCCCTGACATGGCTGGAAAAACTTGCATGGTTTCACTCCTAGAATGGTCGAGGTCGACTATCTCCTGCTTCCCCATATGATCATTTGGTTCATCCACATCGCCTGCCTCCCACGGGCGTGTTGGATTGATCACCCGGAACTTCCGAAGGTTACCCAGCCGGTGCCATGGGAGACAGCTGCTGCGGTGCCAAATCTTTCCATGGTTTATGTGTACCTCCTTCATGTTTGCAGCCATGTCCTGTATTTCCTCTTGGGAGAAATCTATTTCCCAGTCCGTGTGGCATATGTCAAGTACCCATAGACTCTGGAAGAAATCCATTGGTTGTCTCACTCCCTTTGCCTCGCCTTCATCCTTGCAGTGGTCTAATCCAAGGAACCTTAAGTCGCGGCAATGGCGGTAAGGAGGTGAAGTAAAACTGAAGGTGCAGTGGCATAACTTGAGCACACGAAGCCTGCCGGTCTGAGAGAAGATGCCACCTGGTAACGATGTGAATGGAGGATCAGAATCAGAACCATGTTTTGCTCCCAGGAAAAGAGATGTTGCCTTTGGGTTTGGGGGGACAGTAAACATATCATCCGAAAGATTTTCCCATGGCCATGCCTGAACTCGACGGCGACGCAATGGCATATCGAGCAGTTTCTCCCCAAAATGGGGCAATGTGTTTGATGAGTAGTCCTCCAGGCACAGCTCTTGATGCAGAGCAGCAGCAGCCTCCCATGGTTGTATGATCCCATCACATACCCAGTAGTTAGAAGCATGCACATACCAGTTGTAGTCCGTGGTGTCTCCACCCTTGTGATTCAAGGCCAAAACATAGCGACAGCACTGTGTAGCTACGTGTGGGGTAATCCATTGCTTAAGCTTGGCATGTGGTGTAAACGACTGAACAACTTCTTCAGCTTCTTCCTCCAGCAAACGGAACCAGTCGTAGTCCTCGTCACGGGGAAGAAGAGAGCGATCGGCGCGGAGGAAGAGGTGCGAGTCATCCACCTTGCGGGCGATCTCCGGGCTGAGCCGGAGCCTGCCGCGGAAGGTCCAGAGCAGCGTGGCGCCGGTGCGTAGCCACCGGTCGCGGCGGGAGACGCCGAAGTCGGCGAGGTCGATCGTCTCGCCGCTCCCGTTGTGGAAGACGACGAGGCAGCTCGTCCCGCGCAAGGCCTCGGAGATGGCCTCCCCGGCCTCCTGGACCTCCGCCCTGGCGCGCTCGGGCACGCCGCGGAAGTCGTCGTCGTCGTCGCGCCGGTCGAGGAGCGCCACTGTCGGAGCGAGGCGCAGCGCCTCCGCGATGGCGCGCTGCACCGCCCGCCGGCTCCGCCACCTGGAGCAGTCGACGTGGACAAACCTGTTGAATTTCCTAGCCAGAAAAGGCGGCTGGTACCACGCGATAAATCTCAGCACCGCCGACGCGCCCAGGCCTCCCCACCCGTCGAAGTAGATGGCGCTGCTTGCGCCATGGCTCGTGTCCGCCGCATACGAGGCTACCTGCCTTACCGCTGCGTACACACCCCTCGCGCCGATCAGCTGCGTTCGTCGGTCGGTCGCCGTCAGTGACAGATATGCATGCGGTTTACTAGAAACGTCTAGTAGGCGTCTACCTACTAGCTCCGTTTTTAAACATTTATCACCGTTGATTTTTTTCACACAATATTTGACCATTCCTTTTATTAAAAAAACTATATAAATATCATTGATTTTGTTGTGACTTATTTTATCATTGAATTCATTTTAATTATAACTTATATACTTTTATATAATTGCACTAATTTTTTAAATAAGACAAATAGTCAAACCACCAACAGTGACAAACATTTTAAAACGGAGGAAATACTTTTTTTTACGAAGCTACTTACTTAGTTGCCCCCTTATTAGTGGCATATCTACCACATTGTACCATATAGTAGAGAGTAGTGACATAGGCGAGGCCAAATCTTAACTGACAGATGATCCCTATTCTTTTTTTTTTCTCTCTTCTAATCTATCTTTTTTTTTTGTTTTGCATGCTATCTAGTAACGTCTTTTTTAGAGTCCAACTAGGGGACAAGATCTCGTCAGATGACAGATGATCCCTATTCTTTTTTTTTTCTCTCTTCTAATCTATCTTTTTTTTTGTTTTGCAAGCTATCTAGTAACGTCTTTTTTAGAGTCCAACTAGGGGACAGGATCCCGTCAGACGGGATACTCACTCTTTCTTCTTCCTCTACCTCCTCTCGCTCCACACGTCTCCCTCCCAACCCCGCCACATCCATCAACCACTTGTGCCCAACATCACCCTCGATACCGTGCCACCCCACCCACCTTTCTCCCGTCGTTAGATCTACCCCACCCACCGATGATGGTAATCGGGACGAGGAGGATGAATATCAAGAACCCGTGAACCATATAGCCGTTATCTTTGGCGGCTCCCCAGCTTATCCCTCTCGGCACAGCCTCAAGGAAGCTGCTCGAGAGGTTCACAACGTCGAGAAGGGCAAACCACAGCCCGAAACGATGAAGTGGACCGAGGTTTCTATCTCCTTCTCTAAGGAGGATTGCCCCACTGGGATGACCAAGCCTCAGCGGCTCCTGCTGGTGGTCGCTCCGACCATCAGCAACGCTAGAGTCGGGCGTGTCCTGATCGATGGCGGGTGTGAGTTGGACTTGCTTTCTGTTAAGATCTTGGATGAGATGCAGATTCCTCGCTCCAAGCTTAAAGAGGTCGTGATGCCATTCTATGGGATTGTACCTGGAGAGGCTGTTAAGCCACTGGGGCAGATTGTTCTGCCCGTCATCTTTGGCAGCCCCAGCAACTTTCGGACAGAGTTGATCACGTTTTACGTGGTCAACTTCCCATCAGCCTACAACGCGATCTTAGACCGGCCATCTCTTGACAAGTTCATGGCCGTCTCCCACCATGCATACCATTGTGTAAAGATTTCGGACCCTAGCGGGGTGATTACGGTCAAGGGCAATTACAAGGCTGCTCTGGATTGCGATGAGCAATCCCTTGCCCTGGTCGACCAACTTCCGCCGCGTGGTCCCGAAGTACTGCAGACCAAGTCTGCACGCCCTATTCTTTTTTTTCTCTCCTAATCTATCTTTTTTTTTGTTTTGCAAGCTATCTAGTAACGCCTTTTTTAGAGTCCAACTAGGGGACGGGATACCCACTCTTTCTTCTTCCTATACCTCCTCTCGCTCCACACGTCTCCCTCCCAACCCTGCCGCATCCATCCATCACTTGTGCCCAACATCACCCTCGATACCGTGCCACCCCACCCACCTTTCTCACGTCGTTAGATCTACCCCACCCACCCTAAGTCTGGCAGCCAAAGTCGATCCACCAGCCACCACCGCCCAACCTCCTTCAACCTCTCCCACTACTCCGGCGCCGTCACCAGCACCTCATAGCCTTTCCCCCTCGCCAAGACGTCACCTCCCCTACAACCTCTAAAGCCGACAGACAAAAAGGTGCTGGCTCGCCAGAAACACCTGGGCAGCCAAAAATGACATGTGTTGCACCTACAGAGCCTGGCCACGTGCTCATGTGCGAGCATCGCACGTGCGTGGGGTAATCAAAGCACGTGAGGGATCAGGTTGCGCGGAGCTCTCCAACCAAACAGCCCCAAAGATTACCACACCCCCCAAGCTAACCTGGCTCGTCAGATACGAAGCTCGCCGGAGCAAAGGCAAAGCTCGACAACTGCTAGGATGAAGGCGGAGCGTGAGGCAGGGGAAGGGGGAAGGAGAAGGGGCAGGGGTGGGGGAGTGTATCTAGTTCAAGTAGCGGGGGATGACATCATGTCCCCTAGTATTTACCTTTTTATATGTGGAAATCGAATTGTTAGCCTCCTTATAACAATTCTCACTTAGTCCTTCAACTTGCATTTTACTTTATCGGCCCTCTAAACTTCTCCCTATTTACACGATGAACAACCGTCAAATGTTTATTGGATGTCAACATGGCTGTGATGTGTTACAAGCCACATAATGGTAAAACAATTAAATGACTAGCCACAAGTACAATAAAAAAATAAATTTTAGGATGAGCTGAAATTCACCTAAAAATAAAAAACTTTGTTTTTAATGTAAAATTCATTATTTCAGTTTTTGTATAATGAAAAATTTAATACTTTTAATTTATATAAAATTTTTAAAAAATGAAAATTTAAATTCCATTATTTGAATTTCACAATTTTAAAATAATATTCTAAATTTTTAGATTTTTAAATATAAATTAATTTTAGATGTTTTAACATTTAAAGTTTAGTTTTAGGAATTTTTATAATTGAATAAATTGAATTTTAGGCATATTGATCTCAATGCTAAAAGGTTGCCCTAACGGGACAACAAGTTTGGGGGCCGTAGAAGTGAAACGCAAGTTGGGAGGATCAAGTACAAAATGGTGCAATATTAGGGGGTTATAGTGCAGTTTTTCAAATTTAAATATCACAATTTAACAATTTAACAATTTTAAAATTCAAAATTATTACTTATAGATGCCTATTCTTTTTTCTCTTCTTTTCTCTTCTAATGCACACTTTGTTTATAATTTTAGAAGCAACTCAAGCAAGCAATGCCCCTTTTATAGGTGGAAGTTGCACTATAGTCCCCGTAACGTGTAACGATTCTCATTTAGTCCGCTGAACTCGCACTTTACTTTGTTAGTCATAAACTTGTCTTTGTTTGCACGATAGCCCAAAACTTTTAGGGTAACCAACAAACATTGACTTGGTTGTCCACAAGACAGTTAATTGCTGAGGTAGCTGTGGATGGCATGCAACCATTAAACGATTATATGGTTGGCCATAGATGCAATAAAATTAAGGATGAGGTAAACCGCTTAAAAATAATTAAAAATCCAAAAAACAACTTTAATTTTCACTATGGAATTCATGATTTTAAAATATAAAACATTTCAAATTTTAACTTTTTATTAAACAAATTAAAACGAAATTTCAAAAAAAATAATGGGAAAATGCATCGTATCCCCCAAAACATGAATCTCGTTCCTCGCTTGATACCCCGATCTTGCATTTTAGTTTTGCGCCCCCTAAACATGTCGTCCTTTGCACTTGAGGTCCAACACACTGAGGTGGCAGCACATGTGGTCGCTAAATGCCTACATAATCCTCTACTAACCATCAACATCATCCTTTCTTTATCCCCTTCTCTCTAAAACCAGAACAAGCGAATTTTGGGGATTTTGAAATTCAAAACATGAATTTTAAAGATTCAAATATTCAAAAATGAATTTCAGCATTTAAAAATTTAGAAAAATTAAGTAAAAAATTAAATTCAACCAACTAAATTTAAGAAAATGAATTTTATATTTTATAAATTTTTAGAATGTACAAAATTCATATTTTTTGGAATTGTATAATCCTTGAAATTCAAAACAATTGAATTTATAAATTCCCAACCCTGAAATTCAAATGGTTGAATTACTAATATCACCAAAATTCAATTTCCCAATTTTAAAATTTAATAAATTAATTTCTTTGTCAAATATTAAAATCCTCATTAAACATTTATTAAGGCCCAGTTCTTTTCAGCTTAACAGCTTAACGGCTTAACAGCTTAACGACTTATCTACGTTTTGAAAACATATATAATTTGAGTTTTTTTAGTCCTTTTTTCGTAGTTTTGAAGGCTGGTTCTAACGCTTTAAAAAGCAAGTCAAACGAAATGTATCCAAATATCGAGACTACCTCGAGAAGCTCTCGAAGTTCAGTCATTTCAGCCGTTCAGCCGTTCAGATCAGCTCAAAAGAACAGGGCCTAAATTTTTCAAATACACTTTATGAAATTTAAGCGGTTGAAATTTAGCTTTTGCATTTTACAATCACCAAAGCACAATTTTTAAATTTAAATAATCAAATTTCAAAATTTTATTTTTAAAGGCCCTGAAATTTATTTATTTTTATTTTGGAAAGAAGGGGAGATAGGTGACGACATGGAGGATTAGGTTGAGGGCCACATAAGCGACCCACTTTAGTGCTAAATGGTTTCTCTAATAGTTTTGGACCTTCACACAAATGGTGACAAGTTTTGGGGGCCATAGAATTAAAACGCAAGTCTGGGGATCAAGTGTGAAGTGGTGAAATCTTAGGTGATTACAATACAATTTTCTCAAATTTAATTTTCAAAATCTTGAATTTAAAATTCTAGGATATCTTAAATAAAAAATATTATCAAAGCTTTTTAACTTTAAAAATATTATTTCTGAGTATTTCATAATCTAAAAAGTTGAATTTTGGAGATATTGAAAATTTTAAAATCACATGTTAGAAATTGTAAATTTCATATCAATAAATTTCAAAAATTTAAAATAGATAATTCTATTTTTGAGAATTTAAATTCAAATTTTGTATTTAAAAAGTATAAGTTTTCAAATTTGAATATAAAAATGTAGAAATCCATAAATTTCAATTTCATACCTTTTAAAATTCAAAAGTTTAAATTAAAAAATGAAATTTAAAAGTTGATAATTTTGAAAATTTAAAATTTTTAGTTTGAGAATATGATAACAGTCTCTTTCCTAAAAAAATAAACCTCTAAAAAAATACTGATATGATGGTGAAAGATAAGACTCCGGCCAACCTAGCCTCAGGAGAGAACATAGAGAACGGATTATCTCCTGGGGGCGACGCGGCGGAAGAGGATGAATACGGGTGGTTGGACGTTTTATATAGAGGGATGGATACCATGTAAGAGTACTGATACGGGTGATAGGAATGAATTATAGTGAGTCTTAATGGCGTTAATATAGAGGATATACATGGGCTACATCTCAAGTATGGATATGGGTGATTGGAGTGAATTATATTGAGTCTGAAGGGCGTTTATATAGATGGTACATGGGATACATCTCAAGTAACCTTAGGAGATATAAGATGAAGGGACGGAGCTAGAAAAAAAATATTAAGGGGGGCCAATAAAATTTAACTTTTGTATCAAGAAGATCAAATAGAAAATTTACAGCATTTTAATTTGCAAATTCATATGAATTCAAGAATTTTTAGAATTTTTTCATTGTTTATCTTGCGAATTCATGTATATTTTTTTTTGATTTTTTTACTATTTTAACATACAAATTTACATGCAGTATATTTTTTTTTGAAGTTTTCAACTATTTTAACATACAAATTTATGTATATATAGGATCCTTTAGAAATTTTGACTATTTTAACATGCAATTTCATATGCATCGGAGAAATTTTTTAAAATTTTAACAAACAAATTCATATTTTTCTATTAATTTTACCTAATATATATAGGGGTACCCTCTTGTGTATATTTACCATGGGGGAGGCCATGGCCCCCACCGGCCCCTCCCTGTCTCCGTCACTGATAAGATGGAAACTAATGCAATCATACCATAACAATCAGAATCAAATTCTACCATAACAGCCAGATACAATCAATCTTAACCACATACGCTAACATAATTAACCCATGGAGAACTGCTCTAGAGCAGGTAGTAAGGTGGTTGTGTGTAAAACCCACCATCCGGTTCCAAATCCTCACGGGATGGTAAAAATTCGGGTCTCACTTTGAGGATGTGTTATAGCTGTGGGTTTATGAAGAACTCGGGTCTCACTTTGAGTGTGTGTTATAGCAGTGAGATCGAATCAATTGATCCCCGTAGTACTCGACCTGGGCCTGTGATGATGTGAACCTCGGTGGTGGGCTTTACACATAAGTATCTTACCACTTGTCTCGTGATAGTAAGGTACGACGAGATATGTACCACAAGTCCCTCGCCAAAAAAAAATTTGGGATTAATTCTATCAAGCTTAGCATGGTACAAAAATTTGGGATTAATTTTATCAACGGGCCACGTAGTGACGTAGCTCACTAGTTAGATGAGAGCCGAAGCCTCTTTTTATTTTCCCTCATGGTACGGATTTGAATCCTGTTAAAGATAATAAGTGCGTGTTTAAAAATACAGGAATTTCGACGCCCGGTGGTCTGAATTTCGGGCTTACAGATCTCCAAGCCTTCACACTCCTTGAATATAGTCTGCTGGACACGCGACTTGGATTTGATGTATGAAATATTGTAAAAAAGGCTCTATTTATAAATCCTCGGCTAAGCATATACTGTACGTACTTAATTAGAGAAATACCTTTTCAGGCATGGTGATCGATTGTTTAATTATATGGAAGCCCAGCAAGCACAAGAAGCTCCCGATTCTAACCCATCTGCGCCTCCAACTCCAAGCAAGTCGATGGATCTCCACTTGCTACTAGCCTGTAATACCTACAACAAGAGCAGATTAGTCTCGTCAGCAGATACACTTAGGGTTTTAAAACCAACTGACACCAAAAATCACTGCAAGGAATCGAAGCGGAACCTTAATCGGCGCAGGTAAGATAGCAAAGAAATGTGTTCGATCGGGTGGTGGTTGTTTATGTCAGCTAGCTGAAGGAGCAAGAACTGAAAGTAGAGAGAGCAAAATTTGGAGATGCTAGGCTAGCTCTTGCGTTGGTGGTCATTCTTATCAGTTTTTTGCCATTGCACTGTGTATTTGGGGCCCTTGAGTGCTTTCACTAAAGTATGCGTACATGCTTCTTTGCTTGGGGCTGCAGCCAAGGAACAAAGATGGAGTTGTTGTCCTGCTATGATCTACTTGCCGACAGTCAGCAACTGTCAGTAAAAGTGCTGCCGGCAATGACTTTTGCTCGTGGACAATCTGTTAATTACCACAGACAGGCTGACCTATTAGTTGAAGAACTAAGTGAAAAAAATTCTAATTCCTTATATGTTACTGGACCAACATGTCATACACTACTAAAAAATCCCTAAATTTTGAGGGCCGCTAGAAAAACGTGAGGGCCCCCAGGGCAGCCCTTGTGTTACGTGGTGCGTACACAGGTGTAGCTCAGGTGCATCAAGAGTCTGGGCCTAACAAGAAGTTGCCTGAGAGCAAGCACTGCTGACTCGGAAAAGCAAAGAAAGAAAAAAGAACTAAGACAAAAAGAAAACGCTACGCGTAGAACCTACGGAGTTGCTGGATGTTTCATGAATTAGGCAGCTCTTGCCCGTCTTCCATTGCTAAGCGTACATCCCCGGGCGTGGCACTGAGATGACCGTGTAGGGCCCCTAGCGAGGGGACAGCCTGTTGATGCTGGCTATGTTCTCGATGAGGCACAGAACGAGATCACCGACTGATAGCTCCCTTGATCTCGGAATTTGTGCTTGCATGTCCCTAGAGCTCAGCCTGCTGTGAACTGAAACCCCATGCTGACTGCGCTTGGGTCTCTGGCTTCCAGCCGTCTGGTCAGGCAATCGGGATCCCTGTGGTTCGGCGTTCTGAACGGCAATTGCCTGCATCATAGCCGACGCTTTAACCAGCAAAGGTGTTGACGGATCGTTAGGGCCGGCTTGGGCAATGATGGCGTCGAGCGTGGCCTTGGATGCTAGGGCGTTTTGCTGAGGCGTGAGGTAGACGTCATATTCTCCCATCTTGGTCGTAATGATGTCCTGATTGACCTGACGTCCCCTTCATTGAAGATCTTGATTGCACAGGTTATTGTTGACCGGTGGTGGTGGATCATCATCTCCTCCTCCTACGGTAGCCGGTGGGACAATTGTGCCACCGCCGCTGCCTCCATCGATGACAACGTTATTCTGTTGATTTTGTTGAAGTTGTTGTTTTCGCCGAAGCCGCGCGGAGCTGGTCTTTGAATTCACCATAAAGATCCCACGGTACGCGGAATCAGCTTCATGAGCGGAATCTCCAATAATGTCCTTAGATTTTGAATATGAGTGAGACAGTTTGACTTGCTCGCTCTGGCCGATGGGGATACTATAAGTCTATGACTGATAGTCCCCACCAAGCATGATTCTTTCCCCTGAAACTCGTTCATGACAGGCTCTAGAGGGATGCCTTGGGCTGCAGTGATTACGCCGAGTGGTAGGTTCTCCTCAACCCGAGTGGTTCCCTGTCCAGGGCCTAAACACCTTCTTGCATAGGTAGCAATAGGAGTCCAAGGCCCAAAGGGACCTCCAGAATGAAGAGTGTTTACTCCCCCAAATGTGAACATGTCCGCATCTGTGAAAGCTTGAAATTCCTGGCAAGAGTTCTGTCTGTATCCGAGCTAAGGCAATCCTCGGTTAACCACCCGGGAGAGGCTAACCGGGGCGATGAAGTCGAGGCTCCCGAAGTGGAATGCTTGACCCGACGCAAAAGAGACGATCGAAGAGCTGAACGGAGCCATCAAGCTTGACGAAGATGACCCTGACGCACCCCTACCTGGCACGCCAACTGTCGACGGACTTAGGGGGTACTCGCCGGTAATGAATTTGTATTCACGGTATATGGGGTTGTCAAGGTCTCCGACTTGATGGTAACACAAGATTCGAGGGAGTCTTTTTTTTATACAAGTTCAGGCTCTCTCTGTCGAGGTAATACCATAGTCCTGTGCTCGATTCGAGCGAGTCTTTTTTATACAGGTTCAGGCCCTCTCGGTGGAGGTAATACCCTAGTCCCGTGCTCTGGGATTATATGGTGGATCCTCGATTACAAGCGTATTGCATCTCAAGAATATGAGATGGAAGTCGATCGTATGATCTTGCCTCCGTTGGTTGTGTTGTCGTGTCTCCTCCAAGGTCCCGACGCCCACCCTTTATATAGTAGAGATGGGTACGGGTTATTAGAAAGTTCCCTACTTGATCATCACTTGGGGATTCTACTCTTGATAGAGTCATGTCTAAATATATCCATACACGTATACGCATATGGTCCTTATCTCGTACAGATCACACCGGGAGGGGGGGGGAGGGGTGGCTTTCCTCCTTTGGATATATCCTTGCCGAGCAAGCCACCTCTAAGTCCGACTGATGATCCAATTGTAGTCAACGTGGGACATTCCCTGTTTTGCAAGTTTGAGAACCTGGACACCTTGTTTTAAAGATCTGGGTCCTAAGTGGAACGAAGGAACAAGTTTAGGGACCTATAGTTTAATTTACTCATATTTATATATCAAAGTCAATCTAGTTCCAAACATAAGAAAATCCACAATATTGGTGCAATCAAATGCGACGATTCAGAATTTAAGGAAAAAAGTGTAAATTACATATTTGCTGCGCTACTATATAGCGCGTAGCTAAGGCTCACCCTCGCGCTAGCCACGTCGCCCGAAAAACGTCGGCCGTCCGATCGCATCACGTGTCTCCCGTCCCAGCCGCCCGATTCGAGCCATCCCGAGGGGTCCGGTTTGCAGAAAAGCCCTCGTTGTTTGCGATATTCTAACCGTGCCCATCTAGATTCGCATCGGGCTCCTTCCCAGTTGGTGACGTTTTTCGCTCGGATTTATCCTCGTGTCGCAGCGCTGCCCTTTTAGCCTTTGTAGGGTTTGCTATCAAATTACCCGCTTTTGCCACTCGGTCCTCGTCGGATCGAACCCTAGCCTCGCTGTTCCCCGTGCCTGACCGCGCCCCTTCTCCCTTCTCGCATCCCCTTTCCTCCGCGTCCTCTGCGCCTCCCCAGCTCACGCACTCTCCTCTCCTCGTTTCTCTTCGCCGCCGCCGTCTCCTCTTCCACGGCCACCGTTCTGCGCCGTCGCCGTCGCCGTCTCCGTCTCCTTCCTCGCAGGGACCCTCCCCCTGCCTCTGTTTTCCCCCACCCCGCCTCCTTCAACGTACGGGCTACCCGCACCTCCTCCTCCCCTCCCTGCCTCCGGAGCGCTTGCTCAACTGTGTGGCCACCAAATCCGGCCACGGTGGTCTCAGGTCGGATAGATCCGGCCATTTTGGTGTACAGATCCAACATTTAGCTCCTGTTAGATATGTGCTTGGAGATGAGCATCTTCAGTTTTTTCTTCATATTAAATTTCCTGCTTTTCTGTACTTTACTTGTGGTAAGTATCATCGGTCTTATGGAAATGGTAGGCATACCAGTGATCGATTCTTTTGAGTCGGGGAAATGAACTACCTACTACCGGCAGGTACGGGTACTAATCATTCCTAAGATTCATAGAGGACTCGTAAGACTCTGAAACCACTTTATCTATGCAGTGATTGGGATTAGCATTAGTTCCTCATATCAGCTTTAAATATGTACTGTAGGATGTCCATGCATTATTTGGATAAAAAATCTCTTAATTGAAACAATCCTTGTGTCAGCCAGGTTCCCCTGTTTTCTGTTGTTCTACTGAATAATGCACAATAGTAGTTTATTTTCAGATTTCGAATATCTTTCGTACATTGCAGAATTATCATGCAAATTTGATGTTATTAGTTTTTATGTATAAAAGCACTACGTAATTCTATACCACTTTATGAAGCAGACTACGTGAGCCCTTATATTTGCTTATGTGCATATTTTAACTGTGTTTTTTTTCCATTCAGGTGTTTTAAAGGGCCGGAATTATTGCTCGGCTTCCATGGTTATGACTACTCTTTGGACTCAAAATAGGTAAGGTTTGAGTTTTCATATTCAATAGCCGAGTTTTCATATTGAATTGTTTTTGTTTTTGGTCACGTAGGAGCAACCCAGCATTCTTGGATGTGTCATTTATGCATATTTTTGTTTATTCCCCTTTTTGTGATGATTGCAGTCATCAGCAATTAATGAATGATTTATACTTTTGAGCAGGTGCTAGGTACAGACAAGCTGAATGCTTATTTGGATGAATTCATAATTGTACTTGATCCTCAGCTTAAGGCTCTGATTGGAAGGTATCTGATTGTGCTCTGAGTGATGAGTATCTTAATCTGATGGTTTCACTTCAGATCGCATTCTGTATCAGGAAATAAGCAAAGTTTTGCTTCACGCTTTCCCGCCTTTTAAAACGCAGGGATATCAGCAAACCTTGGTCCAAATTTATCAATCCAGAAAATAGGCATGTCCTTTCTGAAGAGGTTGCATTCTCTTTCCTGAATGCAAACTTCTCCCCTGTCTGTCATTTGTCTACCCTGGGACTAGCTGCTGCAGCGTTGTGATGCAGGCAATTGATTTCCATGACAGACTTCTTTGCTTTCACCATCAAGATAGGCTTACAGCCCATGAAGCTATGGTACGTTCCTATCAACGAACATCCATCGCATATAGTGTGCAACGTCAAACTGCCAGAATGGTGTGTTCATAACTGTTATCCTTGAAAGTTCATATCAAGTCTGTTTTGGTTCCAAATGAAAGCTACACAGAAAGTAGTGCTCAATGTAGTGCCGCAACTATTGTGTTGGATTATGCACAATATGATTCTGATCTATATTTTCATATCCTAGATTAACAAAAATTGATAATTGCCTCATCATGGATTTTGTCGAATCTGCAGTATAACCTCCTATTCACACTTCTGTTCACAAGATGTGGAATATCATTGGAGGTTAGGTTACCCCTACAAAATATCAATATTGGAGCTTCAAAAGCTTGATGAAGGCTTCTGATGGCCTAGATTAACAAGTAAGTTGTTAGAAACACATAATTTCAGCTCATATGCTGAACTATATTTTTATGTGAATGTTTATTGAATTATTCCATTATGCTTTTTCCAGAATGAATGGAGTATTGTCCGAAGGTGCCCGTAAATGTAACATATATTATGTTGGCCCATGTATACCAGATCGTAAGATCGATATTAGCAATAAAGTGCATATTAATCTCATGATCATCCCTGTTTTAGGCTTTTCATGGAGATGCCAATCTGTGTTAGATATGGTCTGACGTGAATTGTTTTTCCTGTGGTTTTATCTGCAGTATTCAGGGAATTGCTGAATCGTTAACATGGCTTTATCTGTATGTTTAAACCAAAATGTTGACATGATTTCATATCCATTGCTCCAAATAGTAATACTTATTTTTTTCCTGTGGTTTTATTTGCAGTTCGTTTTGGCAGGTTTATTTTGCCTCAGTAATTTATCGAGCTGAACTAATTCATGTATGTAGTTCTATCTTTGCTTCTCACAGGGCTTGATATGTATTGACATGTTTATGTTCATTTACTAACATCATAGGTCACCAGGTCACCTATTGATGAAAAAGGAAGAAAAAAATTGTAGTAGCTTTTGGGATGGATATTTTTCAACTATTGTAATTTTACATTTATTTTGTTCAAAACGGTAAATAATTTTGTATTTCCATGTAACTGTCTAGCTTATGTGATTGTTGTGCTGCCATGTTATCAATGCTGTTGTCCATTACAAAGCCACACGGGGATTCGCCCACACGCGAAGGGCATGAGCTCCGCTAGTAGTTTACAGAGCCAGCCTGACCAGGCAGCACAATGGGCGGGGACAACCATTGTTGATGGGGTGGCGAAGGATTGGACCAGAGTGAGAAAGATGGGGAACACTAGAGTTGTGATGGCCCACCACCGCCCTCTCTCTCTCTCTCATATGTGTGCTTCCATATCATGTCCAATTTTAACAATTTGAGAACCCTTCTTATCCTAATCTTAGAGGGTGAGGGTCGAATTAAGTTCAGGACCAAATTGGTTTTTTTTAATATAAAATATGCACTCTATATCTATGTACCTTTCTCACCAAGGAAATCATACAAGTCACAAATGCGAGTCCAACTTATCTATGTTCCTTAATGTGCATAGCCAAAATTGGTTAAATTAATAGGTACTACAAGATATAATGTGCTGTAACTAGTGTTGGTAATTTGAATTAGCTCTATGGCAGAATAGAACACTAGAAGTTACTAGTATTTCACAGATACATCAAACTAAGCGAGGTTACATGTCAGTGGGACACTTATTTGTATTGTACTGCAAGCTTGGCCAGTGCTATAGGTGCAAATTTACTGGCTATTATTAGATAGTATACATCAAGGCCCTCTTTAATTTGTTGTTCGGTTTGATTTTGTTGGTTGAGACAAAAAATTAAGGGTGTTTAAAAAGAGGCATGAAAAAGGTCAAAAATTATTAATTTTTTTTTGATATTTTTAGTAAAAACTTCACAATGCCTGAAAAAAAATATTAGAAAATGTTACACTAAATGATCTGTACGAAAATGATAAATTTTGGCTTAACCAAAATGTGAATCAAAGAGGGCCTAAGAAAACAACCTCAAACACATTGTAAAACTATGTGCCATGCCAGGTCACCCAAAATACTGCTAATAATAGTTGACTGAGCAATTAACAACACCACTTTCTAGAAATTTCAGTTTGCATGTCCTCAGGAACTGTTAATGTTGACTAGAAATCAAACTCTATTATATACACTGTGTAATCATGAGGTTAACGATATGTAAAACATCAGGATGTTCAGAACCGGGATTCCAACTTCCAAGCACATTTTAGAAGCTGTCGCAAAATGTAATAACCACCTAAAAGAGAACTAACAAGAAGCTAGATTTATCTCACCATCTTCAGTACTTTGCCCAGGTTCAAATCCAATCATGCAAGTGACAGAAGGACTCACCGCTAAAAGCATCAACATAGTTTCAGTCCATCTTCAATTAAAATTAGATCAGCTCAGGTGGGGGGCACGATGCCGTTACCGTCCCCGCGGAGGAAGAGAGCGGCTGCGAGCACCACGTCAATGGCCGCCACGGCGGCGACCGTCGTGGCGAGAACCCAGACACGAACCTTTCCCCAGAAAGCGGCACGGCACAGGCGGAGAGAGGTGGTCGGGGTGTTGAGCTCGGCGGCGGCGACCTCCACGAGAGCGGTGAGGACCTCCTTCGAGCGGGTACTGATGCCCACCGCGCCCTGTAGCTCGCCCAGAATAACCCCAATCTGCCCCGGGAGGATAAGCATCCAATTATCCAAATTCAGCATCATCAAAAGCTCGAAGGAACTCAAAATAGAATATTCCAGATGAATCGGGATCGTCACCTCGGAGAGACCGGCGTCGGGGGGTGTCTCAGCTGGCACAGCCGCGTCCTCGGGAACCACCTGTCGAGCAGCACGAGGAAGATTTAGTCAGGTCGCAACACGCGGCTACGGGGAGGTGCGCGCGTGTGGATGGTATAAATGGAGGTTTACCGTGGTGGTGTGGGAGGAGAGGTCGCTGGCGACGGCGGTGCGGACAGGGAGCTTTAGCGCGGCGGAGGAGCTCCAGGCCGCGGGGCGGACGGATGCAGCGCGCTGGGAGGACTTGGCCGGTGCCTCGACCTGCGAGGAGGACCAGCACTCCAAAATTTCGTCTCAGATTCGAAGCATCAACCAAAATTAACAGGAACACAAATTCAAATGATCGGGGGCCTCACATCGAGGAGATCGCCGTCGGCAGAAGCGGCCACTGGCACTGCGTCATCCCAAGCGGCGGAGATGACGGTGGAGGAGGAGGAGGAGGAGACGGGGTCGGGCAGCTCGAGCAGCGGCGCGAGATCATCATCCGGCACATCGACGCCCCCGGGAACGCCCTCCGGAGGCAGCAGGGTCGAGCCGGCGGCGGAGGAGTCGAGGCCGTCTCCGTAGGCCAGGCACTTGGCCACCTCCTGCTGAGAAACACGGCGAAGACCGGAGACGAGAAGGCTAATCATGCGGGGCTAAGGCGGAGAGCGCGTTGCGCTGATCGGGATGGAGGTTACCTTGGCGGCGGAGGGGACGGGGAGCCTCCCGGCGGCGGCGGCGGCGGAGGAGGAGGTCCGGGCGGAGGAGGAGGAGACGGAGCTCCGGGTGGTGGAGGGGGAGTTCCGCGTGGAGGAGGCGGAGGCGGAGCGGAGGGAGGCAGGGCGCGGCGTCTGGAAGCCGGAGGGGATGGCCATGGTGCGAGCGCGATGGGAAGCAAGCGAGTTTCCGGAATTGGATTTTTGTGTCTGATCTGGGCGGCGGGCCATATATGGGGGATGGGTGGGAGGAAGAAGCGCAGAGGCTGGCCGAAATGAGCTGAGGACTGGTCTGTCTTGTTGCTGGACCGGGTAGGAGAGGAGAAGGGTGGCCCTAGTTTACGGGTTCGGCTTCGGCCCAAACGCAGCAAGAATTTTTCTCGTTTTTGCTTTTTTTATGGGAAATAATATAGTGTAATTATCCAACATGAATTTCAGTTTTAGTTCATGTTCTTTTGAGTTGATCTAAACGGCTGAACTAACTGAATTTTGATACTTCTCGAGGTAGTCTCGAGATTCGAATCCATTTCGTTTGACTTACTTTTAAAAGTGTTAGGACCCACCTTCAAAACAGCAAAAAAACAAACTACAAAAACACAAAACATATATCTTTTCAAATCGTAGATAAATCGTTAAACTGTTAAGCTCAAAAGAACATAGCCTTAGCTAGTCTAATAAGTTAGGTTAGATTCCAGTAAAAATATGAGATTCCCTAGGATGTGTAATGGCTCCCCAACCGTTCAAACAAATCTACATTTATTATGTCTTTACTTTTCGCCTACTTTTGTTGCATTAGGTCAAGTTTAGAGTAATTTCGCTGTAATTTATTCTTGATAGACTAGGTGCGCATCACTTTCTCAATTAACTACGTAATACAATCTTAAGTGAGTAACTGAGTACTATCTCAATTAAGTCCTATCTTCTTGATTGGTTTATTTTTCTGCCTATATCATTGAACATCAACTTTTTTTGTGCAAAGTTAGAATCTACCCTCGTTTTACCAACTTATTTGGCTTTACAGATCGATCAATAGTTTGTTTAATCTCTTTGTGCTACTTTGTTAATTTGGTTAGCTTAGTAGTAGATTTTTTTACCTATTGAAACTATTTGTTTAGATCTCATATTAGCCAATAGTTTCATTATCCTTTAAAATTTGTTAGCTTTTTTGTTGCCCTCAAGTTTTATCTATGATCCAATTTACTAATTTAGGCCTTGTTCTTTCCAGCGTATCGTTGCGTTGGCGTATTACTATAGCAAATTTGAAAGCCCTTGAAAAGAGGTCTCAAGATTATAAATAAATAATAAAAAATAGTTTTAACATCTTTGGAAGGATTACTGAAATCCACAAAAAAAATCGTTACAAATTATCACAACATATAGGCTATATAAAAATAACAAAATTTGTTACAGTAATACGCAACGATACGATACGTTGAAAAGAACGAGGCCTTAAGCAGACTGACTTCTTTATCTTGCCAGTCAATTGTTAAGTTGGTTGAACCCAAAATTAGTGTTCATGGGACTCTCAACGCAAAATTCCACTGTGTGTTTTAAGCTGACTTAACTTTCAGCGTGAACACCGACAAAAAAAAAACTTGTCATTCTTACTGCAAAACCGAGCCAACGACTAGAGGGGTGAATAGATCAAAATTTCTCACAAGGATGTAAGATTGTGCTCGTTCACCAGCAAGCCTAAAAAATGATAAGAATCGAAGAGGTAGGCTTGAGAGTAAAACCCAATCTATGGACATGTCCATGGGTATTTGATGATATAGATGATCCTATGATGATACCCCATGACTTGACATGAAGATTGAACCTTCAAATCAATAAAATCTTATCCAAACAAGGTGATAAAAAAATACCCCATAAGTTCCTACAAAAATCCTGAAAAGAGAAAAGTTTCAACTTAGAAAAAAGCTCGTGGGTAAACCAAAGAAAAGCTAGCAAGTTCTCTTCCTAGCATCTCAAATATGTATAAAAAGCATCAAGAACAAGATCAAGAACAAGAACACAAGCTAGAAACACATGATGAACTTATGGAATTTTTGTGTAATCTATTGCTTAGGTTTGGGGTAGTACAAAGCCACACCGTGGTGGGCAAAACGTTGTCAAAGTGCACCCAAAACTCCAAACCTCAGTGAAAAATTACTCAAAGGGACAGTGTGAGAGGCACGCCCTCCCCTTCTTTTATAGCCCATGAGGTGGAGTAACTTCCAAGAAATATTTCCATCCACTATGAATTAGTTCCTTAGGAGATAAGCCTCCTAATTCATGGACGACTGAGATTAACCCGCTCATACAGCCCAACAACCCTATAGCCCTAGGCATATTCACTTTGACACTTTAGCATATTCCCTTTAACTCATGACCACATGACCCCACACATCAGACACAACTGATTTGACTTAACCGCTAAGTTTCGATCGCACCCGTACGCCCCCAAGCCTCGGATCCTCATGGCAGTTCAAGTCTGTCATCTGTGGGATCTCCAAGTCTAAGTCTGACCATCTCACAACTTTCTTACCGTTCTGCACCCTCGATCTTTTAGATCGCGTCCCAACACATCGCCGACCACGGTCCACCAAGGCCCCTGTACCACAAAAATTAGTCCATCCAAAATACAAAGTTACCTTCATAATCTGCAAGTTAGCATAATTTTATTATGAATTCAAATATGGATGCATGCAATCCTATGACCCCGCACAAAGAGGACCTTGCTTCTTTTAGCTAATCTTCGCACACATCAATAAATGTATTTTTATGAATGTATATGTTGCTCAGATGAAAAATTTGTCAACACACTAAAAAGATGCTTCTCAAATTTCCATATAACTTTTATATACAACATTTAATTTTCTGAGTACGAGAAGACCATCGAAAATGTAAATACCAACAGATAGTTAAAACGAGCAAGGTGACCCGCGCGTTTGCGCGGCTAGATTTGTATTGACCTATAGAGTTTATCTTTAATTCATAATCTTTTTTTAGGCTAATCTCCAACTCATAATCTATGTCCAATATAACAGATCAAATTTAAAGTTTGTCTCTAATATATTAGATCAGATTTAATAGTTATCTTTTTAATCTTTTCAATATTGACCATTAGATTTACATAATAATATCCATCTTCAACGATGTAGATTTTTCTTTTTTATACGATTAACGTGAGAATTTCTACTATTTTTCGATTAACGTGGGAATTTCTAGAATTTTAGAATTAATGTGGTGGCTCCGTTTAACTCTGCTTTACATAGATAGTAGATAGATAGATTGCATTCGCAGCGAGCCAGGGTATGCCGTACATGTAAATTCCACTATCCGACTCCCAATGAAAAACCCATTTGTGCTAGACCAGTCCACAGTACATGTAAATTGCACTGTCCACTGTCCAGTCAAAATTGAATTTGCAGTGAACCGGTCTGCCGCACTTGTAAATTCCACTGTCCGAGTGTCCGACGCCTAGTCAAAATCCCATTTGTGCTAGATCAGTCCGCAGTACAGGTAAATTACACCAAAGGGCATCCAGACAAAATTCCATTTGCGTCGGACTGGTCAACTAATATATTCAAAATTCTCTGCCCGACGTCATAGCATTTCTCCCTCGTACCAAAAATAACTAAATCAACTCCATAATCAGAAGATTACATGTACTCTCAAACTTTTGCCAAATACTCATTCCAAATACAAAATGACTTCATATGATCTCTCACTTAACTATCAGTGATGCATGTACAATAGAAATCATGCCGATGAATGTCTGGATGCTTCTTGTACCTATATAAAACCTACATGGCCTATTTGGTGGATGAGAATCTCAGCTCTCATCCAACGGCCACCGGTATTTTGCAATTCGACCCTCACACCTTTCATAATCCTTGTAAAAAAGTCATCTCCTACATTAATCGAATTGGACGACTAAGATTTAATGTTTGCACATGTATACAAGTGTCCCATGTGCACGGGATATGTTCCCAAGTGAGAAGAGGTTGAGAGTTCATTCACCTGATTTTCTAAGAAACTGAACTCCCCGCCTCTTGATTTTCCAAAGAAACAAGGGTATCTATATTTCCCTTATTCCCTTATTCCATTTCTCAGCTCTTGATTCCCTCGGACTAAACGCACCTGGAGCATTCATATAAATAGAACAATGGAACAAGTGCCCAATCACTTTATTTACACTTACTGTTGGTAGTAACTTTCAGCCCATGCTATCTTGGGAGGACTCGCACATATTTCTCTACTGGAAGACAAACCAATACGAAGAGAACACAAGCACAGAAGCTTATTTGGCAGGCCCAAGCCCTCACGACCGAAACTTTGTTTCTCTTTTTCTTTTTTTATCCTCACTAATTATCTGCATGCAACGCCATTAACTAAGCGAATCATTTGTAATAAACTCCCGTGCACTAACTCATTGACACGGCTAGAATGAGGACACCAAATCTTGGCTGCTCTCTTGAAAACATGCAGTTAACTAGGGACAAAAGTAGTATGGATAATTTCTGATCGACCGACGATCCGAACCAATTTGAATAGTAATTTGAATAATATTGTGGATATGAATGTTTTGATACGGATATGTTATGGATACGAATAATATCCGATAAATATTATCCGGTCTTTTCTTGAATAATATCGGATGGATACTATCCAAATAGTAAAAAAGCTATATACACACCATCTCCACTATACTTATACATCCATCTCCACCCATCTTTTTTTAAACCTTGCATGTCTTATGTAATTTATGTGTATTGTTACTACATAACGGTAAGATGTATTTGATTTTATAAATATTTTTTTTTGTTGGGTACTCATACCAAGATACTTACATACCACCATGACTATGAGACATGACGTTTATGCGCAACAAGTGATAACTATTTGTGCTTTTATATAGTTTCTCTAGTATACATTGTCATGTATTATCTGACAGAGATTATCCATGTCCATTCTATATGTAACTGATATTATTCGTATCCATATTTGTATATTGTACTATCTGTATCCAATAAAAATATATGTCTCAAATATAATACGAATGGTTTTTGATATGTATCCGATCCGTTTCATCCCTACGGAAAACCTTCCACTACCATCTTGTCTTGCCATGTCCACGTCAACCCATCCCACCGATGTCCTTCCGTCATCTTGCCAAACAGATCTTCTCGGCGTGACATATAGAAAACCTCCTGCCATCTTGTCATGATGATTTTATCCATGAACATCTCTTCACCTGCACATCGTGACAAAGATGCACTCCTAGCACCTGCGCCCAATTCTTTTTTGCACCATCGAGCCACCGCTCCTCCACCACGCTATCACCACAAACACAGCCTCTTGCCATATTCATGGCCTCCATGAAGTCGTTGATGTCGTGTCCTTGTATCTTCGCTCCTCAACTTAACACCATGAAAATGTCACCTTTATCACCGGGCTATAATACCACTATCGTCCCAGGATATCCCAAAGAGAACTCACATATTATATCTCTCTCTTGAAAGACAAACAAATATGAAGAACACACAAACACATGAGATTTTTGTCAGCTTAGCCCTCACAACCAGAAAGTCGTTTCTCTGTTTCTCTTATTCCCACTAATCAACCACATCAATCTTTTATCTTAAAGGTGGGTCTTAAGAATATAAAAATAAGTTATATGAAGTGGACCATTTGCCAAAAACAAAGTGTTTATCTTTCAAAAATTAGATAAACAAATGGGCAAATAAGTTAAAAAGAACGGTGCTTAAGTGTTGACTACAACAAACATGTTAAGAACGGAGCCTAGCTATGATACTAATGTAAACTGCTAGGTAAACCAGTTACAATCGTTCAAAAAAAAAAACCGGCATGCATGATATCGTTTGTTTTTCGTAAAATTATCATAGGAATCCCAGTTCCATCTATAACATACTTTAAAAATAAGATCTGGATTTTATTTTGCCCGAACTAATTTAAACCCGGATCACGAGTTTCATAACTAAAATACTTTATCACCTGCTCTAGGGACAATAATTTGTGGAAGCGCCGGTATGCCAGTAACAAAACACCAAAATTATCATACAAAATCACACCATCTCGACGCCTATCGTGTGGAGGTATGTCAACCTCAAGCCCTCAATATGGCCCGCCGAAAGCAACTACCGTCGTGCACGCACATACAACACGTCAACACGGCCGGGTTCAGCATGTGTTGATTATGACTTATTGAAAAGAAAAAAAGAAAAGAAAAAACAAGCAAAATCATGCACAAAATGTCCACCAGCGCGGCGTGCGTCCGTCTTGCCATTTTCCCTCCTATTTTCGTTCTCCTCAAGCCCTCAACTCAATGTTCTCCCCCACCTATTCTTGGTTTCTTGTTCCCCCTCCTCTCCTTGCCTCGCGCTGCCTCGCGGCCTCCCCTCTCGCCCCTCTCCGCTGCCTCCCCTCCTGCCGCTGCCAGCAAGGAAGGGGCGATGGCGTACAGGGCGGAGGACGACTACGACTACCTCTTCAAGGTTGTGCTCATCGGCGACTCGGGCGTCGGCAAATCCAACCTGCTGTCCCGCTTCACGCGCAACGAGTTCAGCCTCGAGTCCAAGTCCACCATCGGGGTCGAGTTCGCCACAAGGAGCATCAGGGTCGATGACAAGGTTGTCAAGGCCCAAATCTGGGACACCGCCGGGCAGGAGAGGTCCACGCCCCTGCTCCACCACCAATCCCTTCCTTTCATCTCCTTTCCTTTCTTTTCTTGTGCATGTTGTCCTTTCTCGTGCATGTTGGAGCCTGGTTCTTGAGGAAATTCCACAGCCATTTCGGTGGAACACATGTGGCAACGTTTTTTTTAATCAAAATTGCATGATTTTCCCCCTCCTCTTCTCGGTGTATTGCAAATGGTCGCATTGTGGTTCTTCTCTTGATCCAATTCTAGATGGTTTGTTGTTTATGCTATTTCTCTTTCATGATATTCACGATTGGTGCGCCATGGTATATTTGATTAATACCAAGATCTTTTCATTTTGACGTAGCCAAAATTGTCCTATTTTTAATCACATTGCATAGATTAATACCAAGGTCATTTAATATTTACGTAGTCAAAATCATCCTTTTTTTAATTGCATTAATTGTGTAGAAGCAAGGAAACGGCAGCCTTCCTTATGCATGTTGTTCTATGAAATCCTGGATTTCGCAATGATCTTGAATAAAACCATGGGGTATCTTGTTTCTTCGAAGAAAAAGAGTTGTATGACTAATGCCCGGATTAATAATCTAATATGTTCCCTATCATCGATGTCAATCAATTTTATGCAATATCATCCTCGGTATGAGTGATGCTTTGCTATCCTCATTTTTGATAATGATTAATATGGATGTTTGTTGGTTTCAGATTTTACTAGTTGTTATCCTTATGATATTATGTGAAATGAACACTTGTTGCAACCTTTATGAGACACATACGTGGAACCACAACCTCCTTTTGTTTATAAGTTGAACTCTATATTAAACTATACATGAAAGTTGACCAACTATCCACAAATAGTATATTCCCCCAATGTTTCTCCAAATGGTGTTATGTTGCTATGAATTTCCTTTTATTTGTTGATAGTTTGACCCGTTGATGTTTACATTATTGTTCTTGTATCATTTCTAGACAAATGGTTGCACTTGATGTGGCACAAATGGCCACTTGTTTTTGACATGTATTTGTCTTTTCCTTTAGATATGTCTCATGTATGTTGCTTGATCAACTCTCAATCTAGTTTCACTAGCACATTTTCTATAGTAGCTTGCGATGTTTGAGCGTGCACCTAAAGTTTTTTATGTTCTCCACCTATAGGTATCGGGCAATTACAAGTGCGTACTATCGAGGGGCCGTCGGCGCACTTGTCGTTTACGATGTTACACGCCATGTGACCTTTGAAAATGTGGAGAGGTGGTTGAAGGAGCTTCGGGATCACACGGATGCAAACATTGTCATCATGCTTGTCGGTAACAAGGCTGATCTGCGCCACCTTAGGGCCGTATCGGTCGAGGATGCCAAGGGCTTTGCTGAGAGAGAAAGCACCTACTTTATGGAAACATCTGCACTGGAGTCTATGAATGTTGAGAATGCTTTCACTGAGGTTCTAACTCAAATCTATCGTGTGGTTAGCAAGAAAGCTCTTGACATTGGTGATGACCCTGCTGCTCCACCAAGAGGACAAACCATCAACGTTGGTGGCAAGGATGATGTATCCGCTGTGAAGAAGTCAGGATGTTGTTCATCCTAAATTCATTATGACCTTGAAAAGGATCCATGTGCTCACTTGATTATACACTAGGTCACCGAAAAATATGATGTCCTTTCGCTGCCTAACCTCGTAAGCTTATTGGTACATCAAGAAGTTCATTTAGAGATCAAGATTTAAACCTTAGTTGGGAAGCACTAACTTTGGAAATTAGTGATGTTCATGGTTTCTTTTATGGTTTCTTAAATGATGTATTTTTGTTCAGCGTCAATTAACACAAGGATGGGCCCTCACCAAATTTGACAACATGATCCGATAAAATGTTGTAATTGGAATCATCTTTCTTGGTATTTTCCCCAACAAAAGGAATGATGTTGTAACATGCAAAGATGGAATCATATCTATTATATACAATGAGGGGTTGTTTTCTACTTGTTTAAATGTCATCTGTAATTGGTAGCCAGCAGGAGTTTTAGATGTTTATATTGTGTACTTCATACAAATGTACAAAAATTTCCATTAAAGTTCATGTGTCTTGTCAGGCTATATATTCAAGTTCTAACTATTTTGATGTTTATTTGCATCCACCATGCTTCCCAGGCATTAGATTGGTTCATGTTGGTAACCGTGTGTCTATGTGCATCTTAATTATGTGAAAGTTGCTACGTATTATAAATTTTTGACCGATAAGTGGGTCTACAATTTTTTTCCCTTTTGAATAGTTGTGAATTGTGATCGATCGGCTGATTTCAGCTTGTTATGTAAGTGCTTCCGATAATTGATTCAACCTCATTAAAAAGACACAATATACTAGATGCTTGAAGATGGTGACACATTGTAGTGGTTGATGTCTTACATGAGTAGTTTGCAGTATGCGTTGTGAATTTTTTTCCTTGATTTACTATGGTGATTCGCTATTCAATTATTTCTTTCGTACTGCTATTATAATAAAAGGAGAGTAATAGCTGAAGAGTTAGGCTATGGTGCTTCATGAAGCACCAATCTTTCCATGCTTCATGTTGAGTTTGAAAATTCAAAACCAAAATCGTTGATCCAGCCATCTTGTTTGTTTCGTTAAAGTCTCATCACACACAAAATTTTTTACATTTTAAATTTTTTTTCTAACTATGTATTTCGTATTTTTCAAAATCAGCATTATTGGAGATTGTAGATTTTGTAAAATACAAAACAAACAGTAATAAAATTCAAAAGAATGTAAAATTTTGTGGTTGTGATACATTAACGAGAAGAATAAGATGGCTTATTCGAATCAACGATTTTGATTTTGAATTTTTTCAAACTTATCACGAAGCACAAAAAAAAATTGTGCTTCGTGAAGCACCATAGCTCAACTCAAAGTTGAAGAACGATTAGGTGTAATACGGTAGATCAGTAGATGAGGGGTGCATCTGTTACTTTGTCAAGATTTGGACAAATGCAATACAATGTGTACAGCAAGACCAACCTAACGAGATTGATCGTTTGAAGCTCAACACAAGAATGAATCCTTGAAAACCCCATCATTTTAAGATGAATTAAGCTAAATATGACTTAAAAGGATGATCTCCCGCTGTAGCTATTCTTGCGTTTTCATGATCTTGAAATCAACTATAATGGACAAATGAACTACACGTTTGATGATCCCATCAACTGAATCACATCGGTTCATCAGGCATTTGTTTTCTTACGATATACTATATGTATTGTACCTGTTATTTTTTACAAAAGAATCTGACTTCACATTCAGCTCCACCCTCAATTTTCAGCTGCAGCAAAAACTTGGAGACGATGCCTGACAAATCTTCCCCATCATCAACTGACATAAGAAAACGGCGAGAATGCGGTGCTGCTGAGCGCCGGATTCGGAGCGCTGGCTCTCGCCTCCCTTCCGGCGATCAACACCGCGGCTGCGCCAGGCTGCAGCGGCGGCGCTGCTCCTCTCCCCTGCGCCTTGTTCCTCGCCGTGAAGCAGTGGTGGTGCAGCGGCACGGAGTTGGCGTCGAGCGGGTAGAGCACGGCCACCGTGAGCAGGGAGCAGGCGAGCATGGGCACGGGGCCGAAGACCCACATGAGCAGCGCCGTGGCGAGGTAGAGCGCCCGGAGCCCCGCCGCCCAGAAGTTGCCGCCGCGGAGAACGGCGCGCTGGACGTAGCTCGCCGGCACGTCGGAGTCCAGCGTGCTGAGGAGGAAGCTGGCGTGGACGTAGTGGCGCGCCGACTGGATGAAGCAGGTGAAGGAGGCGAGGAAGCAGACGAGGAGCGAGATGAACTTGACCGTCGCCGTCGCGTCGCTGGCGTCGCCGTAGATGACGCCGGCCATGAGCGCCCGCGACCCGCTGCCGCTCACCCACGCGCCGATCAGCGACCCCAGCGCGATGCACAGCGACGCCAGCGTCGTCGACGCCGAGATGTTGTCCGAGATCACGCTCAGCGCCAGCGCCGTATCCGCCGGCGTCGTCGTCTGAATTCACCATGCATAGAAATCCATCAACATAGGAGCAGAGTTTTGCTTGTTGGTTGTAGTCTTCTAGAAAAATTTCGGCGGGAGAGCGAAAACCGAATTTTTCCCAAAATCTGAAGAAAAAAAAAGTTGAACTTCGGTCTGAAAATTTTGAATTCGAATTTGGATTTTTAGGGAAACAAAAAATTATGAAGGAAAAACCCACAACCTTATGTAAACCAATGATTTCTCTTACCAGTTACCACTAAGCTATATCCCTCGTGATGTGTATTTTTGCCTTCAACAATCTTCTATATGAATAATCAAATTCGACTGAAATTTAATCAAATCTTTTTTTTCGAGACAATAAAAGGTCGGTAACCACACAAAAAAACCCTATTTTCATCGAGAATTGGTAAAATCGGACCAAAAAACAAATCCCTGCTTAGGAGAGATGAGATGATGATGATGATGATGAGAACAACGATACGCAAGGGCCGGGGGAGTGTGTGCTGACCTGCTGCATCATGCGCTCGACCCAGGCGAGCTTGTTGTGGTTCTCGTAGCCGATGACGGTGGTGTGCGGATGCCGGAGAACTCGGTAGAGGAGGAGGAGGTGGTAGCCGAGCATGACCACCAGCCCACAAGGGACCAGCACCAAGTCCATGGAGCTCCTGTCAATCATCATCTTCACCATTATCTCCTCTCAACCTATCACTCAAGAGCTTGAATTGCTGTTAATTCCTCGCCTTCTCCATGTAGATTATCTCATCTCGATTGGCATATCTATTATCTTTGGCATGCATGCAGGTCTGTACGATTGTACTGCTCGCTATTGCTTGGATGGATTTGTGTGTTGCTTGCCAAGTAATATCATGCCATGGCCCATGGGTGATCGTCTGAGCTCTGACGCTCCCAGGTGATGGTTGCTTGTGGGTCTCTATAGAAAACTAATTATATATGTCTTCGGTCGCAAGGGATTGCAAGAAGCAACACTCAGTTGTTGCTTGAAAGCAATGCCGGGATTAATTGGGAGATAACTGCTCTATTTGTTTCAAAATAAAGGTTTATAACCTATTTGTTGAACAAGCAACGGGATGGAGTATTCTCATGAATTGGCAACCACATAGGATACACCAATTATAAAGTTGCATGAGGAGAGCCCGTTTCCTGTGCCTCTACTTCAAAAAGTACTAATAGAAGAAAGAAGCAATCGTTGACCTTCCTTGCGGTTATATTTTACAAGTATGGTCTTATTCCCAGCTAAATAGAAAAAGAAAAAAAAAAGCAACCAACCAAAGTTTCTATTTATGTGTCCTCCGCTACAAATTGGCTCCAAATTTGCTCCATTCTAGATCAGTAGCAGCTATAAAACCATTTTTTCTACCATGTCATACTTATTTTCTACATTATCAAGATGTTTTCAAGCCAACCGTAGTTTTTTTATAATTTTTATTTTTTTATTTTATCATGGAAAGTCCAAAGGGGTTGTGTTGGTGATTTATAACTGGCCCACCTTGAGATGGACCTTGGGCTGATTCCGTACCGGCCCACCGCACATAAGAAAAGGTCCAAAAAGCCGCTCCTGGCCATACTAAAGAAAGCGTCTAGCCCGCCAAGATCCTCCCGGGCTTGACCAGGTCAATCGCACTCCCCTGAGTTCTTATCTGGGCGTGGCGCGCCTCCTGGGCTATCCTTAGCCCTGGAGAAGGCCCCGCGGACAGTCCGTCTGTCTGTAGGCAGGTGGCGACAACTGTCATGTCCCACCGCGCTTTCCCCGGCCTTGACCGGGAAGAACTATGTCTCCTCAGGAATCCGCAGCCCGGGGAAGAACACTCGGGCAGCTCGGTTTGTCATTTGCCCCCTTTGGCAGGCAGCGAAAGGTTGTTACGCTACGCGACGTCCCCAACGGGCGGTGCGAGGCTGGCCCGGTCCAGTCAATGCTATATTGGGGATAAACGGAAAATGCTTTCTCCCTAAAGGAGGTTTCTCCCCTGTATCGGCATCTCAAGACAAACACGTGTCCAGTACTAACCCGACCAGCTTCTCCCTGCAGGCTCAAGACCAGACAGAGCCCTGGAATAAGGCAAGAAAGCTGCCGCCAAAGCAAAGATAGGCACGGGGCCCGCCGCATCAGCTCCGGGAAGCCCGCTGCGCCTATAAAAGGAAAGGCCCCAGATCCGTTCGGGCCAAGGGATCTCGGCACCAAGCAGTCTCAAGTGATTCAAGCCTTCCAGAGTAGCAACAAGTCACACACGCATCCAAAGCTTCCTTAGCAATAGTTGTAGTCACCACCTTTGTAAGCTCGGGATCGGTGCCTTCAAGCCCGGTGTCGGCACCCCTTGTACTGTTTTCCACCGTATAATCAACAAGGCTGGTGTAGAGCTATTACCCGGCAATGGGGGCTCGAACCAGGGTAAATCGCTTGTGTCTTCACGGTTTATGTT
Source organism: Raddia distichophylla (assembly GCA_005191435.1). Lineage (NCBI taxonomy): Eukaryota > Viridiplantae > Streptophyta > Magnoliopsida > Poales > Poaceae > Raddia > Raddia distichophylla. The sequence continues at coordinate 2,314,012 of SPJY01013647.1, forward strand.
GTTTCCTTCCTCCTTCTCCCTCCTTTCTTCTCTTCTTTCACCGTACGAAGGACCCATACCCGGATTGCCAAATCGCGCCAGGCCTAGTCCAGGAAGACTGCGCGGCTTGAGCCTCCGCAGGCTCGGCCGCCACCCGGGTTGTTGAGAAGGGTTGTCGTTGGGCCTCACACCAACTATAAATTCGCCTGCCGGTCCGTGGACCCGCTGCTCTTCAGGACTGACGGTAGCTCGTCGAACCAACCTTGTTGTTTTTTCATGAGGGCGTCGTAGACCCGCTTTTTGATGCCTTGGACTAGCTGTCCGTTAGCCTGCTCAGTTGCTCCGTTACTCTGTGGGTGTGCCACGGAGGCCAGGGCGAGCTTCATGCCAATTTCTTTGCAGTAATCGTTGAACTCCCAGCTCGTGAATTGAGTGCCATTATCAGCGATGATTCTGCTTGGCACACCAAATCTTGCAACGATGCTCCGAAAAAAACGTACCGCGGTAATTGCAGTGATGTTGGAGACCGGCTCGGCCTCGATCCACTTGGTGAAGGTGTAGATGGCTACGAACAAGTACGTTCTGCCACCAAGACCTTTGGGGAACGGTCCTAGAAGGTCCATGCCCCAAACCGTGAACGGCCACGCTAGTGGGATTGTTTGCAGCTGGTATGCGGGCTGATACGTCATCCGCGCATGATACTGGCAAGCTTCGCAGCGTTTCACTAAAGCTTCTGCGTCGCTCATCGCAGTGGGCCAATAGTAGCCCATGCGGAATGCTTTGCCGACGAGGGTTCTGTATGAGGCGTGCGCGCCGCAGATGCCCTCGTGAATATCGGCTAGAAGGTACTTACCTTCTTCTTGGGTAACGCACTTACAAAGCACGCCATTAGCACCCCTTCGGTACAGCAAGCCCCCGTGTAGACGGTAAGCTCGGGCTCACCGTTTTAGCTAGGAACGCTCAGCAACGTCCTCGGGCAATGTCCCTTGCTCCAAGAACTGGATGAATGGTGTCATCCAGGAGGTGCTTTGCTCGAGGAATGAGACAGTACCTTCTCATAATTGTTTAGATGTTTGGCAATCTGAATAATATAATGTAACATTAGTGGAGAAGTTGGATAGGATACACCAGACAGCACACATGTTGAATCATAAAACAGTTCAAGGAATTCCAATATTTTTTCAGCAACATACCAATGTGCATCAATCAAAAGCAAAGCATTACCACCTTCACCCCTAGGGTAGTGTGTCTGTAAGCATAAGGTAGGTGGAATTCCACCTCACATCCATATCTAAACCAAACTTACGAGGACGTTCATTCATAGCCATGTAGTAACTTTTATATAAAGCAATGCGCTGGTTAAAAGAGTTTAAAAAAGAAATTGCAGTTCTAAATGCCTCAAGATAAGGCTTGAGCCTCTTCAAACCAAACTTGACAATAAGGTTAATTATATGGCAAGCACATCTTTGATGCAAGAACAAGTCACCAACATAACCAGACAGCAAAGGTGTGAGTAATGACATAGCAGTTGTATTAGAAGATGCATTGTCCAAAGTGATAGAAAAGGTCTTATCAGCTAGACCAAACTCAGCTACCACAACATAATGAACTGCCACACTAAGGTAGTCTTCCTTAGCATTGCCAGACCAGATATCAGAAGTTATAGCAACAGAAGTAACACTGGTTTTCAAAGTTTCCAAAAGTTTAGCACGTTGCTCACTGAAATACTTAGCAATATCTCTAGTTGTGGTTTGTTTAGAGACGATAGAAAATCTAGGGTTATGAGATTTCCTAATGTACTCCTCAAATGCAGGATGCTCAGCCAAACAGATAGGAAGATCAAGTCTAGCAATCAACTTACACATCTCAGAACGTGCAACATCAGTATTGTACTCCCAAAATTTAGGTGTACCATCAGCATTGTACTGCAGCAGGGTCTAAGACATGGTTGATTTACCATGTTTCTTCATGCATGCAAGTCTATGCCTAGTCAGATGCCCAGTACCACCAGTTGATCTAGCAGAAAGTATGCCTTTGCAAAGGAGGCACTTAGCTTGAACCCTTACCTTCTTACCATCAACTACCTTGAAGATCTTCTAAAACTCGGTCCACACTTCAGAGGTGGAAGGTCGCTCCCTTGCTTTCCCCTTCCCCCTGCCGCCGCCGCAGGTGCTTGCAGCTTGGGATCCCGTCCAGGCACCCTCGCCAGCCTTGCCGCCGCCATCGCCAATCTCGATAGGGTCACCCTCTGTAAGATCAAGTTTTGGTATTGATGACAACAGGGACTTCAAGGTTAAGCCTCTTGTGTTTCATAGTTTCTCTTATACTCTTTGCATGTGTGTCGTATCTCCGACTACATGGTCCCACAGAGCACATCTCCGGTCTCTTATCCTCATTCGTCTTCGAGAGAGTTAGGGATAGGTCCAGAGGATTCCAAGGGGTAGCCACGTGTCCGAGGTTTCGTAGCCACTAAGCCATCCAAAAACCGAAACCCTTTGTGGGCGCGAAACTTCCCGCCTAAGCCTACGAACCTTCCCGCCCGTTTGAGCTTAAGTTTTGGCGCCAAATATTTCTAAATCCTCAAAAATATATTTATTCGGGTAATGCTACATTAACAGAGGGTTTTGTGGGCTCCTGGCCGAGCTGGGGCAACTGGGCCCGGACAGTCCGGCCCAAGTGGCCCCGGGCACGCCGGCCATCGTGTCGTGCCGTGCCTGGGCACTACGGGCCATGCCGTGCCTAGTGCCGGCCCGTTTGGCACGGCCCGTTTAGCCAACTATAACCTTAGTTTTTTGGAATGTTGGAATTTTTTATTTTATAACAGAAAGTCCAAAGGGGTTAGCCTTTGGGTTTTTTCGAAAACGACAAGTTTTCTCGATTCTAGATCAGTACTAGCCCTAAAACCACTTTTTCCACCATGTTGTACTTTTTTTCTACATTATCAAGATGTTTCAACCCTACCATAGTTTTTGGAATTTTATTTTTTTATTTTATAATGGAAAGTCCATAGGGGTTAACCTTCGGGTTTTTTCGAAAACGACAAGTTTTCTCGATTCTGGATCAGTACCAGCCGTAAAACAACATTTTCCACTATGTTGGGAGTACTTCTTTTGTACATTATAACCACGTTTTCAAGCAAACCATTGTTTTTTGGAATTTTTAAATTTTTTTCAAAAAAGACAAGTTTTCTCCATTCTGGATTAGTAGCAGCTGTAAAACCATTTTTTCCACCATGTCATACTTCTTTTCTACATTATCAAGATGTTTTCAAGCCAACCGTAGTTTTTTATAATTTATAATTTTTTATTTTATCATGGAAAGTCCAGAGGGCTTAGCCTTAGGGTTTTTCGAAAACAACAAGTTTTTGTCGATTCTTGATCAGTGCCTGCCATAAAACCACTTTTTCCACCACGTTGTACTTGTTTTCAACATTATCAAGATGTTTTAATGCCAGCCGTAGTTTTTGGCATTTTTAAATTTTTTATTTTATCGTGCAAAGTCCAAAACGTTTAGCCTTCGGGTTTTTCGAAAACGACAAGTTTTGTCGATCCTGGATCAGTACCAGCCGTAAAACCACTTTTTCCACCATGTTATACTTTTTTTCTACATTATCAAGTTGTTTCAACCCTACCGTAATTTTTTGAATTTTGAAATTTTTTATTTTCTAATGGAAAGTCCAAAGTGGTTAGCCTTTGGGTTTTTTCGAAAACGACAAGTTTTCTTGATTCTAGATCAGTACCACCCGTAAAACCACTTTTTCCACCATGTTGTAATTCTTTTCAACATTATCAAGATGTTTTCAAGCCAACCGTAGTTTTGCAGAATTTTTTATTTTTTTTATTTTATCATGGAATGTCCAAAGGGGTTAGCCTTCGGGTTTTTTCGAAAACGACATGTTTTCTCGATTCTGGATTAGTACCAGCCGTAAAACCACTTTTGCCACCACATTGTACTTCTTTTCAACATTATCAAGATGTTTTCAAGCCAACCATAGTTTTTCGGCATTTTTACATTTATTTATTTTGTTATGGAAAGTCAAAAAGGGTTAGCCTCCGGGTTTTTCGAAAACGACAAGTTTTCTCGATTCTGTATCAGTACCAACCGTAAAACCACTTTTTCCACCAGGTTGAACTTTTTTCTACATTATCAAGATGTTTTCAAGCCAACCGTAGTTTTCAGCATTTTTAAAATTTTTATTTTATGATGGAAAGTCCAAAGGGGTTAGCCTTTGGGTTTTTTTTCGAAAACGATAAGTTTTCTCGATTTTGTATCAGTACCAGCCGTAAAACCACTTTTATCACCATGTTGTACTTGTTTTCTACTTTTTCTGTATCAGTACAAGCTGAGTAGTTATTAATCAATATTAACACATGCACTCTTTGATATGGGATCTAAAATTTATATAATTTCCATAATAACTGATTTTTGCACCGATTTAGGAAAAACTTGGTGGGGATCGATAAAACTGAAAACCAATATCGATTTTTGATTTTTTTGGATAAAAAACAATCTTCTAAAACCAAATCGATCGATTAAACCCTTGTCGTGCTTTGATCACAGATCTAGGTTCGTGAGCTGAGTTTTTCTTATGCTAATTAGGTTCAAACCAGATAGAGTAAACCTTTCATCGCGTTTTAGCCACAGAATATAGCACATATACAAAATGTACTTTGCGAAATCATGGTAATGCAGCAGGAAATGCCTCATAGGGCATGTATTTGAGCAAACAAAAGCAATATATTTTTAGGCGACTGACAAGTTAGCGGACACATGAGCATGTTTCTCGTGTTGTCGTCCATGTTTTCTAATTCAGTGAAGAAATAATCCAACTCAATGAAGACATGAGTCTATTCACTTGATTGCACCACACACATCGGTAATAGGACATTAGAAAGAAAAGGAGTTTTCACAAGAACGTGACCAATATGATCTGCTGAACCTTAAAACATCTTAGCCTGAAACAATCAGCTCACAAATCGTAATTATTAAGACCACATTGCAACATGTGTGTTCGTTTTTCCTGTAATCCTAGCATAACTATGAAGTCGAATGAAGCAAAATCTCAAAAACGACTTCGTAATGCATTTAGATACCTATTTTTACATAGTGATACAGTATGTTCCATTCAGGAAACAAACCAGTGATCATAAAATTTGAAAATAAAGTGCACAGATAAAACAGTAGCGGCAAATGCATTCACAATACAAAATGCCATGACATATTAATATTTTCTTCTTCGACTACGCATGAAGTTGGTACCACACAAAACATGTTACATGTCTATCTTATCGAATCTCATCTACATGGTAATAGTTTTTTGTTGAGTATATTTTATATTCTTACATTCAACTTCATGCAATAAGCCACAACCTCAGAAACTCCCTAATGTGTGCTGGGGTAACTGCATAACCTTTGTCCCTTCTCACTTGTCCATGAAATAGGCCGATCACGTGACCATGGTGATCAAGCACAAGTGAGTCTGATGTCCCTTTATCCCCAATTATGTCTATCTCTCATACCCTTTGTATCTCTTGCCATTCACTTGGGCATGGACCCGAGACCGGTTGGAAATCACACCGATAGAGGTAGCAGTGGCGGATCTAAGATTTTTTTAAGCCTGGGCAAACTAATAAATATAACTTAACAAAATCAAAATATTTAATTTATTAACAAATTTTTCTATTTTTATAATGATTTATTACAGGATTCTCTAATTTATTACATTATATGTTTAATAATAATGCATATAATATTGCTATTGAAAAATAATACAATGTAATGTGATGGAGGGGATTTGATGATACAATAAGCATGTATTTATATTCTTATTATATCGTTATGTTGTCGCCATGTGGCACAATCCAAACCATAAAAAACTTAATCTAGAATCATCTATATATGAAAAATCAAGATTTTTGTGGTTGAAAAAAATATCCAGCAATATCTTATCTTATTCTATTTTTTTACTTGTTGATCAAAGATAATACAACACAATAAATATTTAGTTCTATATATTTATATTTCATAGGGTGAATTGCATCAATACTATTATAAAATTCCCACTTTGCAAAAATTTCACTGTTGCGTCTATGACATGTGGGTCCATAGCACACATTTCATTGTTGCATGGGGTGACATATTTTGCGAATTAACAACTTTATAATGACATGTGTATAATTTTTCTATTTTCATATAATACATTTCTATGTAATATAACTTATAAAAATTATATTTTTAGAATATTGTAACATAAGCATGAATATCGACTTTCGATACATATAACACTTAGTTTTTAACTACATCTCATTATGTCATTCTTTTATTTGGATTAATTCACACATGATTGATGTGGTGACGTCTTGCATCGGTTCATCTCGGGGTAGATCCAGATTAAGGCTTGCCCCAACCTGACCCGGATCCGGTTCTGTATATTACGTTACTCGTGAGCCTAGTCCAACCCATTAACCGTATTGACGCACATATTACTATCATGCCATTACTATATTTGTGTATGTGGTTGGATTTTCATGTAACTAAGTGACTGGATTTGTGTATTTGATGGGATTTTTATATGCCTAATTGCTTTTGGTTGGGATGACGTTATGAGAAATTTCTCTACCCCGGTTCGGGTCAGTGCACCGCCAGTGCACTGGTGGGTCGGGGCGGGTCAAGGTTTTGTACATCCGGGGACCAGGTCGGGTCGATGTACGGTGGATGTTGAGAATGGGTGGGACGGGTCACGCTGAGTTGAGGCTTGATCTAGTCCCACCCCGCCTCATTAAGAACTCTAAACATAAGGTGTGGCAAAATTAGACAAAACTAACCTACAATGATTATCCAGTCGATCATATGATTACTTTCTTATAATTTCACTATTATTTATGTTACTTATTTCTCAAGACTTGTAATTTAACAGCTATGAAATTGCCATTAGCCAACATGAGGATGGACATGTGTATGTGTAATGTGTGGCTCGAGAACTCCCCCTTCACTATATAAAGGAGGGTAGAGGGCCTTAGTTAGGCATCGAATCCCATCTAGCTCTGTTCATCCATAGTCTCGAGTTTAGGCGATCTTACGATCAACCCTGTACTTGAGATCCCACATATAAACACCGGGCGCAGGAAGTAGGGTATTACCTCCATCGTTGAGGGCCTGAACCTGGATACATCTATCCCCTGTGCTACCATCGAGCTGACGGTCTTGTAGCGCCCCGTTCCAATACTTTCATCTATTGCCGACAAGTACCCCCAAAGTACTATACGCCGACAATAGTTGTTTTAAATTTATTTTTAATGTTCAGTCAGGAAGAGAGGGCGGAAAATTGTTGGCTAGCTGCATAGTGCCCAAAATTCAAGCATCGGAGCGGATAACCGTTTGGGTGAAAAACTGTCTCGGATATACGAATTATCCGAGACAGTTCTTTTTTTACTCCTCATTGGAGACGGTTTTTTTACAAAACCGTCTCTTTTACAAAAACCGTCTCTAATACATTACTTATTCGAGGCAGTTCTTGTTTTTTGAGTTATCCGAGATGGTTTGTATTAAGAACCGTCTCGGATAATTTTCTAGCGCATCCAGGCATACTTGCCGAGACGGTTTTTGCTGTGATTTTAAAAACCGTCTCCGATGAGGTGTCCACTGCAGTAGTGAAGTATCAGTAGGTTTTGAGTGAAACTTGTTCAAACAAAACTTGCAATTCAAGGCATAGTCCATTGTCCAAGTTGTGGATGAGTGTAGCTTAAATGTCTAGGTGCAATTCATGGCATAGTCCATTGTCACCAAAACACTGGTATATAAACAGCTTTGGAAACAAGCAAACTTGGATCGGACTGAGCTCTAGTGGGGGATTGTAGGAATTATTGGGCTTGGTCCATTTATTTCTCAATTAATTCCTGGAAAATCTCAAAGGCCCATGCTGCATGAGGCATGTGAATTACCTTTAGTACCATATTGCTAGTTGGAAGAGGTATACACTAGTTTATATAGTGGAGTGTGCATCTCATTAATTACAAGTGTGGAAGAGAGAAAGGGAAGTCCACACGCGCGTGCTTGCTTGTTTGGCCTCGTCGGGCTCGAGCTCGGAGGGCAAGGGCAAGGGAAAGGGCGGGGCAACGCATCTGCACGACACCTGTGTGAATGGTCCGTCGAAACTGGGCCCTCGTGCTTGCGCAGACGCGGCCTCCTTTTGCAATTATTTCTTTCTCTCTAGGTTTCACGGATCGAATTCTTGGTATGGGAGAAAATGTGCTGGACTAAGTCGTGGCCTGTTCCATGGCCCGTCGGCATGGACTCCTCTACATATATCCGCTACCGCTGTCGTCTAGAGAGACACGAGAGAAACCTAGGGTTTGCCACTTCCTCTGCTGCGCCGCCGCTCTAGTCTTCTCCATCACACACGTCGGTGTGCCCTGGCGAGTGGGAGAGTAGGTCTCCGAAACCAATCGCCCAAGAGCTCCTGTATCGGTAGGGCGAATAAGATTTGTGGGAAGCGCGCTGCGTGACTGCTCGCTGCTTCCTCTGTCTGCTTCGCGAGGTCTTCTTCCACGTCGTCGTCGCAATCTGCGTCGGCTATAACTCCCTCATTACGGCATCCTGGGAGGAGAACCAGAACCAGAACCCGCCACAGTCGGTGGCAAACGACGTCGAAAACGCCTAGCAGTATGTGATGTTCTCTGCTGCCCTTGCCTCTGTTCTTGCTATGCCAGTTGATAGTGAGTATATCAGCGAGATATGGTTGTGGTTTGGCTGCATGTGTGTCTAGGATATGCTCCTGTGACTGTGACTTGTTATTTATCATTTATCAGATGTTGTGCATGAACCAGAAAGTGGTAATATGTCCATTAACCATTGTGTCGTCGAGAAGCTAGCGCATGCTAAAGATGCAAATTGACTCTCAAATCATGAGTTAAATTTTCTTTAGAGGGGTTTATTATTTTGGTTTCGAAAAACTCGTGGGCCCAAGAAAACCGATTTTACTCAAAATCCTAAATTTCTGGTTGAATTTCGGACTAAGATTTTAAATTTTAATTTGAATTTGAATTTTTGGTGATAAAACAAAAAACATGTGAAAAGGGGCTTTAGCGTTATTTTATCTTTTCAAATCATCAGCCAAATTTTCCTTGGGGGTTTCTTTTGTTTGACAAAAAATTGGTAGGGTTCCAAAAAAACCGATTTTAGAGAAATCAGAAATTTTTTGTTCAAATTTGGGCCAATTTTGATTCTAAGTTGAATGTTCGTAATAAAAAAAATGTGAAAAAGGGCATTCCAGTCTCGAACACGCGACCTAGGTCTAAAAGGAATAGACCAACCAACAAGCTGAGTAGTTATCAATCAATATTAACACATGCACTCTTTTATATGGGATCTAAAATTTATGTAATTTCCATAATAACTGATTTTTGCACCGATTTAGGAAAAACTTGGTGGGGATCGATAAAACTGAAAACCAATATCGATTTTCGGTTTTTGTTGAGTACATTTCAAAGCACATAAAAAATTAGCATGCTTGCTTGTGATAACAAAACAGTGCTACTTTAGGTACTTTTTTGTTTAGCTAACCTCCCACATGATCAACAAAAGAAAATGAGAATATAGCATCTTTCCAATCAATTCAAATATGCTCGAGACTGTAGCATTGAGGATTAATTTCAGCTAACAATAAGTATCAAGCCTGTTGATTTTATATTCTTACATTCAGATCCACAACCTCAGAAACTCCCTAATGTGTGCAAGGGTAACTGCATAACCTTTGCCCCTTCTCACTTGTCCATGAAATAGGCCAATCACGTGACCGTGGTGATCAAGCACAGGTGAGCCAGATGTCCCTTCATCCCCAATTATGTCCATCTCTATGAGCTCCATGTCATACCCTTTGTCTCTCTTGCCACTCACTTGGGCATGGATCCGAGAGCGGTTGGAAATCACACCAATTGAGGTAGTGTCATACAGTAGAGAAGGCCATGATAGCATTACCACATCTGTGAGAGCGGGGGGTATGTCTCTAGCAAGCTCTAAGGAATCATGAGGCATCTCACATAAAGAATAATTGTCATCACCATAAAGTGTGGACATGTTAACGCTGAGCAGCAAAAGATCCTTACTCTGATCAATTTTCACAGGGAGCAACATGCTATACTTTCTAAGGTCATTTGCAGAGTGGTACAAATCAGGGTGGGCTTCTTTCATGTTTTCTTCATTGTGACCACAGACAACCATAAAACGAAACCACTTGGCATGCGTTAGCGTGAGTTGAACGTAATCGGAGTAAAAGTTCTCAAGCAGATGAGCGCATGTTAGCAATAAGCCGCGTTTTTCGCTCATACTCACAATGAATCCTGTCGCAGACGTTCTTGCCGCAAGAACTTCATCAACTTCCTCCTTAGTCATGTCCCAATTGGAGAGAAGATGGTCTGAGATTTCACCGTCACGGTGTCCATGTGGAACCATGGTCACATGGAAAACCGATTTCGCCTTCTTCCTATGGACCCACTGATGTCCAATGTTGGAGAAACGGCTAGGTGGGTCTGAGTTTTCGTTTTCCATCTGCCAATTTAAAAAAAATGGAACCTTTAGGATTCGGCATCCACAAGAACAAGCGCCCATCCAGCACAAAATCGTCACCAGCTAGCCTATCCATCTTCCCCGTGTTGAAATCGCAACGCAAGAAATGCAGAACCGATCTCGCTACCCCCCCTCATCCCTCCGGTTGAGCCCCAAATAGGAAAACGAACCAAGAACCAACCACCACGAACGGCTCGATGAAAGGTGGGGTTCGCCAGGAACAGAGAGCTTAAAGAACTACAAATTACTACAACATGTTGGCTGTATAAAAATAACAAAATTTGATACAGTAAAATTCAACGTAATTTTGAGCTGAAACAAACACGGGACAAACTGACAGGCCGGGCCATGTACCGGGCTGTCCAGGTCTTGCTGGCCCCTTGTGGCCTTGTCCGATACCCTCTCCTCGTCGGCTCCTCCACAATGCCGCCAGACCGCCACCTCTGTCCGCCTCGCCCACTTGTTGCCTCCTCGTTGGCGTCGCCTCGTCGCTATGCGTTGCCTCGTTGGCACCGCCTCGCCGCCGTGCGTTGTCTCACCAATGGTACTGCTGCCTCACCTCCCCTGGATCCCAGATCCAGTCCCGCCCCCCCCCCCCCCCTCTCTCCCTCTCTCTCTCTCGTTTGGTTTTCCCCCATGTCGTGTGATCTCGGATTTGATCCGAATTCGATGAAATAGTTTGTGTGTTTTTTCAATAAATATGATTTACTTATTTTATTTTATTTTGATGATGAAACCTAAATCCCTTGAACATTCACAGTAGCCCGGGCAGCTGCCCCCCCTGCCCGGGCGGTGGATCCGCCACAGAGAGGTAGTGTCATACAGAAGAGATGGCCAGGATAGCATTACCACATCTGTGAAAGCAGGGGGTATGTCTCTAGCAAGCTCTAAGGAATCATGAGGCATCTCACATAAAGAATAATTGTCATCACCATAAAGTGTGGACATGTTAACGCTGAGCAGCAAAAGATCCTTACTCTGATCAATTTTCACAGGGAGCAACATGCTATACTTTCTAAGGTCATTTGCAGAGTGGTACAAATCAGGGTGGGCTTCTTTCATGTTTTCTTCATTGTGACCACAGATAACCATGAAACGAAACCACTTGGCATGCTCTAGCGTGAGTTGAACGTCATCGGAGTAAAAGCTCTCAAGCAGATGAGCGCATGTTAGCAATAAGCCGCTTTGTTCGTCCATACTCACAATGAATCCCGTCGCAGACGTTTTTGCCGCAAGAACTTAGACATGTCCCAATTGGAGAGAAGATGGTCCGAGATATCACCGTGACGGCAGGGGCGGACCTAGCACCGGGTCTGGAGGGGCTCCAGCCCCTCCTACCCTTGTTGTGGCAGTGGAGCCCCCCCTTAGACCCCCTACCATTTTTAGGGTATGAAAGAGAAGAAGATGGATCTGGAGGTAGAAGATAACCCTGTTAGACTTTCCTACTATTTTGTTCTGCGTCCGCCCCTGCGTGACGGTGTCCATGTGGAACCATGGTCACAAGGAAAACCGATTTCGCCTTCTTCCTATGGACCCACTGATGTCCAATGTTGGAGAAACGGCTAGGTGGGTCTGAGTTTTCGTTTTCCATCTGCCAATTTAAAAAAAATGGAACCTTTAGGATTCGGCATCCACAAGAACAAGCGCCCATCCAGCACAAAATCGTCACCAGCTAGCCTATCCATCTTCCCCGTGTTGAAATCGCAACGCAAGAAATGCAGAACCGATCTCGCTACCCCCCCTCATCCCTCCGGTTCAGCCCCAAATAGGAAAACGAACCAAGAACCAACCACCACGAACGGCTCGATGAAAGGTGGGGTTCGCCAGGAACAGAGAGCTTACCGGCCCGGCGGGGCGTCGCGATGGCTCGGCGCGACCCTTCTTCGGCGGAGAAGTCCAAGTGCGGGAACCCTAGCTCGGGAGGACAGCGAGGCGAAGAGCAGGCGGAAGCGGAGGCTCCTGCGGCGACAGGGGGAAGAGCTGTAGCAAAAGCGGGAAGGAAAGGGAAGCATTCCCTCTCGCGTGTGGGACCCACTCCTCAGTGAGACATGGATTCCTGCACGAACTGGGATGAATCACTGACATGGGGGCCTCACCCTTTCATAAGTCACGAGTCACGGCACATCGTTGACATGTGTTTGACCAACGCCGAGCAGGCGACCAGCTCCGGCTACCATGGTTTCAAAAATGGATTTTCCGTCGAATCCCGCTGGATCTCGATTTTCGGTTTTCCACGATTATCCGTGAAATCTCAAAAAAAAGGTGAAATTTTAAATTTTTGGACGAAAACCGAACGGGGCATTCGCAAAACAGAAATCGACCAATTTCTCGAAAAAGCGTTGCCATTGAAAAACGTTCGAATTTTATTTTTAAACCACAAACTTAGTGGATATTCGTGAAACGAAAAACCACCAGGGTTTAAGAGAAATCGTGGGATTTTAACGAGAAATCGAACACATCATGGGATTAAAAGTACTTAGATTTTGTGAGCATACAAATTTTAAATTTCTGAATAAATAAGACTAAAAGTTTTGCCATCATTACATTCATAGACATGAGTACTTTTTTTAGGAATTTCTTTTAGATTTTTTAAAAATTTCCGATTTAAATTACGCATTTGAATCTCTCAAACGAGATTTTGATCTCGTTTCCCCTCAAATTGTCGACTTTCCGTGAAAAATCATTTATTTTCCGCAATTTTTTTTAACACTAACAGCTTTTGTTGCTACCAACGACCCTGTCAGCGATCGGGAAAACCCCAGGCCCCGCGGACCGCCGGACGAGCAGAATTATTAGTGGGAGTGGACAGATCTAGCGCCTGGGCTGCACACGGCTCGGAGCCACGGGCGGTGCGGCCGAAACAGAGGCAGAGCGATGCACCAGCGACCCTCAAAAGGGAGAGAGAAAAAGGAGGAAACACAAGGAACAACAGGGGTTATCTTGGTTCAAGCCCCGCGGATGGGGTAACGGCCCTACGTCCAGCGTCTGAGCTTCCCTTAGGGCGCGAAGCGCAAGTACAGGGGGAGCTCGCTGGTGCCGCCTCGGCGAGCGCGAGGTGGAATAGGCGCCAAAGAATAGCTAGCCCTATGCAGCACGCACCAGGTCGAGTGCATGCCTGTCTCCCATCTCTCCATGCAGGGAGAGGCTTTTATAGGATTACATGGATGTGGTACAGATGGCTCCTTGTGCGGCCGAGCAGAGCGGGCCCTACGGTACAGCTTTGTCTTTAATTGTCGTGCCTCTCAAGGCTGATCGGAGCAGTCGATGGAGCTTCCTTGATCTTCGTGTGTCAATGGGAGGCAGGATGGTAGATATGGGTCTAGTATTGGTAATGTTGAGGGTCCCGCTTGTCTTGTCGAGCCAGCCGAGCACCCCCTCAGCTCGTCCGTCACTTGCCAAGCGTCCGTTGGACTTGCTGAGTCACTGTCTCGCGACCGTCTTTCACGGTGTGGCGGCCCGACCACGTGCTGAGCTGGCACCACGCCAATTCGTCTTCAAGCGGAAACGCTACTCATTTAGCGCTTCGAGTAGGCTGCCTGCTCATCGCACATCCAGCCGAGCAGTGTGGTTGTTCGGGGCACTACCTCCTCATCAGGGACCTGATCTGCGCATCGGACGTTAGCCCGAGCAGCGTAGCTGTTCGGGGCACTGCCTCCCGATCTGGGGTCTACCCGGGGCATGGTAGACAGAGCGGTGACGCCACCTTTAGGTACTCCCCTCCAAGGCGCAGCACCGCACGAACGATCTTGTGAGTAAAATTCTCTTTGGAGGGAGTTCATCAAGGACATGGCCTTGGAGAAGAGCTTCCAAGGAAGGTGTTCATGATGGGCATGACCATGGAGAAGAGCTTCCAAGGAAGGTGTTCATGATGGGTATGGTCTTGGAGAAGAGCTTTCAAGGAAGGAGTACCTCCTTCCGACCAACAGTCCTTCAACGTGCCCCTTATTGGTCCTTACCATATGTCACCATGGGGTTCTGGGTCTAGATCCTCATCAGACCCTATCTCTCTCAAGGGCCCGGAGTTCTCCTTGCCTCAGGCTGCCTAAGGGCTTAATTGTAATTACGCAGAAACATGAGTGGACTAGATTGTAAATATTAGCCATGCTCTCCGCCTTATACATGCGAAAGGACATTTCTACCCTTGCGAGTAGTTAGGGTTTGGGGTAGAATTGTCTACCTTGCTCCTATATAAGGACCCCATGAGGGTTTTAATTCGGAGGAGAAATGAGATGAGAATAAATAATATGAGGGGAGATGGACCCTCTTTGTGCATTTCTCTCTCTCTCTCTCTCTCTCTCTCTCTCTCTCTCTCACTCGTTGTATTCTCATGCCTATCTCTCGGTACGATAAACAACATTGGCGCTGTCTATGGTTGATCAATTAGATTAGCGACACACAAAAAAGTGAAAAAAGAGTACCTAATCTTGAAAAAGATGGATCCATTTTCTTGACTATGGATCCGTGGTCCAACTGTGCTCACTATTGATGTTTGTGTCGAGGTATACCCATGGGGGACCAACAGGTCAGCAAAGTGGTATAATGGGCGTATTATCTGCATCCTCTTTATTTCAGGGTGATGCCACGTATTATAGTCGTGACATGTACAAAGGGACAAATAATCCCAAGGGTAATTACAGAAATGCCCCCAAGCAACGGCCATAACCCCACAGCATGGTGGCAATTACACAGCGGACCCGTAACGGCGTCATGGGGCAACATGGCTTCCTCTCCTAGGCAGACACGTGTCCTCGCCATGTGTAGAGCCCTAGATGCTTGGCCTCTCTACATACCCTCGCGGGTGATCCTTTCGGTCCCCGATCCGCTAACGTTCTTCTTTGGAGGGACTAGCCAGCCTCAGCTTCGCAGCCTCGGGTTCCGCCGTCCTGAGGCTGAGGGCTTCGAGGGTCCCTTATATCAGCACTCTCAGCCAAACCTTGTCGCCCCTCGTTTGACTCCTCGTCCGAGACACCTTCGTCCGAGGGTGTCCTCTCCCAAGCTACCCCTCGTACCTCCAGTGTAGACAAGGATTTACCCCTCGCGAAGGAGGGGTGCGGTGTTAGCAACAACAGAAGCCCCCCCATGGTCAGAGAACCTTCTCCTCGCATTCTTCGATCTTGCCTCAGCATGTTGTGAGGTTTACACCCTCCACCGCCGCGAGGGGCAGGTTCTTGTCTAGACAACCCTCGGCCTCAAGGCGTCGCTTTTTCCATGTATGCTTTGTTGCCTCGTTAAAAACTCCCTCTCGACAAAAAAAACTGATGAAGATAGAACCTCGAGGCGAGGCTAGATCCTAGAATTGTCCGATCTTTTACGGTGCAAATAGCAGCAAGACAGATAAATCGAGTACACCCGGCACGTCGACGTCGTCGTGCCGGAAGTAGTCTAATTTGCAATCGGTTTGCCTGATATCCCGTCTCATTTATCAGCCAGCCATTCTTGAATACCTGCAAAAAAGATTGTAAAGGACTCAAAAAGTCCTCATTTTATTTTTATTTAGCATCAAACTTCTGGCTCTGTCTTGCAGTAGCTCAGCTATTTGCCTTTCATGAGGCACGCTATCAGCCGAGTTATTATTTTATGGCGTGAAGCATCCAATTATGTCTTGCAGATTGGTCTCTGGTTCAACATGGAACATGCTATCAGTCGGGTCATATCTGACCTAACCAATGGAGGGATTGAAAGCTCTTTATAGGCTAATTATGGATTTTGGTAATTGATGGCAACTGGGCCCGATTGGAATGCCAAGATTAAGGATTTTTATTTGACATTTTCTCTGATCATTATTGTGTGCGTCTTCGGCCCAAGCCCAGCATCTCCGGCAAAACATCTACAGCTCTCTGATTGCAGGGTCCCACTAAGCACAGTTTCGGAAACATCGCCGTGGGGACTTGGGGGGTTCCGGGAGGTTCTAGAGTGTCCACCTATCCATATTTGAGAGGGTTCTGGAGTCCAGCCAGTCTCGGGGTTTCGTTGCCGCTAAGTCTTCTCCAGATATTCTCTGAGTGGAGCGAAACTTCCGGCCAAGTCCATATGAAACTCCTGCCGAGTCCACATATCGACAAACATGCCTAACAACCATCGTGGGTGACGTGGAAAGTGAGTCTAGCAAGCCAGGGGAGAGAGGGTTGTTGGGGACTTAGCTAGGCCGACACAGGACCGTCGGACACGTCCGGTCGCCAGCCTGACGCGTCCGACAAGGGAAATATTTTGGCTCGAGACACCTCTCCCAGGGTTCCGAGCTTCGCCAAGTGTACCACTACGTCAAGCCGTACCACGTGCTCCAACCTCGACGTCGACTACTTCGTCTACTACCACTACACCAACGAAACCCGTCTTGGAGACGGTCACGCTCTTGAGGGTGTGCGTGCGGCAAAATCCCTTCCTTGCAGGAAGGCCGGGATTTCTTGCGGGGAGCCTCCCGCGAAGACCTTCTTGTGGGAGGGCCGACTTCTTGCGAGGAATCGAAAATTCAACTTGCCGGATGGTGCGGTGACCCTTTGTCGGTGTCGTTGTATGAGGGATTGGGTGTTTGTACTCGAGACTTTGTACAGGTTCGGTGCTTGCCCAACATGCGTTGTTGAAGCCCGGCACCCAAAACTGAGTCACACGACATACCGAACAGACTCTACTTGGACTAGGCCATCCCTTCTAGCAGGGAAACGTCCTGACGCTGGATTTGGAGCATCCTGCCATTGAGTTGAGGTGGGTGCATCCTGTCCTCACTTCCTACCCTTCTTGCCACTCCTCTACCATGGAGTTGGCACCTCACGTCGCGTACGCTCACCTCTGTAACCTACAGGAGGTACGTTCTGAGGACGACGCTGCTCATGCCCCAGACCGGCAACAGGATGAACAACAGAAGGCTGTGCTCCAAGTCCCGGCCATCTAACCACCGGTCTAGCCTGAGGAGGAACGAACCTAAGTGCAGATTTTCTAGGAGGTCCTTCAATTCTAGCTTGTTTTCTACACTCCTCATGTGCTTCCTTAGCACGGCGGAAGCAGTTCTGCTCAGTGTATCCTATCCTATCGCAGAAGGTGCAAACTACTCTTCTGCCATTTTCAGGGGCAGGAGCGGTAAGAGGAACGCTCTTCGTAGGTGGACTCTATGGAGCTTTTTTCTGAGACTAAACAGACTGTGTGGTAGGACTTTCCCTAACGATCCCTGCGGACCTGAAAACAGTAGTCTCTGGAACACTGTCACTAACAACTGTCCGCCCGTTCTCATCCCTTCCAAGGACTCTAGGTGGGTGTCTCTTGATGTGCCCTAGCCAATTGTAACCTAGACCTCTACCTCTTGGTATCTTTCTTTTGTCAAGTATCAAGTTCAGCTTCCGTTTGCCCCCAACAAACTTCTCAAGAGTGCTCATGAATTACTCACACTCCTGATGGAGTTGGGGACAAAACCCGCATGAAGAGGAAGAGTCCGAAGAGTCCTGGCTATCAGTTGTACCCTTTCCCAAGACTTGGCGACACTTCTCACCTAGGATGTTAACTTCCCTCTTGAGAGCCTGAAAGAAAAGACATTCAAGTTCAAGACATCAATCACACACATACAGGCATCAAGAACAGTATCATTAATCTCAGAAATCTTAGCTTGAAAGTTCAAATTCTCAAACTTCAACAGTGTGAAATCACGGTATGTAGAATCAAGTGAGTGGAAGCTACATCTCTCATCTGACCTGACTGGGTCCTCAGGTAGAGCATGATCGCTACAGCCCTCAACTGGATTGACTGAGTCCTTAGATGAGTGTGCAGGGGGATCAGGACAAAGCATGCTAGGTTTATTAAGTAAACAGACTCTAGATCAGAAGTGACAAGGAATAAATTCTTCCTAGTATCATCTAGTTCTGCTACAAACTTAACATTAACTTCCCTAAGTTGTTCACTCAAATCAATCACCATATCATGAATTATCCTTAATTCATTGAAATTAGTCATGACACTATCAAACTCTAACCACCCATTAGAGTCAACAGGCTCGGGAACAATCCTATATTTTTTATTCTCTAGTTGGATAGTGATATTCTTAAAATGCATTTTCAGTTCATCTAATTCTAGAGTGAGCTTCCTACAATCAAAGCAAGCAACAGGTTTAACATTTTCTAGTTGAACTTCAAGGGCATTTTTCTTGTCCAAGATGCTAGTGTACCTGTACAAAGATAAGAGCATGGACAATGATCCACCTCAGCAGTTATAAGTTTTCTCTATTGAGTTCCTGCACCTTCGCTCGTAGATGAGTTGGAAGAGAGAGAGAGAAAGAAGAGAGAGGCTAGAGCCGTCGCTCAAGCGACGACGCTAGCAGCCGAACCAAGGAGCTAGCGATGACTCTGAACCATTATATGGAAGTCGACTACAATTGCTTGATCCTAGTGCGGACTGCGCAGCAACTCCCCCAAATCTATATTTCCTAGCACGCTAGCTTGGAGCCAGCAGAGCATGTGGCGGCGCCAGCGACTACGCGAGCTTCTCCGGCGAGGATGCGCGGAGCCCAACGCCATATGAAGGTAAGCATCCAAAATTGATGAGGGCAGATGGATTTGTCTCACACATGAGGTTAATGGCATGATTTGGGGATTTAGGGTTTGTTCAACCGCATGATTTGGGGGTGGTTGGGGGATGAAAGGCGAGGGTGTGTGTAGGAACTGAGCTCTCACGTGCTCAGGAAATCACTCAGCTGATCGGAGCATACACACACACATGAATACTTGAGCTAGCACAAGAAAAAGAACACACAGAAACTTGCGGCACAACGCACAACTCGTGCCTTTTCTTCCCGTTTCTTCCCAGCTCAAATGAGCACAAGTACATGGCTTAAACAACAAACTCACATACGCACACAACCCATGATCTACACGTATGCAATGGACGTGCCCGCTTCTTCAGTCCTTCGCGTCGTGCCTCCTGGAGTGTCGGCCTGCCAACGTCTTGCGGCCACGCGCCCTTGCACTCCTTAGGACTCGGACCAAGGCTCAATTGCAGGCTCTACTCAACTGCTTGCTCGTTTCTTCCTCCACCATATGCAGTACGTGCATGCACAGCTGATGTGTATCTCTCTAATGCAAACACTGATAGACTAGCTAACACATGCATGCATGCACAGCTCGTCCAACTCTCAATGTAAATAAAACATGCATGCAACCTATATCTTCTAGCTACGTGCATATGAAACATAACTAAACATGCATACCACAAGATTAATTCCCAACAGGGTGCACCGTAGGTTTACACCTCATCAGATCCGCACCGATGTCCTCCTCCTCATCGTCATCGTCTCATCCTCCGTCGCAACCACCGCCTCGTCCTGCTGCCTCGCGGCCTCCGCCGTCATGGCGGCCCGTAGCTCCCTCCCCTCACCAAATTGCACGGACAAGCTACTATTGGCCCAGTTTTTTCAGTTAACCATCAGCATTCAGCTGCTTAGCAAGGTAAGAACCTTTGACATATTTTTTTCATGACAGTGAACTAGCTTTACAACCCACTATGAGCGTTATATCACTCAATTGAGAGTTGGTGAATAAATTTGACATTTCAGTTTCGTGCAAATTAATCCGCAGTTCGGTATCATAACCCATCTCCCTTCCTCCAGTAGAAATTGACACACTAATTTTTGCTAAATAAATTGTCACACTCTCTTGGTTAAAGAACTGGATTTGTTATAAAACTTAACGATTACTGGATAAAGGTACCCTATTTTAACCTTCGTATGCTGACATTGCCTTCACCATCTGAAATTGCTATTTTCATCTCCGAATGGATCAAATGTCAAGTCAACAACAAGCTTTCCTCTATTCTTCTTGTTATGTGGATCATTTGGGTTCATGCTTCTAAAAAGGGTCGAGTGTGAACAACTTACTCTCATCCTCTCACAGAGTAAGCGAGCGGAGTGGAATATTTTTTTCGAAGTTGCCAATTTACCAAATTCTAGTGGCAAAGCCATCTGCATGCTTGAAAATCCTAAGTTGCTCACCAGAAACAATGCATATATATTTTTTTCGAAGTTCCGTTTGCACAGCTGAATGAGCAAATGAGGAACTAATGCCATCAGTACGTTAACTAGAAGTACTGTGTACCAGCTATAATTCTGCAGTGTTTAGTTTGGTTCTAGCCTTTTCCTTGTGTACCGGCTGTAATTCTGCACTAACAAATGGTTCTATTTATGGTTTTGCAGAATCTAGTACATGGTTATGTGTTCAAAGGCAAGCCGATGATCATACAATTTGGTAGGAACCCTGCTGTTAACAAAGCTTCCTGGCATGGGTGATGGATCTTGCACTCATTTTTTATGCACTTCAAAGTCCATAGAGATTGGCCAATAGTAACCAACATTGCTAGTTTGTTCTGGTTTCAACATCCAGAAATGTGGATATCATAGCATGATTCTATATGCAATGTAATTTGCTTTAATTTACGGTGTCACTAGATGATGAATTGGTGGTTTCAATCCAAGGACCTTCAAGGTCAAATTCTTTGTTGTGTTCAATTTATATGGTACTCTTCAGGCAAAAAAATTCTACTATGTTGTCCTGCTCATCGTGACATCTTATTCTAGTTCAGAATGGTAGAGGATTGAATCAATGAGGCAGATAATATTGATGGGAGTCCTCCAAGACAACTAGCGATGTGCTATAGCAGTTCTGTTTTATGACTTGGTTCTGCATTATGTTTTCTTTAACTATTTGATCGGTTAATTCTCTTTATTCCTGGTCTTGTGAGCAAATATATTTTTATTTGTAGAAATTAAGGACTTAGTTAGTTATAACAATGAAGTAGAGACATTTAAATATGACATGCACACTTGATCACCATAATTTTCACTGAGACCGGCTACAACGCAGGGCGCCTGCATTTTAGCATTTAGTGCAAGCGATTGAATTTTCAGTATAAACACATAGAAATTTCAGCTGCAAGCACAACTGAAAAAATAGTACAAAAGATGTGAAAAAATTTAAACAAAGAAAAATAGGCATAGCAACTAAATATGATTTGTTATTGATGTATTCACGTCTCATTTACATCGATTTAATCAAATAAAAATAGAAATTGCAGTATTAAAAACATTTTTCGTAATAACTTCGTATAGCATACATTATACGAAGTTATACGATAACCATCAGCATTCAGCTGCTTAGCAAGGTTCGTATAACTTCGTATAATGTATGCTATACGAAGTTATTACGGAGTCCTTAGATGAGTGTGCAGGGGGATCAGGACAAAGCATGCTAGGTTTATTAAGTAAACAGACTCTAGATCAGAAGTGACAAGGAATAAATTCTTCCTAGTATCATCTAGTTCTGCTACAAACTTAACATTAACTTCCCTAAGTTGTTCACTCAAATCAATCACCATATCATGAATTATCCTTAATTCATTGAAATTAGTCATGACACTATCAAACTCTAACCACCCATTAGAGTCAACAGGCTCGGGAACAATCCTATATTTTTTATTCTCTAGTTGGATAGTGATATTCTTAAAATGCATTTTCAGTTCATCTAATTCTAGAGGCCCCCCTCTCTCTCTCTCTCTCTCTCTCTCTCTCTCTCTCTCGTTTGGTTTTCCCCCATGTCGTGTGATCTCGGATTTGATCCGAATTCGATGAAATAGTTTGTGTGTTTTTTCAATAAATATGATTTACTTATTTTATTTTATTTTGATGATGAAACCTAAATCCCTTGAACATTCACAGTAGCCCGGGCAGCTGCCCCCCCTGCCCGGGCGGTGGATCCGCCACAGAGAGGTAGTGTCATACAGAAGAGATGGCCAGGATAGCATTACCACATCTGTGAAAGCAGGGGGTATGTCTCTAGCAAGCTCTAAGGAATCATGAGGCATCGCACATACAGAATAATGGTCATCATCATAAAATGTGGACTTGTTAACTTCGAGTAGCAAAAGATCCTTACTCTGATAATTTTTCACAGGGAGAGCTATGCTATACTTTCTAAGGTCATTTGCAGAGTGATACAAATCAGGGTGGGCTTCTTTCATGTTTTCTTCATTGTGACCACAGATAACCATGAAACGAAACCACTTGGCATGCTCTAGCGTGAGTTGAACGTCATCGGAGTAAAAGCTCTCAAGCAGATGAGCGCATGTTAGCAATAAGCCGCTTTGTTCGTCCATACTCACAATGAATCCCGTCGCAGACGTTTTTGCCGCAAGAACTTAGACATGTCCCAATTGGAGAGAAGATGGTCCGAGATATCACCGTGACGGCAGGGGCGGACCTAGCACCGGGTCTGGAGGGGCTCCAGCCCCTCCTACCCTTGTTGTGGCAGTGGAGCCCCCCCTTAGACCCCCTACCATTTTTAGGGTATGAAAGAGAAGAAGATGGATCTGGAGGTAGAAGATAACCCTGTTAGACTTTCCTACTATTTTGTTCTGCGTCCGCCCCTGCGTGACGGTGTCCATGTGGAACCATGGTCACAAGGAAAACCGATTTCGCCTTCTTCCTATGGACCCACTGATTTCCAATGTTGGAGAAACGGCTAGGTGGGTCTAAGTTTTCGTTTTCCATCTGCCAATTTTTTTTAAAATGAAACCTTTAGGATTCGGCATCCAAAAGAACAAGCGCCCATCCAGCACAAAATCGTCACCAGCTAGCCTATCCATCTTCCCCGTGTTGAAATCGCAACGCAAGAAATGCAGAACCGATCTCGCTACCCCCCCTCATCCCTCCGGTTCAGCCCCAAATAGGAAAACGAACCAAGAACCAACCACCACGAACGGCTCGATGAAAGGTGGGGTTCGCCAGGAACAGAGAGCTTACCGGCCCGGCGGGGCGTCGCGATGGCTCGGCGCGACCCTTCTTCGGCGGAGAAGTCCAAGTGCGGGAACCCTAGCTCGGGAGGACAGCGAGGCGAAGAGCAGGCGGAAGCGGAGGCTCCTGCGGCGACAGGGGGAAGAGCTGTAGCAAAAGCGGGAAGGAAAGGGAAGCATTCCCTCTCGCGTGTGGGACCCACTCCTCAGTGAGACATGGATTCCTGCACGAACTGGGATGAATCACTGACATGGGGGCCTCACCCTTTCATAAGTCACGAGTCACGGCACATCGTTGACATGTGTTTGACCAACGCCGAGCAGGCGACCAGCTCCGGCTACCATGGTTTCAAAAATGGATTTTCCGTCGAATCCCGCTGGATCTCGATTTTCGGTTTTCCACGATTATCCGTGAAATCTCAAAAAAAAGGTGAAATTTTAAATTTTTGGACGAAAACCGAACGGGGCATTCGCAAAACAGAAATCGACCAATTTCTCGAAAAAGCGTTGCCATTGAAAAACGTTCGAATTTTATTTTTAAACCACAAACTTAGTGGATATTCGTGAAACGAAAAACCACCAGGGTTTAAGAGAAATCGTGGGATTTTAACGAGAAATCGAACACATCATGGGATTAAAAGTACTTAGATTTTGTGAGCATACAAATTTTAAATTTCTGAATAAATAAGACTAAAAGTTTTTGCCATCATTACATTCATAGACATGAGTACTTTTTTTAGGAATTTCTTTTAGATTTTTTAAAAATTTCCGATTTAAATTACGCATTTGAATCTCTCAAACGAGATTTTGATCTCGTTTCCCCTCAAATTGTCGACTTTCCGTGAAAAATCATTTATTTTCCGCAATTTTTTTTAACACTAACAGCTTTTGTTGCTACCAACGACCCTGTCAGCGATCGGGAAAACCCCAGGCCCCGCGGACCGCCGGACGAGCAGAATTATTAGTGGGAGTGGACAGATCTAGCGCCTGGGCTGCACACGGCTCGGAGCCACGGGCGGTGCGGCCGAAACAGAGGCAGAGCGATGCACCAGCGACCCTCAAAAGGGAGAGAGAAAAAGGAGGAAACACAAGGAACAACAGGGGTTATCTTGGTTCAAGCCCCGCGGATGGGGTAACGGCCCTACGTCCAGCGTCTGAGCTTCCCTTAGGGCGCGAAGCGCAAGTACAGGGGGAGCTCACTGGTGCCGCCTTGGCGAGCGTGAGGTGGAATAGGGGCCAAAGAATAGCTAGCCCTATGCAGCACGCACCAGGTCGAGTGCATGCCTATCTCCCATCTCTCCACGGAGGGAGAGGCTTTTATAGGATTACATGGATGTGGTACAAATGGCTCCTTGTGCGGAAGAGCAGAGCGGGCCCTACAGTATAGCTTCGTCTTCAATTGTCGCGCCTCTCAAGGTTGATCGGAGCAGTCGACTGAGCTTCCTCGATCTTCGTGTGTCAATGGGAGGTAGGATGGTAGATATGGGTCTAGTATTGGTCAAGTCGAGGGTCCTGCTTGTCTTGTCGAGCCAGCCAAGCACCCCGTCAGCTCGTCCGTCACTTGCCACGCGTCGGACTTGCTGAGTCACGGTCTAGCGCCGTCTTTCACGGTGTGGCGGCCCGACCACGTGCTGAGCTGGCACCACGCCAATCTGCCTTCTAGCGGAAACGCTACTCATTTAGCGCTTCGAGTAGGCTGCCTGCTCATCGCACATCCAGCCGAGCAGTGTGGTTGTTCGGGGAACTACCTCCTAATCAGGGACCTAATCTGCACATCGGACGTTAGCCCGAGCAGCGTAGCTGTTCGGGGCACTGCCTCCCGATCAGGGGTCTACCCGGGGCATGGTAGTCCGAGTGGTGACGCCGCCTTTAGGTACTCCCCTCCAAGGCGCAGCACCGCACCAACGATCTTGTGAGTAAAATTCTCTTTGGATAGAGTTCATGAGCGATGGACATGGCCTTGGAAAAGAGCTTCCAAGGAAGGTGTTCATGATGGGCATGGTCTTGGAGAAGAGCTTTCAAGGAAGGAGTACGGACCAACAGTCCTTCAATGTGCCCCTTATTGGGTCCTTGCCCCATGTCACCATGGGGTTGTGGGTCTAGATCCTCATCAGACCCCATCTCTCTCTCGAGGGCCCGGTTCTCCTTGCCTCAGGCTGCCTAAGGGCTTAATTGTAATTATGTAGAAACATGAG
Source organism: Raddia distichophylla (assembly GCA_005191435.1). Lineage (NCBI taxonomy): Eukaryota > Viridiplantae > Streptophyta > Magnoliopsida > Poales > Poaceae > Raddia > Raddia distichophylla. The sequence continues at coordinate 2,339,508 of SPJY01013647.1, forward strand.
TGGACTAGATTGTAAATGTGATCCATGGGCTCCCCCTTATACATGCGAAAGGACATTTCTACCCTCGCTTTGGGTTAGGGGTAGAATTGTCTACCTTGCTCCTATATAAGGACCCCATGAGGGCTTTTATTCGAAGGAGAAATGAGATGAGAATAAATAATATGAGGGGAGATGGACCCTCATTGTGCATTCCTCACTCTCTCACTCTCACTTGTTGTGTTCTCATGCCTATCTCTCGGTACGATGAACAACATTTGCGCTGTCTATGGTTGATCGATTAGATTAGCGACACACAAAAAAGAGAAAAGAGAATACCTAATCTTGAAAAAGTTGGATCCATTTTCTTGACTATGGGTCCGTGTTCCAACTGTGCTCACTATTGATGTTTGTATCGAGGTATACCCTTGGGGGACCAGCAGGTCAGCAAAGTGGTATAATGGGTGTATTATCTGCATCCTCTTTATTTCGGGGTGATGCCATGTATTTATAGTCGTGCCATGTACAAAGGGACAAATAATCCCAAGGGTAATTACAGAAATGCCCCCAAGCAACGGCCATAACCCCACGACATGGTGGCAATTACACAGTGGACCCGTAACGGCGTCATGGGGCAACACGTGGCTTCCTCTCCTAGGCAGACACGTGTCCTCACCACGTGTAGAGCCCTAGATGCTTCGGCCTCTCTACATACCCTCGCGGGTGATCCTTTCGGTCCCTGATCCTCTAACGTTCTTCTTTGGAGGGGGCCAGCCAGCCTCAGCTTCGCAGCCTCGGGTTCCGCCGTCCTGAGGTTGATGGCTTCGAGGGACCCTTATATCAGCACTCTCAGCCAAACCTTGTTGCCCCTCGTTCAACTCCTCGTCCGAGATACCTTCATCCGAGGGTGTCCTCTCCCAAGCTACCCCTCGTACCTGCAATGTAGACAAGGATTTACCCCTGGTGAAGGAGGGGTGCGGTGTTAGCAACAACAGAAGCTCCCCATGGTTAGAGAATCTTCTCCTCGCATTCTTCAAGCTTGCCTCAGTGTTGGCGATTCTTACGCTCTTGGAAATTAATCCGCAAGCGGACGGATATAGCTTGTAGTTTTCACCTAGGAGTATTCCAAGGTATCGAATCCACAGGGAACAAGGGAGAAAGATAATTCTAATATCTATATTATTAAGATACCAACCAGCTAGCTAAGGGGTAAATACGATACGATAAATGATCCGAGCTCCAAATATAGCAAATAATATATGCATTTTTGGAGGGGGCCAGCCAGCCTCAGCTTCGCAGCCTCGGGTTTCGCCGGCCTGAGGTTGACGGCTTCGAGGGTCCCTTATATCAGCACTCTCAGCCAAACCTTGTTGCCCTCGTTCGACTCCTCGTCCGAGACACCTTCGTCCGAGGGTGTCCTCTCCCAAGCTACCCCTCGTACCTGCAGTATAGACAAGGATTTACCCCTCGTGAAGGAGGGGTGCGGTGTTAGCAACAACAGAAGCCCCCCATGGTTAGAGAATCTTCCCCTCGCATTCTTCAAGCTTGCCTCAGCATGTTGTGGGGTTTACACCCTCCTCCGCCGCGAGGGGTAGGTTCTTGTCTAGACAACCCTCAGCCTCAAGGCATTGCTTTTTCGATGTATGCTTTGTTGCCTCGTTAAAAACTCCCTCTCGACAAAAAAAAATTGATGAAGATTGAACCTCGAGGCGAGGCTAGATCCTAGAGTTGTCTGATCTTTTACGGTGCAAATAGCAGCAAGATAGATAAATCGAGTACACCCGGCACGTCGACGTCGTCGTGCGGGAAGTAGTTTGATTTGCAATCGGTTTGCTTGATGAGCCGTCTGATTTATCAGCCAGCCATTCTTGCATACCTACAAAAAAGATTGTAAAGGACTCAAAAAAGTCATAATTTTATTTTTATTTAGCATCAAACGTATGGCTCTGTCTTGCAGTCGCTCAGCTATTTGCCTTTCATGAGGCACGTTATCAGCCGAGTTATTATTATACGGCGTGAAGCATCCAATTATGTCTTGCAGATTGGTCTCTGGTTCAACATGGAACATGCTATCAGCTGGGTCGTATCTGACCTAACGAATGGAGGGATTGAAAGCTCTTTATGGGCTAATTATGGATTTTGGTAATTGATGGCAACTGGGCCTGATTGGAATGCCAAGATTAAGGATTTTTATTTTACATTTTCTCTGATCTTTATTGTGTGCGTCTTCGGCCCAAGCCCAGCATCTCCGGCAAAACATGTACAGCTCTTTGATTGCAGGGTCCCACTAAGCACAGTTCCAAAAACATCGCCGTGGGGACTTGGGGGGTTCCGGGAGGTTCCAAAGTGTCCACCTATCCATATTTGAGAGGGTTCTGGAGTCCAGCCTGTCTCAGGGTTTCGTTGCCACTAAGTCTTCTCCAGATAATCTCTGAGTGGTGCGAAACATCCCGCCAAGTACATCTGAAACTCCCGCCGAGTCCACATATCGACAAACATGCCTAACAACCATCGTGGGTGACGTGGAAAGTGAGTCTAGCGAGCCGGGAGAGAGAGGGTTGTTGGGAACTTAGCCAGGCTGAAACAGGACCGTCGGACACGTCCGGTCGCCTGCCTGACGCGTCCGGCCAGGGAAATATTTCGGCCCGAGACACCTCTCCCAGGACTCCGAACTTCGCCAAGTGTACGACTATGTCAAGACGTACCATGTGCTCCAACCTCGATGTCGACTACTTCGTCTACTACCACTACACCAACGAAACCCATCTTGGAGATGGTCATACTCTTGAGGGCGTGCGTGCGGCAAAAGCCCTTCCTTGCAGGAAGGCCGGGGTTTCTTGCGGGGAGCCTCGCAGGAAGACCTTCTTGTGGGAGGGCCGACTTCTTGCGGGGAGTCGAAAATCCATCTTGCAGGATGGTGCGGTGACCCTTTGTCGGTGTCCTTGTACGAGGGATTGGGTGCTTGTACTCGAGACTTTTTACGGGTTCGGTGCTTGCCCAACATGCGTTGTTGAAAAGCCCGTCGAGTGAGTTTGAGGGCACGGGAAGAGAGGGTCCCGGCTTCCCCGAAGAAGTTCCTCACGTGGACGTAGGTGCTTTGCGTTGAACCACGTTAAAAATCGGTTTGTCTCTTGTTCTCCATTTACATTCCGCATTGAGATACCGATTGCATGTGGCTTGTGCCTTCGTGCCGAGTAGTAGTCGCTTCCACATTGCTTGTTGAACTTGATAGCTATTATGCCCTACAGAATTAATCTGCAAGCGCACGGATACCGTTGTAGCTTTCACCCAGGATTATTCCAAGGTACCGATTTTCACAAAGAACGAGAAGTGCTATAGTCCAGAATCTAACTTGACTGGAAGGATATTGGTGATACTGACGGGAGTGGGATAAGATAATTCGGGTCGAGAGGCCCTACGGGTTTTACTTAGCCAAATATACAAAATCACCCAATAAACAAAAGCTACTCTCATTGGAGCTCGGCCGATTCACTACCACCCGCTATCAGTTAAGAACACCGGATGGTTATGATCACCCTCAATTGGCTCAATTTGTCTGAGACTAACGGTGTGGATTCCACAAACTGTCACGTGGATACCACATACTACCTACCACACAACCGTTGAATCAGGTGCCTACCGGGTACTAACTAGTCTGGACACCACATCTATACCTAGTAGTATTACGTAGCAAGGCTAGCACTCGATATGCACTCCCACTAAACCTGGCACTAATATCTATTGTGTCACCTAGGCACACAGATCTAGCACGAGCCTAATACCAACAGAGCAACCATGTATATGAAAGAACTTTGCTTTATAAATAAAGGATAGGGCTAAGTGTTACTGAACATTAGAGCAAAGCTGAACTCGCACTCGAGTCGGCTCCGGAGCACAAGGTGGAAGAGAGCCGACACCTCCGGCGTCTCCCCAACAATCAACTCTCCTCTCTCCCTACTTCTACATTTCTATTTGGACAGTGTAGTGCTGCTTTCTTCTTTCCCGCACTTCTCCGTGGGTTGCAAATGAAGGAGGAGGGCTCAATTTACAGTGCTCTGTAGCGAGTGAGCTAGTGCCACGTGTAGGGACACTGTCACCTACTCCTCAGCCGAAGGAGAACCCGAGGCGGCGAAAAAGTAGGTCGGCCGACCGGGCTTTTGTTGATCCATGCCCTCAATTTCGCATGGGATGCTCCATTGATGGTCTAGATTGCTTCCCCACGTCGGTTTTGGCAGTTGGAGCCGGTAAAACTGTTGTCTTAGTTTGTCCATGGATCCTCCTTGAATCATTCTTGGCTTTGGATCAAACCGCTTTGCACCGATAGTTGGGATGGCCTCTTGATGTGTTTCTTGGGTCACTGGGATAAAACATGACCAAATTTTCTCAAAAGTGGGGCCGGCCGACCAGGCTTGGGTCAGGCAGCCAGGTCCCAACCTGGCTCGCAATTTTTCAAAACTCATTTCTCTCTCATCCGAACTCTAAATATAGCAAATAATGTATGCATTTCGATCGTCTCGACGAGCTCTTCATCATGGTGCAGTATATTTTTGCATTTTATGAATTCTAAAAATTTGTTATGAATTCTAAAAATATGTTTAATTTAAACATCATCTTATCCCCGATTTATGTATGCCCGATAAACCGTCTTTTCTTCATATTTTGGGGCGCATGCCTGCAAAACATTTTACTACACCAAAACTCATGGAACTCATTAATGTTAGACTAAATGTAGTTTGAATTCCTTTATTTTGTGGATATGTTGATGGTAAAAAATATACAAAATGTTGTCAATAAGGACCGTCAACACACCCCCACACTAGGTCTTTGCTCGTCCCGAGTAAAGGAATTGAAATATGGACAAGGAATTAAGCAAAGATTAAGGTGTTTTTGATACGCAACTTATCAAGATAGATAGATAGCATAAAGGTTATTCCAAAATGTTTCTCGTACTTGTGAGATTTTTAAGCGGCTAAAGACCTTACCTTTAGGAGTTGATAGATGGAATAGCTTGATTAAGATTACAATTCCCTTCCTATCCTTAGGCATACTCGGAGTTTTTGAAGTTTTCAAAAGAATTCCCAACTCATTTCTTTTCCTCGAGTGATACCCTCGAGTCACTCATGGGTGTTTCCTTACCAATTAACTTCTCCCTACAAACTAAGTCTCGACTGCCTCAGTGGCGGCCGCCTCGTTCCCGATTGGTTGAGAGGCGGAGTGATGGTCGTCTGCACCAAGTACGAAGACTTCCCGGTAGTTGCAGATCTCCGTGCTCCCATAAGACTCTGAGTCTGAAAGGGAGAGGCTGACCTGCTCGCTCTGTCCAATGGGTTTCCCAGTGTTAGTGACACCCACGAACGTGGTTGGATCCGATCGGTTAAGTCCGACTGGATTAGTAGATCCATTCCCCGAGTGGTCACCTCCTATCCCAATCTCCGGAGCCGCCTGCACAAAGGTCGCGGCGAGGTTCCTAAGATCGAGGGGAGATCCAGCAGGGGTGATGAGTCCTCATCGAGGTGGATTGAATCCGTGCCCGCGAGGATGATTTCGCCGAGTCCTTCTTTGCCCTCTTCCAGGAAAGGTGCGAAGTGGGATCGCAAGCGGATCAATCTGTCGAAGGCACATGCAGAATTCTCCAAGCCAAAGGGCAATGGGTCACATTGAATGCGTGTACCTTTTGTTGGGAGGTCTCTCCGGGAGGGGAGAGACGAAGATTGCCAATGCCGTCGGCGATGAAGTCCTGGGCACCGAAGCGCAGCGATTGCCCCGACGCGAAGGTGACAGATGACAATCCTGAGAAAGCCATCTAGCTGGACGATAATCTTGACGCGGCCCCCTACCTGGCGCGCCAACTATCGACTGGTGGCTAATCGGGGGTCACAGGTAGGCAATAAATTTGTTACGGGGATACGCTCAAGAACCAAACCAGATGGTAGCATAAGACAGGGATTTATACAGGTTCGGGCCCTCAACTAGTAGGCAATACCCCCTCCCTTTATATAGTGCAGGGGAGATAGAGTTACATTTATCTATGGCCTCTACCCCCTCCCTTTATATAGTGCAGGGGGCGATAGAGTTATACGGTAACACGCAGTACATGGTACCAGATTCGGTTATACCGTTGCATGATATGCAAATATCGATCTTATAATTACATAGAGCTTGACTATATCCTCGGGAACTTCCTTAGCGCTCAAGTTATACGTAAACCAAGTGGTCTCTATCCTAATCGGCCGACTTGGGTCGTCCCCCATCTGCTCCCTCACAGGCCTTCTAGAGAATACCCGGGGCCCATGTAGTCCACACTAGGTCACAGGAAAACATGGTTTTGGGAGGCTCTTTGATTCTGAAAGAATCGGATTGGGCTCGAAGGTTTGACTCGATAGAGTGATCTACGGTCTGGGGGTTACCTAAGGGTTCAAACTCTAGGTCCGAGAGTTCGTCAAGACGTTGACGTGGGGAGTATTGCCTTGCAATTTGCACAGAATTTCCTTCCCTTCATCAACGGGCTTATGAACGAAGGATCCTCCGGAAACTAAGTTCAAGAACGTGGCACCAGTCGGGTTCAACCCCTCGATGAAGTGTTGCAAGAGCATGGGCTCAGGTATACACAAGTTAGGTCCCGAACTGGCCAACTGGGTAAATCGCGCCCAGGCTGCTCCCACAGTTTCACTCTCGAATTGATAGAAGTTCAAGACCTCCTTTCATAAATCTTCTATTTTCATGAGAGGAAAGAATGCGAAGCAAAATTTCTCCTAGAGGGCTTCCCAACTACCGTTAAGATTTCCTACGGTCATTTTGAACCACGACTTAGCTGATCCAGTGAGGGAGAATGGAAACGGTTTCCATTTCAGTGTTTGTCGTGCCATTCCTTGAATTTCAATGGAAGAGCAAAGTTGCTCAAATTCGCAGAGATGGCCAAAGGGGTTCTCTCCTTCTAATCCGGAAAAAGACTTCTCTCGGACCATAGCTATGAGGCCCGGTCGAAACTCAAAGCTAGGTGTATGGATAGGATGGGATGATGGTGGAGGCTCTAGGCACTTTGCATTGAGAGCCGAGAAGTGATAAATGGACGTGTAATCCATAGATGGAGGTACACGGGCAAGAAAGGTTCGAAACTAGAACAACTACCGACTCCCCTGCAACGGCGCTAAAAAGCTTGTTGGCGATTCTTATGCCTATTAAATTTTAATCCGCAAGCGCATGGATATCGCAGTAGCTTTCACCCCTGAGTATTCCCAAAGGTATCGATTTTCCACGAAGAACGAGAAGAGTCTAGTTTCTAATCTGACTTGCACAGATGGATATGGTGGTGTGTTGACGAAAGTGGGGTAAATGTATTTCGGGTCGAGAGGCTCTATGGACACTAGCCGATAGGTACAAGGTTATATCACCTACACTTGCTACCCTGCATCAGAGCTCGGCTGATTCACTTCTACCCGTTATCAGTTAAGAACACCGGATAGTTATGACCCTGATTGGGCTCAACTGGTCTGAGACTAACAGGGTGGATTTCACAAAGTCTAAGCCGGATAGCAGGACTATCACCTCCTACTACCAACCACACAGCACACCGGATAGTTATGACCCCGATTGGGCTCAACTGGTCTAAGACTAACAGGGTGGATTTCACAAAGTCTAAGCCGGATAGCAGGGCTATCACCACCTACTACCAACCACACAGCTGTTGAATCAGGTGCCTACCTGATACTAACTAGTCCAGACACCACGTCTGTACCTAGCAGAATTACGTACCGAGGACGTTACTCGTTACGCACCCCCACTACCCTTGGCACTAAAGTCTATTGTGGACAACTAAGCACAGAGATTTAGCACTCAAGTAATAGCACGAGCCAAGTACCAACAGAGATAAGGTAAATAAAGTAAACTTGCTTTATAAATAAGATAGGGCTGAGTGCTACCGATAGAAGGCAAAGGCAGAACTCACACCCGAGTTCAGCTCCGGAGCTTAGTGGAGGGATGCCGACAGGCCGGCTTCTCCTCGGCACTTCGCTCTCCTCTCTCACCTACTCTGCTTTATATCTGGGCAGTGCAGCGCTGCTTGGAATGATCCCGCACTTCTTCGTGCTCTTCAATGAAGGAGAGGGGCTCCTTTTATAGGCAACCGCAGCCAATGAGGAGTTGACACGATTTGGGACACTTGGCACTCACTCGTCGCTAAAGGGGGAATCCTAAGGAGCATCCGAGCGGGTCCGCCAGGCTTGGTGGGTCAGCCGACCCACCTCCGGTGATCCTGGCCCTCCGAATCTCCTAGGATACCACTTGTGTGGTGTAGATCACATTTCCGACGTCGATTGTGCCAGTTGAGGTCAGCTTAACAGGTCTTCTTTAGAATCCAAGGCTCCAAGTGTGAAGCAACCCCATCTCTTGGATCAAACCGACTATAACGGACACCTGAGATGGACTCTAGGAATTCTTCTAGAAGCCCTGGAGGAAAACTGGCTCGATCGGGCACCGGTCATGGGTCGGCCAACCCGCTCTTTTTGCCGGTTCGGGTCCAATTTTGCACATTGTGTTCCTGGAGTCAAAACCTCAGCAAAACTTGTGGAACGTTGTTAATTTGCACAATTTTAGCTCAGGTTCCTTTAAACGGGAGATATGTTGACGGTTCAAATCATATGCAGAAGTTGTAAAATTAACCGTCAACAATCGCCAAGCTTACACCCTCGGCATTGCTTGGCAAGATCAACTCCCACAACATGATGATGAATGAGGGAGAGGATCCCATGCCACCGTAGAAGGACGAGGGAATCGCTCTCAAGGCCAAGGCCTCAATTTCCACCAAGACTTCTACCAAGGCCACCTCCACCAAAGCTGCTTCAAGTGAAGGACCAATCCAGCCGAGCAAAGTATTCGATGTTGGCATGCTCATGATGCTTATGCGAGCTACCAACAAGTCACTTAGAAACTTCAATCGCAATGGTGGTAGGAGGTTGATGGTGACAAGGCCAAGTACAAGGACAAGGACAGGAAGAAGTCCTTTGTCATGTCTGGAATGAAGGGTTGCTCCAATGAAGGAAAGAGACTAGCCTTTGTTGGAGAATGGGTGACCGACAACAGCTCTAGTGACTCTAGCCCCAATGCCACTGATGATGATGATGATGGTGATGACAAAGCTAGAGAGCCAGGGCTAGCACGATTGTCCTTGGCAAGCTCCACTCCTCCTCTACCGTCATTCACCACAAGATGTCTGGTGGCAGCTGCTCAAGATGATGAATGGCACATAGACTCTGTTGGAGATAATACTACGTCGACTCCTATCGTTGCTCCACTTTGCATGATGGCAAGACCTACTCAGGATGAGGTAAGTGACTCTGATGATTGTGTCGTCTGATGTGCGTGAGCGTATGTTGTCACTAGCTAACAATGTGAAACGTGCTGTTGAGATAGCTACTGAGGAGAAAGTGAAAAATCAAACCCTTAGGAAACAACTAGAAAATTTGCATGCTAGGTACATTGATCTAGAATTTGATCATAATCTCCTTGTTGAAAATAATCGTAGCTTCCTCAGGAAACAAGATGCCTTAGAAAATGAAAATCGTGCCATGAATGATAATCTAGAAGACATCTTAGCTACTTACCATGGTCTTACGGAACGACACGAACTACTCGTAGCTGAGAAGACTACTATTGAGTTCTTGCCTAGTGCTGAGCTTGTTGATACTCCTGCTTCAAATCTTGTACATTGCTCTGATGATATTGCTGATGATGTTCTTGCCATTATTATTGTTGCTTCTACCCGTGCATCAACTGTTCATGCCATTGAACATGCCTCCTGTGTTGCAAATGATTCTCATGCTTTGATTGTGCCCCCTGCCATTACTCCATTCACTACAACTGTTGTGCCTACTATTACTTTGGCTCTAGCTAGTGTAGACTTTTTTATGAATGCAACTTGATTGGTTCATGTATTAACATTGTATTATAGATACATTGTTCCTGCTATTGTTGATTCTTCTACTCAGTGCACCATTGCATCAACATCTAGTGGATCTTCTAGATATGTGCATGAATGCAATCCTGATAACTGTAAGTTTGCACTAGCTGCTAGGGAATTGGCAATTGAGAACTCTGAACTGAAAGCCCAACTTGAGAAGTTTAAGAAGGGACTTGGGAGATGCTATGAGGGTAGCGTTGCCCTGAACAAGATCCTTGAGGTGCAAAGAAACCCTTCCCAAAAGGGTAGCTTGGGGTTTACCTCGAAGAAGCCGAAGGGAAGTAAGAAAAGGCAAAGTGCACCTAAAGGATCTGGGATGAGGCAAATCTGTTATCATACATACCCTAAGAAGAACAATCCTTCTCAACCTCCCAACTTGGGTAGAAATCAAAACATGCACACTAGCAACAATGCTTATAAGCAACACCTATAAACATAATGGACAAGGACCACCTAGGCGCTATAACATGACAAAAAAACAACATAGGGATGGTCAATGGAAAGGATAGGCTAGAAGAAACTACACTTGGTATGGCTCACCTAGGTACAATTGGGATGGAAACTATAGGTACAACAATGGTGCACCTAGATTTGATCACTATGGTAGGCCATTCCCACCTAGGTATCCCAACCAACAAGCTTCCAAGAACTTCAAACCCAAACCTCAAGCCAAGTCACAACCCAAGCTTAGGAGAGTCCATATGGAGTTGGATGGTCATTACATAATCAAGTTGGATGCTCATGATCATGTGATTGCACAATATGTTGGACCTTCTTGGTTGTATAAGTACAAGGCCCAAGTGTGGGTTAATAAATCTCTTCTTGATGTTGTTGCTGCTAGTGCAAAGGTTAACCCTTGGGGGCCAATTGCTTGGTGTTGGCGATTCTTACGCTCAAAGAAATTAATCCGCAAGCGGACGGATATCGCTTGTAGTTTTCACCAGGAGTATTCCTAGAATTATCGAATCCACAGGGAACGAGGGTTTAAAGAGATAACCTCTATATCTTAATTATTTAAAATAAGTGTGGGTTAAGAAATCTCTTGTTGATGTTGTTGCTGCTAGTGCAAAGGTTAACCCTCGGGGGCCAATTGCTTGGGTCCCTAGTCACATAAGTGATTTCTACCTTTGGCAGGTAAAGTACCGTAGCGGAGGGTGCCACTGGATTATCGACTGCAGTTACACCCAACACATGACTGGTAACCCCCGGTTGTTCACCTCGTTCAGGATGTAGGAGACTTCTCGGGAAGTATCACATTCGGTGACGGCAGCATGGGCAAGGTAAATAGAGCAGACACGGTAACTATCTCTTCTGACTTCTCAATTCAGAATGTGCTTTTGGTTCAGACACTCAGTTACACTTTGCTTTCGGTCTCCCAACTGTGTAATCCTGGTTACCATTGTCACTTCACTCCTTTGGAAATGATCGTTGTGGATCCAAAGGAGGTGTTGGTTTTCAAAGGTTTCCTCTACCAAAATTTGTACCTTGTGAACTTCCATTCTAAGTCCTCATACCTCTCGACTTTCCTTCTAGCCAAAGTCTCACATGGATGGCTTTGGCAACAGCGTCTTGGGCATATAGGCATGAAAAATTGGAACAGGGTTTTCAATAAGGAGTTGATTCTTGGAGTGAAGGATGTCAAGTTTTAAAAGGATAAGATTTGCAGTGCCTGTCAGGCCGGCAAGCAAGATGGAAATGCACATCCTTCCAAGTCTATCATGTTAACTTCTCGTCCTTTAGAGCTTTTGCACAAGGATCTTTTCGGGTCGACCACATATGTGAGCATAGGGGGCAACCTCTACTGCCTTGTGATAGTCGATGAATATTCTTGGTTTACTTCGGTCTTCTTCATACCCGATAAGACTCGTGTTGGTAACATTTTCAAATCATTTGCAAAAAAATCTCAAAACAAGTTTGATTACAAAATAAAAGATGTGAGAAGTGACAATGGGACCGAATTCGCTAACACTAATGTTGAAAGCTATTGTGATGAGCATGGCATAGGTCACGAGTTCTTTGCAGCATACACTCCTCAGCAGAATGGTGTTGTAGAGAGGAAGAATAGAACCCTGATTGAGATGGCCAGAACGATGCTCAATGAATTTGGAACTTCATTTGTTTTCTGTGCTGAGGCGGTCAACACAGCTTGTCACTGCATCAATAGGTTGTACATCCACAAATTCTTGAAGAAATCCTCATATGAGCTGCTAGTAGGGAGACGGCCAAATGTCTCGTACTTCAGGGAGTTCGGTTGCAAGGTCTACATCAAGAAGAAGAGAGAGCATCTAGGCAAGTTCCAAAGTAGAGTTGACACTGGTTTCTTTTTGGGGTTCAGCCAAGCCCCAGGCCTATAGGGTGTTCAATGACAGGACCGGAGTGATTGAGGAGAGCTGTGATGTGAAGTTTGATGAGTCCAATGGTTCTCAAGTCCAGCATGAGAAATTGGACGATGTGGGAGATGAGCCACTTGCTAGGGTAATGGAGCAAATGGAAGTGGAGGATGTGATACCTGAGCCAGTACAGAGGGAGACTGAGATAGTGATTCCACCAGCTACACCAGAGGCAGTGCTAGACTTAGGGGGAGTTTCACCTCAAGCTGACAGCTCTACCTTGGATCTCCTCTCTGAGACAGTGACAGAGACACTTGAGGAATCTGATGCTGAGACAGCGAGAGAACCACCGCAAGTGATCAAGTCCCATCACTCAATTGCTCGTGATCATCCAGCTAATCAGGTGATTGATGACTTGACTCAAGGAGTTCAGACCAGGTCAAAGGTAGCCAACTTTGCTATGTACAGTGCCTGTGTGTTAGAGATTGAGCCAAGAAAGGTGGAAAAGGCAGTTGCAGATGCAGATTGGATTAATGCAATGCACGAGGAACGGAACAACTTTGAGAGGAATCAAGTGTGGACTCTGGTTGCTAGACCCAAGGATTGTAATTTCATTGGCACAAAGTGGGTGTTCAAGAACAAACAAGATGACCATGATCAAGTAATCAAGAACAAGGCAAGGCGTGTGGCACAGGGCTTCAGTCAGGTTGAAGGGATTGACTGTGGAGACACATATGCTTCAGTGGCCAGGACGCCGTCCGTTTGCTTGTGACATTTGTAACATGTCAGAACATGTGCTCAAGCAAATGGATATACGGAATGCTTTCTTCAATGGCTACATCAATGAGCTTGTGTATGTGGAGCAGCCTCCAGGATTTGTGGATCCATAGCATACAGATCATGTGTTCAAGTTATCGAAAGCTCTCATGGTCCCAAGCAAGCTCCCAGACAGATTGAGGGACTTCCTGACTAGCAAGGGCTTCATGGTTGGAAGGGTGGATAACACTCCATTCACAAAGGTGGTGGAAGGCGACTTGCTGTGCCAGGTGTATGTGGATGACATCATCTTTGACAGCTTCAATGAGGCTCTGATCAATGAGTTTAGCCAGCTAATGAGCAAGGAGTTCGAGATGTCCATGGTGGGCGAGCTCAACTTCTTCCTCGAGTTCCAGATCAAGCAGCCCAAGATCGGGACCTTCATCTACCAGGAGAAGTACATTCAAGATCTTCTCAAGCGCTTCCACCTCAATAACTGCAAGCCAATTAGGACGCTAATGCGAACGAATGACCACCTCGACTTGAACACAGAAGATAACCCTGTTGACCCTAAGCTCTACCGCTCAAGGATTGGTGCATTGCTCTACCTAACTACCTCTAGACCAGATATCATGTTCAATGTTTGCATGTGTGCTAGATTCTAGGCTTCCCCTAGAGAAATGCATACAACCATAGTGAAACGCATATTTCGATATCACAAACACACTACTAGTGTAGGTTTGTGGTTTCTCAAGGGTTCTGGATTTGGATTAATAGGCTACTTAGACTCTGATTATGCGGGTTGCAAAATTGATTGCAAAAGCACATCCGGGGCATGTCACTTGCTAGGTAGATGCTTAGTCTCTTGGGCTTCAAAGAAGGAGAACTCCGTGGCGCTATCTACCGCTGTGGCTGAGTACATTGCAGCAGGGAGTAGTTGTGCACAACTTTTGTATTTAACTCAATCCCTCTATGACTTTGGCATTAAGCTGGACCACGTGCCTTTGCTTTGTGATAATGAAAGCGTGGTAAAAATAGCCAACAATCCGTTCCAACATTCGCGCACGAAGCATATTAATGTCCGACATCACTTCCTCCGGAATCATGTGATGAAAGGAGACATTACGCTTGAGCATGTATGATTGGAGGACCAACTTATGGTTATTTTCACCTAGGCACTCGATGTGTGAAGGTTTGGAGCTCGCCTACCATGTGTTGGTGAAGAGCTACCGCGAGTGGATTGAGGGCTAGGGACGAGAGAGTCCCGACTTCTCTGTGTGAGAAGTTTCCTCAACGGAGACGTAGGTGCTCATGTGTTGAGCACCGAACTTCGGTAAACAACTCGGTTTGCGTCTCCTCATCTCACTCGTTTAATTACGCATATTGTCTTGATCGCTTGCATGTGAGTGCCATCGAGCCTCCTAGTAGTCGCTTGAGTTCTATTGTGATCGCTTCCGCATCTAGACATTAGGGATTAATCGATAGCTTGGGTAATCACCGGACTAAGCAATCACTCAAACAAGTTTAAAATTTGACTTAGGAGTCCGATTCACCCCCCCCTCTCGGCCTAGGATCCTTACACATTGAATCCTTCAGTGTCATGCTAGGCAACGTCAACGATGGCTTGAGACATGAAATTTGAAAAATGTGATCAAATTGTAAATCTTGTTGAAAATATTCTCAACCAAACTGCACTAGTCTCATGCATAGGCTTGGTATTGACTTGTGTTTCATGGTAATCTTGCTCTAGTCCTAGTTGGTGCGATGTGAATTTGAGGTGGACATGATCACAACTAGTAGTGATTGGCTTTGTTCCATCTAGTACTTGCTCTAGGTTTAATTAAAACTTGAACATCATGCTTAATGTGAGGTTGTATTGACCTTGTGTCAAGTGATCTTATGCGAACTAAATTTTGAACTATACTAGATCACTAGATGGACTTACACTTGTATAACTCCCAAAGCACATGTGGTACTTTTTCTATCTATTTGCTACTTTGAACTTGCAATTTTCGTGCATATTTTTTGGCCCTTGATGCCAAAGGGGGAGAAGATTAAGTGGGAGTGTGCAAAATCTAATGCCCGATGGGGGAGTGCATCATGTGAGAGAAACCATGCTTGGTTGTAGGAGGAGTTGAATTTGGTTGCATGTGTTGTGGAGATGCTTTGCTCCATGACAATATGGCTATGGCTAGGGTGTTGTGATGCTTTGCAAAGTGGTATTGCATATGCGATTGATCTCATGGTATTATATTCTTTGATATAGGGGGAGCTCGCTTTGCTTGCTAGACATGTGCATCACCTTCTTTATATGGTCACTAGATGCAATTAGCAGATACATCGCATATTATCAAGTGGGTAGAGCTAGGTGTCTTTGTTTGATGTGCTTTCATGCTTAAATGTTTACAAGTGGTGTCATGTGGGTCTCTCGTGTGCATTATGTGATAGTCTCTAGTGGTAATTCTCATTTTCCATAAGCACACTGTATTGAGCTAACACATTGCAACTAGAGATATATTTGCTTGCCAAGATAGATTTTGCAGGTTTGCGGGTGTTGTCATCAATTACCAAAAAGGGAGAGATTGAAATTTCCTATGGGCTCTATAGGTTTTGGTAATTGATGGCAACTAGGCCGGTTTGGAATGCTAAGGGTAAGGACCTTTTGTTTTCATAGTTTCTCTGATTTCCTTGTGTGCATCTTCGGCCCAATACAGCTACGCCGGCAGAACAACTACATCCCTCTCTGGTTGCAGGGTCCCTCATGAGGGCAGGGGGTCCCGATCTTCCGACAGGTAATGATAAGTCGATTTGTGGAGACTATACGTTGACGATCCAACTTCCGACCAGAGCCGATCCAAGCCTGCAATCGCTACACCACCGCCCCGTTCATTACCAACCTTGCCAAAACGCATTTGACCTGGCCACGAAGGCTTGTTCCTGCATGCAAACTGAGAACACAAGCAAGAACACGATAAAGGCAATCTCAAATTACAAATATGTATTAAGCTCACGAAGCTGGGGTTCAACAAACCGATATACGGCGAAACTACGACGGCAGAATAATCTCAACTAAACCAAAGTCTAAACGATGACGGCTATGAGTTTTTAATACGCGAGAGGGGCGACGTCTAGGGTTTGGGGCGCAGCCCCTAGAGCACATGGGCCTTGGGCCCAAAGTGGAGCGTCGCAGCGCCCAATAGAATGTGGCAGATTCTGGTCGTTATCTTGTTTTGACGATTCCAACTGATTTGTATGGAATTTGGACGTGGGACCAGATCCATTGGAAGGATCTCGTCGAGCTCTTTTCCGTGCATACCAAAAAGGTCCAAAACGGAGTCCGTATGAGGCCGGGGCATCTGTTTTAAGTTCATTGCGCGAAGATGACCGAATTGTACTCGTGGACAATTTGAGCCCTTTCTTGGGCCGGCCTTGCAACGGCGTGTATTGTGGGACTAGAGGGTGCCGAAGAGGTGGAAAGGCGCTATTTTTCAGTACGTTTTCATATGGCAGAGGCGGCCAAGGTGTTGGCTGAACTTCTGGATGGTATCGCGCCTTTTCCGGAGGTCGTTGAAGCGGATGGTATGATCGACGACCTGGCCACGGTGGGGGGTTGATGATGCCACGTTGTTGATGATGCCACCATAGCTGATATACATGATGTAGAGGATGTCGTAAAATGTCGCTAACTTCTTGTCGATGAAGAAGTCGAAAATGAGGTAGTCGACCGAAAGCTCGTCAATGTCCATACCGGTGAAAATCTTGATGGCGACCAAGTCAAAGAAGTAGCTGAAGGAATCCATGTCGATGTTGCGTTGGTCATACCCATGATGGACATGGTCACATCATCCTCCCTTTTTTGATTGTGAGTCGTTCTCGATTCATGCTCGTTCATCTGCAAAAGGTTAGCTCCAAAGAAAGGCAAAGCAAGAGACATATCATCTGTAATCAAATTATTAGAACCAAATGTGTCATGATTTATATCCTCCCTTTCTTTAGAAATATCATGCGTCTTAACAATTTACCTAGAGGCACTCAAGATGTCATGATTGTTGATGGTGTAGCTCTCTAGCCGATTACATGGTTGTACATTATAAGTAAAATCCATATTTGAGCAAATGTACACTCGATTAACCATGTACTTTTTTTTATTATTATATTTGCCTATAGCATGAAAAATGTTTCTAGGTAAGCAAGGCAAATTGTGTTGAATAACAAGTCTCTGCTCTAAATTTTCTAGATCACATAGAACATCAAATTCATTATAACATAGAATATTTAAAAAGAACAACAGTTTGAACTCATCATTTTCATCTGCAAGATAAATAACATGTTTATTTTCGATACAAGTGTTTGATTCTAAAGTAAAAGTAACTTGTTCATTCACTAGTTGTGGTACAGATATAAATGAAATATTAGCACACAACTCTTCTTTATCACAAGAAATATCGAGTAAATCATCTTGTGACAAAGGTAATTCATATATTGATTCCATAATTTGTTGCTCTAACATAGCATGATTAGTGGAATGTTTGAGCACATCCAAATCGTTTTCATCTTGAATGAGTGTCGTACCTTTTTTATTACCTTTGTTTTTCTCCTCAGCTAATGTAGGTACTTCTTTAATTATAGGTGTTGGTAGCATGGGTGCAACATCACGTATCTCCCCATCTTTATTCTCATTCTCCATCAAATCATTCTTCTTCTCTTTATTATTCTCATTTTCAATTTGATCTTTTGCACTTGCCTGCAAAACATTAGTCGTGGATGGATACACACTATTTTTGTAAACAGATGTGTTGATTTTCTTTACAACCTTTTTACGTTTTATTTTAATCTCAGCTGCATAAGCAAGAGCAAACGTTTTAACAAAGAAACATATTCTTTATCAACAACAATATTGTATATTTTCTCATTAAGTCCAGATAAGAATCTAGACTCCTTTTCTTCATCAGTTTTCGCTAAACCACAATGAGACATGCATATGTGTAAGTCTTCATAATACTCCTATACAGATTTATTTCCTTATTCTAAATTTTGTAATTTCTCCAACATGCCACGTTTATAAGATAGAGGAACAAATTTATGACACATAACTCGCTTCAATCTATCCCAACTACCAGGTTCTATGCCCATAGTAACTTGTTCATTCCACCATAAAAAAGCATGATCTTTGAACATACTAGTAGCATAACTGACCTTATGAATTTGACATGATGAGAAACAAATATTTGTTCAACTATCAATTCCCAATCAAAGTAAATCTCACCATCATATGCACCATAAAAATAAGGTAAGACTATTTTACCATTGACATTTTCACCTCCATTACCTTTTCGATCGGGATTCCAGCGTTGATGTAGTTGTACATTTTCCCCAATAATCCATGAACCTGCCATTGTCAGTAGAAAAAAAAAGATAACACAAAAATACTATCCCAATCAACTACTAGGTGATGGAAGCTGGAATCACACTCTCTCAAGTGTCTTACCACGCTCTTATAGGTGTTCTTACCAAAGCAGCAGGAGGTACAACCGGTGGCTAGTTCATGATACCGAAGGAGTGTGAGCGAAGCGATTGCAAGATTGAATCCTGTTCTCATAGAAAGTATATCTGGAGCTTGGGTAGGCAATATTTAGTAGCAAGGGATATGCAATTATTGAAATCAGAATAGCAATGTTGAATAAATATCCAAAATACTTGTCAATGTTGCTGAACTAAACTTGTCCTTAGATATAGCTCAAGCAAGAAAAACGAATGACGTAGCACCGTGGATACAAAGGATGCAAGCACTTCCGATTTCTTTCTTTCTCTTTTCTTTTTTTACTTTTTTCCATTTTTTCTTTCTGTGCGGCTTCTTTTTATGCACCTGCCTTTTTTAGCCTTTTTTTTCAAATATCAAGTGCCGCACATGGGAAATTACAAGATATCTACACAAACACTCAATTTTTCTCTTACCGCGAAATAGATCTATTATGCCGAAACTTCCAATGCTATTTTCAAATTTTTGGGGACCTCAAATGAAAAAACTCACACCGACAAAGTTGTAGATCTTTTCGTGCTAATCAATTTGCATATAAGTAAGTCCTATTTTGGATAAAGGAAACTTGAGATATATTCCCCGAAATACAGACTGCTCAAAATAGCACGAGACATGTATTGATTCACTTCAATCACACTTTTGAGCATGAAAACAGCGTTTCTGTAAATTCTCGTTATGGACAAAGTTGTAGAAAATTTTCTGAGCTATAATCTAAGATCTGAATTTATCCAATATAAAGTACGGATGAAGGAAATAATGATAAAATACGAACTAGACAGATTGACGCCCGATTTGGACGCGCGGCGACAACTACGACGTGGTGCCGTCAAACTGGACGTCAAGTTCCAAGACACAAACTAGATCAAGAACTTACTCTAAACCAGCAACAAGATGATGATAATGGACACAAATTCAACAATGCGAAACTGAAAATGAAATCGCGAGGGCCCGACGCGGTTTTTGGATACCAGAAGACTATGATCTAATTTTTTTGTGGCCTTTTTTTAGACTATGGGTAAAACGACGAACAAAGAATGGATGGGATACAAGATACCTAACGAGAAACCTGGTGCTCTGATACCACTTCATGAGGGCAGGGGGTCCCGATCTTCTGACAGGTAGTGATAAGTCGAAGTTGACGATCTGACTTCCAACTAGAGCCAATCGAAGCCTGCAATCGCTACACCACCGCTCTGTTCGTTACCAACCATGCCAAAATGCGGTTGACCTAGCCACGAAGGCTTGTTCCTACATGTGAACCATGAACACAAGCAAGAACACGGTAAAAGCAATCTCAAATTGCAAATATGTATTAAGCTCACGAAGTTGGGGTTCAACAAACTGATACACGGCGAAACTGGGATGGTAGAATAATCTAAACTAAACCGAAGTCTAAACGATGATGGCTATGAGTTTTTAATACGTAAGAGGGGTGAAGGCTAGGATTTGGGCGCAGCCCCTAGGGGTACATGGGCCTTGGGCCCAAAGTGGAGCGTCGCAGCACCCGACAGAATGTGGCAGATTCTGGTCGTAATCTTGTTTCGATGCTTCCAGATGATTCGTATGGAATATGGACATGGGACCAGATCCATTGGAAAGATCTCGTCGAGCTCTTGTCTGTCGGTGTATACCAAGAACGTCCAAAATGGAGTACGTATGAGGCAATGATATCTGTTTTAAGTTGATTGCGCGAAGATGGCCGAATTGTACTCGTGGAAAATTTGGGCCCTTTCTTGGGGCAGCCTTGCAAGTGCGTGTATTGTTGGACCAGAGGGTGCCGAAGAGGTGGAAATACGCCATTTTTCAGTACGTCTTCATGTAGCGGAGGCGGCCAAGGTGGTTGTCGACGGGTAGCTGATCGGGGGTCACCGTCGGCAATGACTTTGTACAGGGGCACGCTCAAGATCCAAACCAGATGGTAGCACAAGAATGAGATTCATACAGGTTCAAGCCCTCAACTCGGAGGTAATACCCTACTTCCTATGCTCTGGGATTATGATTGTAGAAGATGATGATCGCATATGATGCTGTGGATGATTGTATGATCTGCCTATGGACCTCTACCTCCTCTCTTTATATAATGTTGGGGAAGATAGAGTTACATGGTACCGGGTTCGGTTGTACCAATGCATGATATGCAAGTGTGGATCTCCTAATTACATGGAGCTTGGCTATATCCTCGGGAACTTCCTTGGTGCTCAAGTTATACGTAACCCGAGTGGCCTCTATCCTAATCAACCGACTAGGGTCGTCCCCCATCTGCTCTCTCATTGGCCTTCTAGAGGATACCCGGAACCCATATAGTCCACAGTAGCCCTCGAGTGCTTTACGATCGAGTCAGATGTCCGACCGACTGGTCCTGCCAATGCTTCCTGTAATCTGAAAAGAGATTGTAAAAAACTCAAGAAATCTCAAGTCTTTTGTGTTAGAAGCGACGCCAGAATTGGCAATACCAAAACCGCAGTTTTTTGGCCCATTGGGCACGTCACCTCAACAGATGGATTCGGCTACTTGGCATCTACCCTCGCATTGCGAGAACAGCAATCGATCCAGCATGGGGCATGCGTTAAGCCACGCAATTACAGCTTCCGTCTTGCAGCATGCTGTAAATTATGCGTTTGAAAGAATAACAGCATCAGATGCCTGGCCTTAACTTATAAGAACCAGCACTCGGCCCAACATGGGGCACACCTTTCAGCCGAGTGGTACCTGTCCTACCCATAAAAAGGATCAGTTGTCGACTCCTAAGGGCATACCGATTGGATACAGTTTGGCCAAGAGGTATTTGTATCCGGGTAGCGGTATACAACTGGCGACCTTAAAAAGGCATACCTCCGAAACTGTACCCAAATTTCAAACACCCAACCTTAAGCATGCAAAGCTGGCTAGTGACCCAACATGGGGTATGCCGTGAAATATTTTTAATGTGACGCTTCCGGTCATATGCTCTCCAGGGTGTACCGAGGCCGAATTAGGCTCGATGTTAACACATTGCCACTGTTAGCGGCGTGTTAAGAAAGCCTGTTAAGGGGATCGCCCTTTGCTTATTTTGGCCCAAACCCATTTAGGGGAGGCGAAGAGTTTTCGCGCCTTTCACACACAGTCGGAGCGTCGCACGCTTCCACCGGGAAACATAACCGCATCTACTTCCGTCTCATCACCATAATGGTTTTACTGTGTTCGAAACGGAATACGAGGCACATCCTTTGAACTTCTCCGTGTATAAAAGAAATCCAGAAGCAGCGCATTGCTCTACATCCAGCTTCCGAGTCTTTTTCTCCTCCTGCCAAAAACCTTTTCCTTTTCGCCACCAAGCAACATGGCCAGCAAAAGCGAGCTAGCAATCGAGTGGATCGCGGAGGCCGCCGATGATGCCGCCGCTCAATCCGCTGCTCAAGCCTCCATGCACGCCTTCTGGAGGGAGTTTGGTGAGGTCACCGCGGAAATCCGCGAGGAGGAATCCATCAGGGTTCTGATCCGTGGATTCCCGCAGCTCTACAAGGTGCGCATCCCGCTCAGGGATGCACTGGTTGCCGCTCTCCTGGCCGACAGATGGTTCTGAGGTGTCCTCGACAGGCGTCTCACCTTCCACGCCAGGAGAATCAGTCTTTTTTTTCCTACTTCTCTGGGAGCCAGCAACGAGCCTTAGCTCACTGTGCTGTGCCGCGAAATATGTGTAATCAGGCCTACTTTTGGATGTTCTGTAAAATCCCTTGTATTGATCTTCTGTCTATAATTGATAACCAACAAATTCCCAGTCGCCTTCGTCTTCACCCGAGTAATTGAAACTACGCGCTCCCAGACCGACATCTGACGCTTCAGCAAACCTCTCGGGAAAGAGCACTCGGCCACCCAAGTGGTTACCCGAGTCTTATTAAAGAGGCCGCATCCAGCTCTAGACAAAGCCCGGCCCAAAATGCGCAACGTAGCCCGTTATAATATATTAGGGACAGGGAAATGACGTTAGTTTACCCCGCCCATTTTTCACGACAGTCTTTTCGTCCCCCCCAACAAACTCCACCGCTAGGGTTCTTCCTCGCATTCTCCGCTGCCACCATCGCCGATCGGCAATGGCTCCACCGTCTCCTTCCACCCCAAAAGCGACCAAGGGCACAAAAAAGTGGATGAAGTCCATTACCACCGACCGGAGGCTGCAGAAGCTAGTATCCACTGGGGTACTCCCCTCGGAATAGCTGATCTCATGGCGCGCTGCCGCCGGCGAATCTTCCCCCACCCCTCGATCCGACGAGGTAATGGTATTCGAATCTTTCTTCCTCCATGGCTTCGGCCTTCCCTGTTTTCCTTTCTTTCGAGGATTGTTGCGTTTCTACGGGATCGAGGTTACTCACCTTAACCCTAATTCGATTTTCCAAATCACGGTCTTTATTTATATCTATGAGGCGTATCTCGGGATCGCGCCCCACTTTGACCTCTTTAGGAGCCTTTTCCTCCTCAAGCCCTTCCCAACAAGAATTCTCCCAAAGCCACAGGCGGCGCGGAATTCCAACCGCGGGAAGGGGCCAAAAAATTCTACTTTGATCTTCCCATGAAAACTTCAAATAAGGGCTGGCATTCCGAATGGTTTTACTGTGCCAATCTTCCACCAGTCCTTCCTTCATTCTCCGGAGAGTGCCCCACGGTCAGTCCCTCCTGGTCCTCTCTCCACGCCGAAGGCGAAGGGAGCGAAGTCAAGGAGCTGCTCATCCTCATCGGAAGACTAAAGTCCGCTGGGCTAACCGGGATCAGTGTAGTCATGAACTACAACGTTCGCCGTGTCCAACCTATCAAGGAGAGGGTGCACCTCAGGTACGAGTACTCGGGAGTCCAAGACGCCACCCGAGAAACTGAAGATTTGAGCCCATGGCCCATGTACCCTAGGGGCTACGCCCCAAACCCTAGCCGCCGCCCTTCTGCATATTAAAACTTCGTAGCTGTCGGGGATAAAATCACGGCCCATTGCCATGGCCCACTCCCTGATGGCCCAATCGAACAGCCTGCCAGGGCCCAGCTCCCTGGAAGGTTCTATCAGGCTCATGTGCATACTGCCGAACAGCATTCTGGTTGGCACGGTGCGCAACAGCCAAGACTTCGTGTTCGAGTCCGACTCGAGCAAGAATTCTGCACGGCTACGTGAAGACCCGGACGTTGGTTCCCCGGATTGGAATAGATGTCGTGATCCCCAAGACTTGGAGTTTACCCTATCTACCTCGGGATGTATTTGGCATATACCGAGTTTGTTACGTATTCGTAGTTAGCCTGGCCCGATTATCCCTTGGTAGGTCGGTTCCTCAACACTATATAAACCGAGCCCCTACGACGTGTAGAGGACACGAGGTTCTAGCTTAATACTTCTTGTATACTCATATTCTTGCCGAGACCTGTTCATCTCGTTGAGCTTCCCCCTTTGTAATACTCTTTGATATAGAGAAAGGCTGGACGTAGGGCTATTATCTCTTCGAGAGGCCTGAACCAGGATAAAAACCCTTGTCTCCCTGTTCGTTGTTGATTGCTGTTCGTGTTGTTCGGCGTGTCTCCTATCTCCCATTCTCAAGAACCTTAGTAGACTTGAGATTGATATCTCAACCGTCGACAGTAGCCGTCATTGTTAAGAGTTGGGTTTTGCTTAGATTGTTCTGCCGTTGCAGTTTCACCGTTCATCGGTTTGCGGAACCCCAACTTGTGTGCTTAATCGGTAATCTGTAATATTAAGAAACTGAAGATTTGGGCCCATGGTCCATGTGCCCTAGGGGCTACGCCCCAAACCCTAGCCGCCGCCCTTCTGCCTATTAAAACTTCGTAGCCGTCATTGTTAAGAGTTGGGTTTTGCTTAGATTGTTCTGCCGTTGCAGTTTCATCGTTTATCGGTTTGCGAAACCCCAACTTGTGTGCTTAATTGGTAATCTGTAATATTGAGATTGCATCTACCGTGTTCTTGCTCGTGTTCTCGATTTGCTAGCTGGAATTAACCTTCGTGGTGAGGTCAACCGCGTCTTGCCGTGGTTGATAACGAACGGAGACAGTGGTGTAGCGATTGCAGGCTTAGATCTGTTCCGATTGGAAGCCGGATCGTCAACGTGGAGTTCTCCACCAATCGAGTTTATCTTACCTGTCGGAAGACCGGGACCCCGTCCCCATCATTCCGGGAGACGATACCCATAGTATCAGAAAATCTGCTAAAGGACTTAAGGATCCATGATATGAATGACCAAGCTGGTGACTACCGTGCCCTGTGCTAAAGGGTCAAGGAAGAAGTTGAACCGACACATGCAGCTTTGAATGATTTGCTCCAACATTCTCAGCTTTGGAAGAACTAATGGATCAGCTTGTTTTCCTTGCATCAACCTCATTTAGACCAAAAAGGACGTAAGCTTGGACACTCGTTTTCTGACCAAGTTGCTCGGAGCAACTCTACTCGACGTGCTCTTCCTCCTACCAACTAGTAAAGTTATCTCTCGCATTAAGCCATTAATGGTATTTAGGAAGTCAAAACCTCTATCGATAAACCTATAGGTTAAACTTTTAGGACAGGAGTGGACTAATTTCCTATTAAACCCTAGTTACAACCTAGACGTTAAAACAATGTATTGAATCTAGTGGGACATCATAATGGTGTCCTACCCCTTATACTGGTGCTCTTGAATTTATTAAGTTCTTTTATTTGATTCTTCTGTGCCTGCACATCATGCATATTAGACTCCAACTTGAACCACTTTTAAAAACTCTCATCAGATGCCTCGTAGAAGGACCTCGTAAAGGGTGCCGGTACTCGACACTGCAATGATATTGGAGGTAGCAGCAGTCAGGACCGTTCCCGAGACCTCGCACCCCACTCCTCATCTATGGATGGTGTCTTTCTTCATCAATTGGTTCAACAGATTCAAGTGCTTCAAACTCTCATCGTCAAACAGATGGACACCCCGACTAAACAAGGACCAAACGTGGAAGAGTTTCTTCGCATCAACCCTCTGACCTTTTCTAGCTCCAAGGAACCGCTAGAAGCAAGATCATGGATAAAAGGCATAGAAGAGAAAATCGCTTTCATAAAGTGCCATCCAAAGCATATGACAGAAGTGGCCACAGGTCAACTCAATGGTGAAGCTCTAGAATGGTGGACAGATTATGCTGCCACTCGAATTGACTTTGGAGAAATATCTGCCAATGGAATAGCACCCATAGAAGAGAATGTCAACCCTCCCTCAAACATCACATGGGATGAGTTTAACGGAGCTTTTTGGAGCAAGTTTATTTTTGCCAAGGAAATAAAAGAAAGGAAAGCCAAATTTAGGAACCTACAACAAAAAGAGATGACAATATCAGAATATTTGGCATGCTTCAACGAATTGTCACTCTATGCACCAAGAGATGTATTCGTTGAAAAGGATACGATGTTGTGCTTCATCAAGGGACTGCAACCAAGGATTCAAGTGTAATTGGCAGTCTGAAGCTACTTCGACTTTGAGGATTTAACCAATGAGGCATTACGTCTAGAAGAGGGAAAGGAAATTTCCGACACTACTGGGAAACGCAAAATGCCAACTGAAGAGGAATCACCACCTAACTGCCGGAGAAAACTCAACACTCCCCTTCTCAGTTCCCTACCTCAAATGGATACTGAACAAGCCTACTATGTGCAATGTCACATTTGTGGAAACTATGGACACTTTGCAAGCCAATGCCTCGAAGAGTATATCTCCCAAAATTTCCCAACAGAATATGTGGAATCCTGGTGTCTTTCCCCATTGGATCACTGTTTGACAAAAAAAGCAGATTGTTGACCTTGGCCTTGAGAGCCCGGTCATTCCTTTCCCAAGTAAAATTACGCCTGATGACTCCTCTCTCATAACGATGGCCTATTACCGATGTGGTGAAATTGGACATTTTACCTGGAATTGCCCTGAAGGAAATCAGACATCAGCACCTTCCAATCAGTCCTCTATCCCTGTCAGGAATCCGCAAGAAATAATGCACCCGCAAATTCTCCAACCCTTGCAATTAGCACCGCCAACCCAAGGTAGCGATGAAGTAAACCACCTTACTCCAGAGAAAGGTATCAATAAAAATTTCCCGTTAGCTCTTTCTATTTCAAAACAAATAACCTAAGTCTGTAGGCTCATTGCATCATGCATTTAGGATCTTCAAATCTCGACGACGAGATTCTTTTAAGGGGGGTAGGTTTTGTAACATCCTAAATTTAGGACATGAAGAAACTTATTTGAAATATTAAAATAATGGAATTATTTTATGTGACTAATATTTTGCCACTGAATTTGAAAACCCTTTTCTGCTACTATATACTTGTATTTAGAAATATATGTATATATATAAATATATAAATTATATTGGAAAAATATCCTGTATGGTTTAAAAGGCTATTATAGGTTTTGCTACATGGCATTTCATGTCATAAAGCAATAACCATGTTTTGCCACCATTTAGTATTTGCAAAATTCTTCTTTTGAGGGCTTTGCTTAAAGTATTTATTTATTTTTATGATAGAAATATTCATTGGACCTCTATTAAAGGATAAAGTTATACATTTGTTTTAAAACCCTCCTTGCAAATCATGAATGTCATGTTCTAAACATTTTCAATAATCTAATTTTGTAAGCTTGCAAAGCAAATATTTTGAAAATTTAGAAAAGGTTCATCTAGCCCATATATAAGGGATGAACTTATTTATTTTTGTACCCTTGTTGCAAATCTTGTATGCTCTATTGCAAATGTTTATTTTAGAATTTAAAATAGGAAAGCATGAATCTTTTCATGTAAATACTTTCTTTAATTTTTGATTAGGTAAGTACTTTGGTCATCCAATTTGTGCATTTGCTAAATTATAGCTTTTAATCCAAAACCAATATTTTGATTTCCAAAAATATAAACCTTTTGTAAAGGTTTATACATCAATTTTGATTATCAAAGTATTTTAGGCCAAATGAGCATCTGTTTAAATTTTGTGCATTCAAATAATTTCCTAAAAATAATAGTTTGATTTCCAAATTATATACCTTGTACAAAGGTTCATATTTCCAAATATGAAATCCAAATTCTTTTTATCCAATAGCCATCCATTAAAAATGTGTACATATAAATAGTTTCCCTAAAACTGATATTTTGAGCTTGAGATTTAAACTCTTGTGCTTGTCCAAAATTCAAATTTGTATTTGTGATTCGACCCTATTGCCCCTGCTGGCCCAACCCATCTCCAGCCCAGCTCTTGCTTCTCTCTCTCTCTCCTCTGCTCCTCTCTCATGCTCTGTTTCTGCCTGCACATCTAACAGCCGACGTGGCTTCTTTTGCGTCGCTCGATCGCGCATCCAATGGATAATACCTTGTGCACATCGCCCCAGCGTCCTCCCAGCCTTGCCCGTGCGACCGCATCCTGGCCGCGCCCAGCGCAATGCCCTTGCCGTGCACCGCTGCCGATGCACGGAAGCCGCACATACGTCGCTCCTGCACCATCTTATGCCTTGCCGCGCGCCGCCACGCCCTGGCCGCATCGCCCTGCCCACGGCGAAATCCCCGCTCTGCTCAGTTTTCCCCACTTGCCCGACCAAGATCCAGCGCAAGCATGCCCATGCTGCCACGGCATCGACGCCAGGATGACTCACCGGTGAAACGCCCGGCGCTCGGCGATCCGAAGCCGGCCTCGCCCACAATGTCAATACCGCCTTCCCCAGTCACCCCTTTTCACTGCGCTGAGGATATGATTGCGCCGGTCTCTCTGCCGCAACCGTAACCCTCCAACTCATCCCCGAGCTCCGTCGCCCTTTAAAGCCCGACCGAGGCGCCCTCTTCTTCTCTTTCCAAGCACCCGATTGGAGCCCGTGTCGTCAACAGCTCGTCCCGGTGTGCCCCAATCACCTACACCACTACCAATCGGATCCCCTCCTCCCTCCCTATCTCCCCTAGCAACCGATTGATCCACCTCCCTTTGATTTACACAGGAGAGCTTCGACGCCGCCGCCACTGGTTTCTCCCCTTTCGGATTGCTCGTCGTCGGCGACTCCTCGAGAGCCCTGCCTCCGTCTATAGAAGAACGACAACGCCCTCCACTTCCCCTCCAACGCAATTGACGCGAGCTTCACCAGAGGACTCAGATGCCATCTCCCCTGTTCCGGCCGCCGTAAGGCCACCACGTTGCTGGACCTCTCCAAGCCTTCCCCGGCCCTCCCGTCACCTCGGTGAGAATCCACTCCCATCTCTAATGCTCACATTTGCCTCAATTGCACTCCTTTCACCATGATTCGTCGAAACCGCGTCCGCTCGAGCCCGCCGCCACCGCCGCCGCACATGGTCGCCGCCCTAGACCACCTCCGAACATCAAACCAGTATCATTAGATGCGTGTCTTCGCCCTGATTCCAATAAGCCCGAGAACACCCTTTCCCGTGCCCTGTAGCGCCGTCGCCGTCCACTTTCCCCTAGCAGCCGCGCGCATCCTGAGGAGGAAGACGACGTGACCATGCTGACACCACGGTTTGGATTACTGTGCGCACGTTTAGCCGACAGGTGGACCCGCTCGGTTAATCCCCGGTTACCTCTCTGTAGCTGACGAGTAGGTCCCACAGTCGCAGAGCCGCCTCCTCCCGGCTTTTTCGCCCGGTATGGCTGACGAGTGGGCTCGAGGTCCCACCTGTAAGTTCAAGTGGAAGCGCCTTCCTCAAATACGCCTTCTGTGTAAGGCCCTCACGTAGGCCATGGGCCGTTCCCTTCTCTTGGGCCGCACCGTGCGCACCTCCAGCCCAACACTGTTCTTAGTGTTTTTCCAGTCTTTACTGATTTATTTATTGTTGAAAATGCTTTTGATTTATTATAAATAACTATATCCTCTGTAAAATTATGAGAAAATTATTATAGATACTAGATACCCTGTAGATTTTATTAAAATTATAATACTTTATGTTGGACTTCTCTGTATTGCAGTATCTTATTTGTAGCATTGTTATAGTTTTTTCCTTGAATAAATTAACTAGAATTACTTTTCATGATTATTAAAAATAGTTTCTGACCTCTGAAAAATATGAAATTTGGTATATAATTATTACATGTTATCTGGAACCTAGGAAAAATATAACTTTCACTGTTTACCTATTTTATTTTTCTATAATTATAGATTAGCCCTTTAATCTTGCTTTGCATTTACATTATTGCTTAATTTGCATTTTCTTCTGGATAAGAAAATTTTTTAAATTTATATTAGCCTCTGAAATGTTATATCTCACTGTTTTGTATTTTATTAAATTATTGTTATCATGTAAGCATGTGAGTTTGTCTCTTTTAGCTTGTATCTTTATTTAGAAATCAATTATAGGTCAAATACTTAAATTAGGGTTATTGCTATACTAATATTGCTGTGAAATGCTCTAGCCCTGTTATTTAGGTTTATTAACTTTGCAAAATCATGCTTTGTAACATGAGTGAAATATTTTCTAGATTTGTTTGCCTTGTTTAAACTAAGCTTAATATAGATAAGATTGGTTTTTATAAAGAAAATGCTAGTTTGATCATATCATTGCATTGTTTATTATCCTATTCATTTGATTGTACAAAAATGGTTGGATACTTGTTTTGAATGCATTTACTATTGTGATATATTTCAAATAACTATTTTCATGTTATGGGTCTCTATATGGGTAGATTTATCCTATCATGCATGCACATACATTCATATCATTTCGTATAAAAATAAGTGTAAGACTTAGTGGTTTACGATAGTTTTACTTAAAACGTGACGATTATAGAATATTTTCATGCATCATGCTGCCAGCATTTTTTTGAGATTTTTGTGCTATTTGTATCTTCACGTTAGATCCGGACGAACAGGAAGGACAACCTGAAAGCCTGGTATTCAATGCTCAAGGGCCAGGTAGGCCAAATTCTCTAGATCATTCTTCTATCCCAATTTTTATTTAAGTTATATTGCTTTGAATTATGAAATTGCATGCTTATGTATTCTTTGTATAAATTATGTGAAACAAAATGCTATTAGATCTGGTCTAGATATCACCCACTTTAATATTAGTGTTGCTAAACACAATCCCACCCTTGAAATATTTCTTACCCTGTCATTTGGTTACTTTGGAATAGATTATAACATTTTTTGGACTAGTAAGTCTTTGGTTATGCTTAGACCTGGATAAGTCTAGAATCCAATGGGTTTCATCCCGGCTAGTCAACGTTGCGGCATGGAATGACGGATCAGTCCTCTTGCATAGGTATAGTCTTGCTATCAACGCTTCGTCAGTATAGCTTTTCTATCAATGCTTTGCAATGATTGGTTTCTGACACCATCAACGTAAACGGAGCTGGTTCCTCATATGGGTTAGTCCCATCATTACCATCCCTATGGTGATGCTCTGTGCACTATCTCGAGTTTACCATGCAACCCAGATAAGCCCCTGATATTATCCATGCACTTGGGTGCCCCTTTCTGCCTGAGTGCGAATATCGAGTCAGTCAACTCTCATACTCATAATAATGATATTGAGGATCCGAGTATCCTGGCCTTAGTTGAGCTCAAGGGGATCACGCCTCACTAAGAGGGTGAGTCTGCCACCACATAGGAAGACATACGCCTTGCGAGGGTATGATCTTGCCTGTTGGAGACGGTACGAGGTACCGGTCTGCCTGTTTGTTCGGGGACCATGACCACTGGGATGGCTTGGATCCGTCGTGTTTGGGAGCACGAGGTGCTGCCCTGTTGTTGAAATACCCCTGATGATGACTTGAATCATGTATATAGTATGTCTTTGTTTTGTAAAATGGCTAAGTCCTAGATTTTCTATTATTATGGTATTACAAAATTGGCATTATTGCAAATAAACTAACCCAGCCCCACCAAAAAGCATATTATCATTAATTGCATTAGGCGTGGAGTTGGCTCGCTGTTGGCGATACTTACGCTCAAAGAAATTAATCCGCAAGCGGACGGATATCGCTTGTAGTTTTCACCAGGAGTATTCCTAGAGTTATCGAATCCACAGGGAACGAGGGTTTAAAGAGATAATCCTCTATATCTTAATTATTTAAAATACCAGCCAGTCTAGGTAACGGGGGTTAGGATAAAT
>SPJY01013647.1:2374597-2450600 GCA_005191435.1 Raddia distichophylla
CAACGAACAGGGAGACAGGGGTTTTTATCCTGGTTCAGGCCTCTCGGGAGAGATAATAGCCCTACGTCCAGCCTTTCTTATATATCAGAGATGATTACAAGAGGATCCTCGACGAGACGAACAGATCTCGGCGAGATTATGTGTGTAGTATGCAACAATACGATGATCAGGTGCTAAGTCACCAGCTTCTGGCCAGGGGGTCCTCTAAAACGCCGTAGGGGTCCTATTTATATAGTGCGGAGCAAACCGACCTACCGAGGGAATATCGGGCCGGGCTAACTACGAGACCGTAACGAACTCGTACATGCCAAATGCGTCCCGAGGTAGATAAGGTAATCTCCTAATCTTGGGGATCACGACTCCTAATCCAATCCGGGAAACTACGTCCGGGTCTTCACGTAGCCGTGCAGAACTCTTGTTCGAGTAGGACTCAAACAGGAATCCTAGGCCGTTACGCACCGTGCCAGCCAAGAAGATGTTCGGCAGGATGCATATGGGCCTCGTATAACTTCGTATAATGTATGCTATACGAAGTTATTACGCAATACAATGATCAGGTGCTAAGTCACCAGCTTCTGGCCAGGGGGTCCTCTAAAACGCCGTAGGGGCCCTGTTTATATAGTGCGGAACAAACCAACCTACCAAGGAGTATCGGGCCGGGCTAACTACGAGACCGTAACGAACTCGTACATGCCAAATACGTCCCGAGGTAGATAAGGTAGACTCCAATTCTTGGGGATCACGACTCCTAATCCAATCCGGGAAACCACGTCCGGGTCTTCACGTAGCCGTGCAGAACTCTTGTTCGAGTAGGACTCAAACAGGAATTCTAAGCCGTTACGCACAGTGCCAGCCAAGAAGCTGTTCGGCAGGATGCATATGGGCCAGATAGAACCTTCCAGGGAGCCAGGCCCTGGGAAGCTGTTCGATTGGGCCGTCAGGGAGTGGGCCATGGCAATGGGCCGTAATTTTATCCCCGACAGCTCACCAAATTTATGATTTACTGTTTTTTCTTTGTTTAAAATTAAAAATTTAAGGGGAAGTTTAAAATATTTAGAAAATAAATAACTTTTGCTACCAAACTTCATTTTTAAAAATCAACTTTTTGTGGACTCGTTCTATGACCTAATGGTTCCATTTTTTCAAATTTTACTGTATTTCAGTGTTCTATATTATTCTAAAAAAAAGGAAATTTATTTGATCTATTTACAACTTGGGTGCTAGGTATAATAACTATCAAGGAGGATTATTTAATTAAAAATCCCGTTGTGAAGCTCCAGCTGTCACTTTAATCAACTTGCATGCATGTTCTCTCATTGCATTAATTCAACGTGCAGGCACCCATCATAAAATAATATACGTACTGATCACCATGACTTCGGATCAGTCGGACCTAGCTACGACGTATGCATGGCGCATGCATGTACGTGCCACACGGGGTGGCGGCAGGCGGCAACTCTGCGCCGGCCATACCGGGTGGCGGCAGCTCTGCTGCTGTCACGTCCGGTGGCGGCAGCCATGCGGGGTGGCGGGACTCAGTGCTATTTTTTTAATTTCTTTTCTCAGTGGATTATTTTATTAATTTTTATTTAACTATTGATTATTTCGGGTATTTTTCCTTTATATTGCCCGTTAAAAATCTTCATATAAGAAAACTCTCAAGTAAATTTATGAAGAAAAAGAGTGCAATATATGAGACTCAAGATCATTCATACTACGTTAGAAGCTTTCCGGTGAAGCCAAAACCTTTTCATGCATATGTCTAATTGAAAACTCATTCAAAAAACATTATACGAAAAATGGATGGAAACAATAGTACATTGCGTACGAATACGTGTATTGCAATATTGCGTTATTGAAAACCTTATAATGAGAAACCTTTTAAATGAAAAACAGATGAAAGGAAAAAGAGTACAATGTGGAGATCATCAATATGAGTTATGGTTTAGAACTTTTCTTCCTCTGAACTCTGCAACATGAAGCCGTCTTATTCGAAATAAAGACGTAGTGAATAAATCTCCTATAGATGATTCACATGAATTTATTTATAAGGATCTACCTCATCACAATTCTAGATCTTGTGAGGAGCAATATACTTTATAATATTGGCTTTATAAATAACCTATTTGACTTATGCAATACAAGACACATTATCTTTATAGATAATGATGGAGTCATCAATTGTATTAAGCATTACATGACTCCACGTATGGCAACCTATTTAGTAAGCCATATTTATTAATGTGATGTCTTATATAATGCAATAGACGGTGGAAGTAACCGCAAGGTACATTTACATGACTATATGTCATATCACCATATATCCAATATGAGATTTCATATTATACCAAAACATGTGCATCCTACCATAGCCACGTATTGATTCTCCTATAAATAGGACAAGGTTTTCGGTACTATGGAGATAAATGAAGATCATTTTAATGCTAGTTCATATTCTCAAAATAGAAATTGCATTAATTTACTCGATAATTTATATTGATTTAACGATCAGGCCTGATGCATTAATGTTGTCAGGAATTTTATATCCTAACATCAGCTTCATATTTCACTCCAAATAAATCTCATATAGGTTGTGGATATAACATATCAAACATACAAGGAATTGATATTTCACAATTTTCTCTATGTGATTGAATATCGAACCAAATAGCCTGATTTTCAGGGCTTGTATTACCATATAACAAAGAATATGTGCTTATGTGACAAAAAAAGATCATATACTTGGCGCATAACTATAGCTCTCTTCGACTTATATTTTTATCTTAACTAATTATCTTCAAATCAAAACGTCACACACTTTATTTTTCGCAGTTCACCTTTTTCCAATCTCAAAACTGAGATTTAGAGCTCTTAGAAACAATTCAAATTAGCTCATAAGCAAAAAAGCAAATAAGAAGATGCTCAATGCAGCATGGTTGTCCGTTACGGCTTTAAAGCGTGGCTAGCTAAAAAGAGCAAATGCACGGTTATAGGGTTTTAAGTTCTGAACAACTGAATAACCGAGATGACTGAATTTTAATAGCTTTTGAGATAGTCTCGAGATTTTAATCCATTTTGTTTGACTTGTTTTTAAAAACATTAGGACCCACCTCTGAAACAATGAAAAAACAGACTTAAAAAATCCAAATCATGTGTTTTTTCAAAATGTAGACAAGCTGTTAATCTATCAAACCGTCAATTTGTTAAGCCCCAAAGGACTGAGGCTTGATCCGGATCGATTAAAGCTGTAGAGCGACGTCGAACAAAAACAATTTTGTTTCGACGTTCAAGTGGAAATCCTTTGAGCCAACGGGACGAAGTGCCACGCACAATAGCACAATGCTTAAAATTGCATAGTGGATCAATAATACATATTTGAATCGCCGGCAATATTGCTGATAAACACGCGCATTTTGCCAAGACCTGCGGTCTGAATCACGGAAACATACACCAGAACAGCACCGACACATGAATAGTTTTTTGTTTCATACAATAAAAATGAATTTGCATAAATGAATGTAAATAATTTTACAGCGGAAAGATTATGTACAATGATGTAAATATATATGTGCAAGTGATGTACTGCAGCTCTAATGTGCCAAGGCCTTTTCTTTTAGCCCCGACAAAACTTACCTCCTTTGTACAAACTCAGGGTATCACAAATAGTGGATTCGCCAAGCTGCTTGCGTTGCTGAAGGAAACATCAGAACAAAGCGTCAACTGCTCAGGAGAAGCAAGTACATATACATCTTTCAGCGTGAAACCATGGACCACAGGCAAGATAAATCCATTCCCCAATCGTGAGTTCAAATAGGGCATGCACACGGTGTTCAAGAAAACCCGAATAACTCCCTGCAAATGAAGCATTTGATATGATTTAATTAAGAAAGCAATAAGGGAGAACATAAAACCTTAACTAACAGTGGTGTTTTGCACGTGGCCGCAAAATGATCAGTAGTGGCCAGCTCAAAGTCAATTAGTCATAATGATGAAAAAATGAAAGCTATACAGACGAACCATGCACAAAGTAAATCTGGACTGTGTACCTGAATCAATGACATATGGAAGTTTCCAACCTTGCTCCACTTCAATGCAAGGGAGAAATTATCTAATTCAACCTTACCATATACTTTATTGCCTGATGCCTCTGCAAAACCTGAGGCACTAACTACCTATCATAGAAAAAATGATGCAGGTTGTTAGAATCATACTTGAAACAAAGGAATCTATGATTTGCAAATAACAAGTAAAATGCTGAAGTGCAGTCTGTTTACAGTGCAAGTAATGACAGCCAAAATATGGGAACATAACATTTTTCTGTTGTGGAGAAATGGAGCAACAAAATCACATCATCATAAATGAAGTTTAACACTTGAGAATTCTTACTACAGATATGCATGCAACAGGAACTGTCAACATGCCATCTAAAACATCGATTATCATGTCTGCAGTAATGGTTGCACCGATATTTTCAGACGTAACCCTCATCACTGGGGCTGAAGACATTGAAATGTTTAGCAGCATATCGTCATTTGGATAGTTCCAGTACAAGCGGGGAATGATAAATTTCCAACTAGCTGTGTTTAGTAGAGATTGATCAGGAACTTTGTTGACGATCCAATGCATAGAGCCTGCCTGAAGAAAAGGGTCAGGGAAAATTGAAGTAGCAAGCAATACTGCAGAATGCAAGGCAAAACAAAACATTCTTCAACTGTGACAGTATGTTTTGACTACCTTAAAGTAAACCTCTAAAGCTGAATTAAAGACAGCTTCATCGACTGCAAGCGAAAGCATTTTTGATGCCCCACCACATGATAGTGAAAGCTGGGGATGCTTCTGCAAATTGCTAGTCTTAGCAACTGCAGAACTGAATAATCCATTGATATCAAACTCAATAGAAGAATTTCCATACTGTGGGTCATCAACAAACGTCATATTCAGAGCAGAGACATTATCCAGACTGACACTCCTAGGAAGACCTTGAAGAAATGAGTCCAGTTTTGATGTGCTGCCAATAATATTCTCTGGTATTGCCTTTTCAACTGCAGCTCTAATATGGTCCTCAAAAGCATTTATAAACCTTCAAAAAAGACAACAAGAAGGCATACTGGTTGAAATAGGAATATATACCTTTGTCTCTTGACATGTTTATGTAGGAAAAAATTATACTTTCAATAAATTTATACATGTTTATTTACATGCATGTCAAAAAAATGGTAATAAAATCAAGCAATATCATATTATGTCAGATAGCACTTATCTGCCAAAACGCAATGAATGAACAAAAAAATCAAGACTAATGAACCTTGCAGGAATATCAGGAAAGCACTTATATGGTAATTAAGAAAATATTCTAGAAATTATTTGATATTGTCCACAAGGAAAATATACCCTTGATAAAACCAAGAAGCACCACCATCCAGGGATATCATTAAATCCTTCACATGACAACCACATTGAGAAACAGACAGAGCCAAACTCCCATTGTAATTCTTTATTTTCGTGGTTATCCCAACTTCCATTCCTTGAACCTTCACAAACACATACACACACACGCACGAAGGATTCATGAGTTTCTTGTTCCCAGTAAGAGAATAAATAAACAATAAAAGTACAAGGTAGAGTGTAAAGTAACTAAATAGCTTATTTGGCCTATGAAATTTACATGATACATAATTAATATAGCATCATAAATCACAACTGTAGAATATTTTTATTAATGAGGAATATTTCCACTCAAAGTTAATTTAAAGATACTGAGCATTGGAATGCTTATATAGAAAAGAAATTAGACAATTATGCTGATTTTTTTTACTTTGATAGTACTATTCGAAAAATTGAAGGAAAAAAAGGAAAGTCTGGAGAAAAACCAAAGCTGGTCAGTAAGGACGGCATTTGAGATCACACTGTTGTTAATTACCCTCAATATTTACTACATCACAGACACTCCTGCGGTCTTGCCTACTGCTTGTAAGTTGTAGCTGGCCAAAACTAGTACTCCCTCCGGTCACAAAAAGAAGTCGCTGTTGACTTTTGAACACACCTTTGACCATCCGTCTTATTCAAAAAAGTTATATAAATATTATTTATTTTGTAATAATTTGGTTTATTATTAAATGTATTATAAGTATGACTTATATTATATTATTACATATTTGAACTAATTTTTTGAATAAGACGAATGGTCAAAGACATGTCCAAAAGTCAACGGCGACTTTTTTTGTGACCGGAGATAGTAATATCTAACACAATTGGTGAACCAATAACATTCAAACACCTGATGTTGAGGATTGATTTATCTGATAAATTCATTATCATTTCAATCTTTATGCAAAAGACTAAACTGAGCGAGGCATTAAAATGTCAATTATTGAATTGAAAGACTAAATAAGTTATTTCAAGCATGTGATAGACCATAGAAGCAAAATTCGGTTAACAATACAATATTTTTAAAATAATCAAACAATTCTAGTAAGAACAACCATACAACAGGCAATGGTATTTGTCACTTGCATTTACTGCCTCATCAACAGACTGTTCTTGGTGGGAAATTGTGGGATGCCAATGCATAGGAAATCAGCTAAATCTGGGAACAAAACAATGCCAATGGAAGAAAGGCCATCAATATGGTTCTGTAGAGACTGGGAGAGCATGTGTCAGCGATAATGTGCAACAAAAATCAAGAGATAGCCATTACTTCTCTCTTCTATCTCCATGTCATTACTAGATGCAACAAAATAAAGAGATTGCTTCAAGAATAGCAAACTATGTTCATAAGCTACTATACAAGGGTCCTCGGGGGAAAAACATTATTTTGTCAGTTTGGAGACTTCGCAAGATTGGTAGAATTACTGTTAAAATTCATGATGAAAATCACTATCAAGAGCAGTATAAGTAGAACAAATTACCATATAAATTACCACTACAAGTTCAAATTACTATGATGGTGTCAGACCACATCTAGTCATCTAGAACAGTTCGCATGAAATTGCATCTTTTCTAGTCAGCAATAACTATGAGGCAATCTGAAATTACCAGGATCGAGGCGGTGCCGCTGTCAGAGATCTCGACCGGGAAAAGCCAAGAATCGTAGGAGTAGGTCCAGTCCATGCTGAGGTTGGCCCTGATGCCGGAGGCGACGACGACGAGGGCCGACTGGCCGGGGCGGACTGCGGAGTCGTTCCCCACGTCGAGGTGGAAGAGCGTGATGTTGGAGGCAGCGACGCGGAAGCCGCCTAGGAAGGGCACGCGCACGGCCTTCTCCACCCCGGGGAGCCGGAGCGGGGTCAAGGACCGCACCGCCTCCCGGATCAGCACGTCCTTGGCGAAGGCCAGGCCCTTCTCGGCGACCACCGCGGACACGTGTGCCTCTTTACCGGCGGTGGAGGAGGAGGCGAAGAGAAGGAGGAGGAAGAGGATGAGAAGACGTGCCATGGTGGCGGGTGGAGGACGGAAGGAGGCGGACGGCGGAAGGAAGAGGAAGGCTGCTGCTACTTGCTAGAGCCCACTAGTAGCAAGTGCTGGTAGAGTTAAGAGCATCCGTAACAGGCACTCTATAGTATTGTAACTCTGAATAGAGTGTCTGATGTTAGAAAGGAATCTTTTAGAGTGCAGTGTAAAGTCTGAAGAAAATTTAGAGGAAAGGATAGAGGGATACTCTAATAGTGAAATAGAGGGTGGGGATGGAGTAGCAGATGTGGATGCTCTAAGGCGACGACTTTCTGTATTATTTTAGGATACCCTGAATCCCAATCCGAAAGAAGGCCCTGTTCTTATATATATAGTAAATTAAATGAAAATTTTGTTTTTTTACCGACCAAATGATATAGTATTTTATCATCATTTTTAAGAATTTTTAAATAGTTTTTTATAGTTTTAAAATAATTTTTTTATAATTTTTTACCCTTCAAAAAGTCTCTCGAGAGGTCGTAACCTTTTCAGATTACAATTTTCAGCAACTTTCGGTGCGTCCTCTTTCGTGCTAGCAACGAACCATGCCGGAGAACTTCATTTCCTACACACATTGGAGCACGCGTCCTCTTCACCGAGTGCATTCTTTACATGTCGGAGAGCCATGCTTCCTCTAGGTGCGTGTCCTCTTCTCCGCCATCAAGGAACCATGATGAAGAGAGCCCCCGTCTTCCTCCATGCACATATGTGCATTCACTTCCTACTTCTCGGTCCTATCACCTACTGCAAATGGTGCCTAAATAACTAAACCCAATACAAGCCCTTCGTCATAAAATGTTTTATCACAGTTTAACCAGCTTGTGCAAGATGAAAGAAACCATATGTGGCCTCAGTGGCAGCAAAAATATAAAATGGGGAATACAAGTCTCAACCTGTATTCTTTGCTCATCCTCTCCACCCCCCACCAGTACCACATATACGCAATATCATTCATGGAAGCTTCCAGATCTAGTCATGCTTGTCTCCTTCGATAGTGACTCTA
The DNA here is from genome assembly GCA_005191435.1 of Raddia distichophylla. Lineage (NCBI taxonomy): Eukaryota > Viridiplantae > Streptophyta > Magnoliopsida > Poales > Poaceae > Raddia > Raddia distichophylla. Next base: position 2,383,050 of record SPJY01013647.1, read on the forward strand.
GATCTATTCGTATGCTGCTAGGTTTTGTGTCAAATATGTGTACAAGTTGGTTACATGAACTTTGTGTTGTAATAGACATGGTTGGTTTAGAGTTGGAGTCGGAGTCGAACTCTAGCCAGGTCTCTACTATATAATGGGAGGCAGTCCTGGTGTAACTAGAAGAACGACTTCATAATAGTAGCATAGGCAAGAAAAGATCAGCGGTCGGCATGTGGTCTGGATCAGGTCTGTCGGTTTGCTGCGGTATTATTGATTAGGGAGAAGCGTCCATAGTCAGAGCCCTGCAGAGATAGGCGTAAGCCAAACTACGTTACAAACATCGTGTCTCCTGGAATCGTTCATGATCTTGCATCGATGCAAATCCTAACAATTGGTATCAGAACTTGGTTGGCGAGGTTGGCCATGAGAAAGATCTAGGGGAGACACGAGGTTTATGCATACACGGGTGCCTTGGAAAACGTCCTATCGGCGCAAGGTTGATCATGGCGGCGATCGACGATTCGATCGGTGGTGTCGGACACTTCGGGCAGGAGGCTCGAACCGTTCGATGGGCTACCGTTGGCAGGGATTGACCATACGTGGCGATTTGGCTTGCAAAGTAGCCGGCGAGGTCGGCAGGCAACAGCGACGACCTCGGCGTTCGCGATCAGACCGACGGGCGCGAAAGGATGTCGGATAGATCGGGACAGCGGGAGCAGTGATGCGACCGAATGTTGCACACGTGGCGTTGCATCACATCACTGAGGGCGAAGCTGTGGCGTGGATGAGGATGGCCAGGGTACGACATGTTTGGTCGTGCATGGACGTGGTGCGCGGTGGCAGGCTGGGAAGCCTGCTTTGAGGGCAACCAGAGTTCGGGTACAAGGGTTCTCGCAAGACGCTGGAACGATTTCAAGGTGGAGAAGGTCATATTCAAAGGTGGAGTTTGTTAGGTTTTGTGTCGAATATTTGTACAAGTAGGTTACACGGACTCTGTGTTGTAATAGAAAGGGTTGGTTTAGAGTTGGAGTCGGACTCTAGCCAAGTCTCCACTATATAAAGGGAGGCAGCCCTGGTGTAACGAGAAGAACGACTTCATAATTGTATCATAAGCAAGAGGAGGACAGCGGCCGGCATGTGGTCGTGACCAGGTCAACCGGTGTGCTGCGGTATTATGGATTGGGGAGGAGCGCCCATAGTCAGAGCCCCACAGAGGTAGGCGTAATCCGAATTGCGTTAACAATCATCGTGTCTACTGAAGTCGTTCATGATCTTGCATGGGCGCAAATCCTAACATATGTGTCCCTTGTCTTCCCCGATTAGCAGCGCCACCAATCTCATACATTTAGTTGTATTTCTTATCGGTTGCAGTATGCAGTTGGTGAAGTGGCAACTGACAAGGTTGGAGGAGAGGGGATGAAGTGAGTGAAGCCGATAGGGTCATCTTGAGAAGAGAGGAGATAGGATGGGCGTGAAGACGTGGAATGGCAGGAAATTGAACATAAATCCCTATCCCTTTGGAAGGGTTGGGAACATTATACCATTTATTAGCATTTATGTTTAGTTTATTAATTAGATATTTGTAAATTTTTAGAAAAATATAAGATTCACAAACACCTTTACACACACACACACATACATACATACATACATATATATATAGAGTTGGGCTGCTGTCAGTCGGCGATCCGTCAGTCGCACCGTCAATCGGGCGTTTTCTACAAAATCTATGGTGAAATTCTTCGATCCGAACTGTACATTTTGTTCATCTCCATAAACTCTCCTAGTATACCAAATTTTACAATTTTTTGATTTTTTTGCTATTTGTTTTGTATTTTTCAAATCGGCCTAAATGGACGCTCCAGAATACTTTAGAATGCTAGGCTGATTTTGAAAAATATAAAACAAATAGCAAAAAAAATCAAAAAATTATAAAATTTGGTACACTAGGAGAGTTTATGGAGATGAACAAAATGTATGGTTCGGATCGAAGAATTTCACCATATATTTTGTAGAACACGCCCGACTGACGGCCGTGACTGACGGAGGCCCGACTGACCCCAGCCCAACTCCATATATATATATATAATATATATAGAGAGAGAGAGAGAGAGAGAGCCCCCCACACCCCCAAAAAAAATAAAAAACGTTTTATGCGCGAGCAACTTGCAATGCTCACATAATTGTCGTGAGCAATGTCGAGAAGGAAATAATTGAATCCAACACTGTCATAAGCCCCACAACCTCTAGCCTGAACCATCGAAGGTAATGAACACATGACATGAAACTAAAGGTATTAGGAGGAAATAGAGGCGGCAATGCAACCGATACTAGTCGTGGCGGTTAAGGCACATGAGATCCCAGGCGCCACCATCGCCTCGGCGCCCTCCCGCTCCCTCTCCTAGCGAAGTTTGTTTAGGACAGCATTGGTCTCAGTGTTTAGGTCATTTGCGATCACATCAAGGAGCTCTTTCACATGCTATCAAGTTTGATCAAATCAACTTACAGGTAGGCAGCAATTGAAGTGTTCTTTTTATCTTCGATTCTTCATTCTCCCAAAGTCTATATTACACCCTGACCTATGGCCCTTTGTCTGCATAACCCTCTAAACCATAAAACCAAATATTGTAGCCCGCAAAACCAAAGAAAAGACGCAAATAATCCACTGAAGTGGTTTTAGACATGGTTTTCCCACGTGGCAACTAACGTGGCAGTCCAATAACATATAAACAAATAAAATATGGGCCCCAATGTAAGTCTCTCTCCTCCATCTTCCTCTCCCTTATCTCCTTTTTCTTCCTCTCCCCCTCTCCTAACTCTGCCTCTCCTCTCACCAGCGCCGCGGGTTGGGCAGGCAGCAGCGGCAGGGGAGGCTGGAGGAGCTGGCGGCGGGTCCCGTTGCACACCGCAGTGTCCAACCCTACCTGGAGGTGGATGGTGCTCGGCGGACTAGGTTGTTGGCGGCATGAAAAGGGAAACAACGTGGTTGGCGAGAAACAGAGAGGGATGATGCTGGGGTGTGCTCTGTTGACCTTGCTCGGGGAAGGCTGATGAGGTGTGGCGACGATGGCCACGACCTGTGGCGTCGGAAGTGGCAGCGCTCCGTCGATCTAGCTGACAGGCAACGGGGCTAGTGAGCACTAGGGAGGAGAGAGGAAGCAAGGGAAAGCAACGGCTTAGGTCAAGGACGACCGAAGCGAATAGGCGATGTTGCCATGGTTGGGCGGCAACAGGAGGTCACGGGTTGCGCCGTACGACGGGGAAGAGGTGGTGCTGGCAGCAATGACGAGTTTATAGAGGCCTAGAAGTGCTAATGGAGGAAAGAGGGTGGAGTATTACCTAGCACATTGGTAAATGAAGCGTGGTGGAGCTTCGGCGGTGACATCAAATTCAAGCCAAGATCCTCGATGCCGCCACCTCGCCGGACTCCTCCGCCGACCTCGTTGTCGACACCCTCAACTGTGCCGCCATGGCCTCCGACCTCCCTTGCACTCGCGCTGCCGTGAAGATGGGAGAAGAGAGAGAGAGAGTGAGAAAGGGGAGATGGGGAGAGAATAGGAGAGAGAGGACGGAGTATGATAGTGGGCCCATACATGATTTTATATTTTTGGTTAGTGCCTGAAATTCCACCTCATCCGCCACTTGCGCAAAACCACCATCAAAACCATCCTAGGGGTTATTTGCACCTTTTTTTTCGCGGTTTTGTGTGTGTGTGGGGGGGGGGGTGCCCCCCAAGAGGGCGAACAAAAAATTAAGGTATTACAAAACGCGCTTCTGCAGCCGCCCAAAGCTGCAGCTCGTCGAGGAGGAGCCGTAGGAAGACGACCTTTGAACGCTCTAAAGAGCGGAAAATGCGGTTGTTCCGCTCGAGCCAAATGTGCCATTGGTCTCAGTGATAAAGAATTAGCGTAAAGAAATAACCAACATTTTATTTTGGTGAGATTCAAATCAGTGGCCCGCTAAAGTGCAGAAGATGAAATTTAAAAGATTTTTCAGCAAAAAACGAACAAACATAATGATTTAATCAATATTGTGAAACCTATTTATTTTTATTGCCTAAATATTTTGTTGGACCCCCACCGTGCAAATATGGTTATGTTTCTATTTTAAGCCTTTTTTATTTTTTTATTCCATAGAACGTCGGCCTTCAACTTTAATTATATTTTCTCAAAGGCTTTCTTGTATCTTTCTGCTATTTATTAATTATTTATTATCTTTCTGTAATATCTAAATCTTTTCATGAAATCTTAGGATGAAATTGTGATTCAATTCTATAATGATTTGGATTTCTAGGATTTTTAACGTAAGTATAAAAGCTAGGATGCAGGGTGTAGGGTCCATTATTTCGTCATTCAAAAGTATTACATGGTTTAGGGCTTAGGGTTTATGTACAAAAACCTTATTCATTTTTAATTTCATCCTTAACCCTAAACCATATAAAAGTATTATATGATTATCGTACTTACAAAAGCATTTGATGCTCACCAAAGAGCCAACAGATAGAGTGATGTAATAAAACATCTTCTAATTCATTTTCCGTGAATCTTTAAAATTTTAGAAATAGCTAAATATTTTCATACTCTCATAACAAATTTCTTTAATTCCTATTATTCTTAATTATTTTTATTGAAACCTATTAATCTTTAACACCTAGATCTTTATACGGGCCCTTATCATGAAACCATAGTTAAGGCTCCATATTTTTAAGCTTTCTTTTTAGTTTTTTATTTTAATGTGTAATTTTTTTATGACTCTTACTATGAAACCATTGTTTTATTTTGTAAGGGTTTAATGCTAAATGAATTATTGAAGTTGGCCACAAAAAGCTAGAACAAAATAAAATAATTTCTTATTTTTTGATTCATCTATAAAGGTTTGGTCTTAAACCATTTTTAAATTGGACATAAAAAGGAAAAACGAAAGGAAATAAATCATGGCGTAGCTGGGCAAAGAAATCATTTTTTGACTTACCGGTGGCGGCGTAGCGGGGCATGGGGGAGCGCGATGGAGGCGCTGTGCAGGCGTTCAACGCGGGGAAAGTGGAGATGCTGGGCATGTACATGCAGCGGTCGTGGGTCATCCTCCTTGCGGCGTCGCTCCTCATGGTGCCGCTCTATGTGCTCGCCGAGTCGCCGTTGCTGCTTGCCAACCAAGATGTCGTTGTGGTGCGCGAGGCCAGCAGGTTCTGCCTCCACATTGCCCCCTCTGTCTTCACCTTCACCGTCAACTTCGCGGCGGCCAAGTTGCCTGCCGGCCTCCTCTTCCATGGTAGCGCGGGGCCAACTGAACGTGGAGGCGTCGGGAGGCGTCGACATGGACACACGAGGGAGCGGCTTGTTAAGCCCTTTGTTATATAGAATTGATACTGGATTCAAGAATTTCATTTGACATGTCAATATCCTAGCAAACGGCTCCGGTGAGCTCAACAATTTAGATTTTTGGATAGGGAATGGATCAACTGATTTGAGGGTAATTGCATTGGAACATATGCAAATGTGAAACAACTTTTTTACACGTGTATAAAATTACACTTTCCAAGTTGGGAAAAAAATCCACTTGTATCCTTGTATACAAGAATCTACAATTGTAATTATTACTGGTGTAAAATAATTCCGAATCACCTAGTAGGGTCTAAAAATTTTCTAATTACCATTCAAGCACCTCTTTTACAAGTCTAATAAATTGGCAGGCTATGCTTTCCTATTTTAGGCTAAAAACTAGCTATTGAAGTAGATTATTCATCAACCTCAGCAAGACTAGCATACATTGTGCGAACCTCTATCTTAGGTCCGCCTCACTTTGCCGCACAATTCAGGTCACATTAATGTTCAAATTTATACCTTTTTGATTTGTATTAGTTTGGTTTGATTGACCAAAAAGTTAAGGGCATTTAAAAGAACGGGTTTGCTATTTCACATACGTCCGAAATTTCTGAAATCGTGCAAACGCAAAAAATTCCACTAAATTTTTACTGTTTTTCGACATTTCCATTTACTAGAAAAAATGTTTCGTGATAGTGGATTTTTTTGCGCGAGGTCTGATTTATTATAGACTTATTTTGTTTTCTATTTAGTATAGATTTATTTTATTTCTGTTTATTATAGATTTATTTTATTTTCTAGTTTCACGTAGAAATATTTTTTTTCTTGCATTTGATTTTTTTCATCATAACTTTCCCCCTAATCAACTGGGCGAGTGTGTGTTTTCCCATAAATTGACTGCCACTACATGTATAGTGCACGTGTCTGCACAAACTTTGAAAATGCAGGCACCTGCTGCATAGTCCCACAATGTTATGCAGTAATAATAATTTTTAGTTTAATCAAATTAAATCAAATCAAATCAAATCAAACCAAACAGCAAATCAAAGATCTCTTTGTAGTCGCGAAAAAAAAAGAATGAAGCGAAAGGACAGCGAGTGTCGAGTGAAGTCTTCGAAGTCCGAATAGTTCACCAGGCGACGCTCCAAAAACGGGCGAAGCCAAATTCGGACACCTGGCACGCGCACTGAGAAACCAACCCCCACCGGCCGCCGATCGAGTGAAAGCCCAGTAGCCCACAGAACGGCGCAATCCAGTGGCCAGCTCCGCCTCCGCGGAGGAGGCGGCCGAGCAATGCGGCCGGGGAGGCGGCTGCACAGCCTCCTCGGCCTCTTCCTCCTCCTCGCCGTCCTCTACCTCAACTGGTTCCCCGCCCTCGGCCCCGCCGCCCCCGGAGGCGGCCTCAAGATGCCGGTGCCGTGGCTGCAGCCGCGGATGGCGTTCGCGGGCCGCAACGGCACCCACTTCGTCAACGCCGCCACGGGCGCGCCGCTCTACGTCAACGGCTGGAACTCCTACTGGCTGCTGTCGGCGCGCTCGCCGGCGCTCGAGGCCGAGATGCTGCGCCGGGGCCGCCGCATGGGCCTCGGCGTCTGCCGCACCTGGGCGTTCGACGACGGCGGGCTCGGCGCGCTTCAGATCTCCCCCGGGCGCTTCAACGAGGCCGTCTTCCAGGTTGGCTGGTTAGGATCTCCCCTTCGAAACCCTTTATTCCCCACGGAGCTTTGGATGATAATATCTAACCAACACATCGTAGACTCGTATTGTTGCTTGCACCGAAAACATGCCGTGGCGGGTTTATATGTTGTGCCTGATTTATTAGGAAACATGTGTCCACATAGGGCGAGCAGAATTGCTGTCAGCTTTCCTTGTTGGTGGCACATTAGCCCATGTTCAATGCAAGGTGCTTATGCACCAATGCTTAAGAAGAGAGAACGTTGACACATCACTAAACACCTAAGCAGAAAAGCTACATTGCAATGATGCTTGCATGGGCGTTTATATTTTACAACTTGTACTAAGCACTCTTTAAGCATTGATGTTTAGATAAGCAACTCTTCTCCTTATTTAAGCACCAAATGCTATCCTATGTGGTAAAAAAACGGTTTTATTTTCTAAGAATCTCTCTAATCACCTGCACTATACATGGCCTTAGGGACCATTTAGATGCGCGCTCAAGTGGCAATGGTGTTGCAAAGAATATGCAGCATGATGATGTCCAAACATTACCAAGCACCTGCTTTGAATTGTTTGATGTGTTTCTCTTGCTAAACTGTACAAAGTTATATGCGTATAATGCAATCTCCCTTCTCGGTTTGGATTATGCTTCGTGCTTTTGTAGTCCAAATCCATAATTCATTGGATTCCATTACATCCTACACAGCGAGACCTCCCTGTACCATTCAACCTAATTGTTGTCATCTAGCTATTTTTAGCAATCGATCTCTCTTTTCTCTGAAGGTCTGGTATATCTGGGGTACAGTATCTTTGGCATTTCTCTCTGATAGCTATTTTGGGCGACAAATTTTGTCCCACATATGAAGTCAGCACCTTCCACTGGCCTCCTTACTTGTCCGAAGGAGTTCTCCACGTTTTTTAAGCATGTTCTCATGGGTTGATTACCTATGCAGAGTACTAGTTGCGTACAATGATTTATCCGAAGTACGAGTTTTAAACACCTTTCACACCTCTGTTATCACATCCAGCTTGCCTCTGTCAGTCTATCCCCTGTGATATCTGATCTCAACTGTCCATCCTTTCTCCTTAGATACTATAAGTTTACTAGAACTGTTGACTAATGTTGCAATCAAACCAGCTGATTTTCTTTTCTCACAAATCAAATTGTGTTTCATTTCAACTAAAATATATGCATTTTTGGAACTAAAAAAAGATCCCTCAAATAATCTTTTTCATAGAAAAATCAGTATTATGTAGGTCATCCGCTTGTATCGTACTCCGTACTAAGTTAAACTTTACTATTTCTTGTCATTGAGTATGTAGTCTATGGCGCCTTTACAAAGCGTATTAGCTTAACAGTAATTTGCATTAACCTCAGTGCCTTTGGAGAGAGCACTAATTATGCTCGGGAGGCACAGGTAGTTTGACCAGCTTCAAAAAGCATAGTAATCATTTCTTCGTAGTCCGTACCTCAAAATGCAATAGATGATGTTTATGTAACATTAAGCTGCATGTCTTCATTCTAGGTTTTGGATTATGTAATATATGAAGCCCGGAGAAATCATGTTAGGTTGATTCTTTGCCTTGTCAACAACCTCGATAACTTTGGAGGGAAGGCTCAATATGTTCAGTGGGCACAAGCAGCTGGAGCTAATGTGACTAATTCAACCGATTCTTTTTTCTCACATCCAACCATTAAGGGTTACTACAAGGATTATGTGAAGGTAACCAATTGGTTTGAAATATTTTCTTCTTCTTGCAGGCCGTGGCCAGTGGCAACATGTTTTTACTAGTTTTATATTGAGTAAATTGCACTGTAGCCCCTGGAAGTTGGCACCAAGTTTCACTTAGCCCCCAGAAGTTGTAAATTACTCTGCCAGCCCCTCGAAATTGGCACCGTTTGCACCACAGGCCCTCGAAGTTGGCACAGTTTGCACCACAGGCCCTGGACCGTTATATCCCGTTAGATGATGACGTGGCGCCGACGTGGCGCTGACGTGGCATTAAAAAGCAGAAAAAATTAAGAATAACCTTAAAAATTCAAAAAAATCATAAAAATCATAAAAAAAATTTCAGAAAAATCATAAAAAAACATAAAAATCATAAAAAAATCGGGAAAATCATAAAAAAATTAGAAAAATCATAAAAAACTCAGAAAAATCATTGAAAATTCGGAAAAATCATAAAAAAATTAGAAAAATCATAAAAAACTCACAAAAATCATTAAAAATTCAGAAAATCATAAAAAAATTAGAGACATCATAACAAACTCAGAAAATCATAAATAATAATCAAACACGCCTGCTCCCTGCGTTGACGAGCTACATGCATGCACTGATTGCACTTGATTCGACGAGATCGATGGATGTTAGCACTCGAAACAGTCGATCCCTACATACGAACTGTATATTCATACTTGCCCAAGTATCTTCACAGGGCGTGCGTGAGCCTCCGTTTGGTTGGCTTCAGCCAGGATGCGGCATGTTTATGATTTTTTTGAGTTTTTTATGATTTTTTGAATTTTTTGAATTATTTTTCTAAGTTTTTTATGATCTCTCTGAATTTTTTTATTATTTTTCTGAGTTTTTTATGATGTTTTGAATTTTTTGAATTATTTTTCTAAGTTTTTATGATGTCTCTGAGTTTTTTTATTATTTTTCTGAGTTTTTTATGATGTCTCTGAATTTTTTATGATTTTTTATGATTTTTCTGAGTTTTTTTATTATTTTTCTATTTTTTAAATATTTTTCCGAATTTTTTATGATTTTTCTGAATTTTTTATGATTTTTATGCTTTTTTTATGATTTTTCTGAATTTTTTAGGTTATTCTTAATTTTTTTCTGCTTTTTAACGCCACGTCAGCACCACGTCGTCATCTAACGGGATATAACGGTCCAGGGCCTGTGGTGCAAACTGTGCCAACTTCGAGGGCCTGTGGTGCAAACGGTGCCAACTTCGAGGGGCTGGCAGAGTAATTTACAACTTCCGGGAGCTAAGTGAAACTTGCTGCCAACTTCCAGGGGCTACAGTGCAATTTACTCTTTTATATTCATTGCAATCTTGTGGAGTGCTGGAGTTGCTTAATGAAACATAATATAGCAACAAACACCAATGCATAACAATTATTATAACAACAAAATCAAGTGAAGAGGGTGAAGGTTGGAGGGTTGTTGAATGTGTGAGTGCAAAGGAGGGGTTGCAATCTGTAGAAGTGTTTACTGTTCAGAAGTGAACAATATTTTGGAACCTTATTGTGCTGGTCAGGAATAGGCTAAGCGCGCATGGAAACTCTCAACATCTATCCACCCATTATAAAGGCCTTGCTGATTAATGTTGAGTTGTGTTTTACTGTAGCAAATTTGTGACCCCCCTCAAAATACGTTTTAACGAGTTCAAAAAATTATGAAAAAATAATTTACAAACTTTAAGAACTATTTAAAACCCTGCAAAAATGACTACAAAACATTACAACATTTGGCTTATACAAAAATAACAAATTTTAATTGAATTTAATTTAATCTGAAACAAACAAGGCCAAAGAAACTTTTTCACTACAGTTGTACAGTTGCATAACCACTATTTAAAAACACTGGATGTTCTTGAATTCTTCCTTTCTTGGCCAGATTTTGACGAATTCGTTTTTATCATATTTCTATATAATGTATTACCGACAGGCAATACTGACCAGAAGGAACTCTTATAGTGGTATCAAATATTGTGATGAACCTGCCATATTTGCGTGGGAACTCATGAATGAGCCTAGGTGTGTCTCCAACTCATCTGGTCCTCATCTTCAGGTCATTTGGTACTCAAAGACCCTTTCACTACTTTTTTTCAAAGCGAAAACCTTCAATTGTTCACCATGTTGTTACATGACAGGCTTGGATAACAGAGATGGCAGCATATGTCAAGAGTCTGGACACTAAGCATCTTGTTACAGTTGGAATTGAAGGGTTTTATGGCCCTGGAAGAGCTGAGAGGCTGGGTGTTAATCCTGGGGACTGGGCAGCTTTACTCTGCTCAGACTTCATACAGAACTCAGCAGTCGAGCATATCGATTTTGCTTCTGTTCATGCTTATCCTGATAGCTGGTCTGTTTTCTTTTCTTTTAATCCTTTTACAAAATGAAAATGTTTTGTCGATTTTATGCCATTGATGAATTCCTTTTTTTTTTGCAGGTTGCCAAAAGCAAGCATGGAGGAAAAAATTAGTTATCTTTCAAGTTGGGTTGATTCACACCTTAATGACAGTGAACATATTTTGAAAAAACCTGTCCTATTTTCAGAAGTAGGTTACATCCAACATGTAGACACAAACAAAAGAGTTGATAGAGATATTCTTCTACGAGTCATTTATGATAAAATCTATGATTCAGCAAGAAAGCTGCAGGCTGGTGGTGGTTCTCTTATTTGGCAGTTGATGGTTGAAGGAACACACATGTACCGTGATGACTTCTCCCTAGTGGCACGGGACCAGCCTTCGACTTATAAGTTGATAAAGGAGCAATCATGTCGTTTGCAAAGGCTGTACTTAAAAGAGGGAGACCCTAGATTGGATTGCTTTATACCGCCCTAAGGGTTTTGCTGCTATTGATATCAGATAATCATGTTTCGTTAAACACAGCAAGTCGTCAGTATATTCTTGAGATTCATTTTGAAGCAAATGGTGGACCGAGACCTGTGTAGGGAACATGTTGTAGGCTTATAGCTAGAAAGTGGGCTGCAAGTGGAGAATTCACCATCAACTACAAACAGGTGATGGTCACATGATTAAAGTCATTTCTGGATCATCCTCGGCATGGTGGTCATCGGCTATAAATATATATGGTTGCTATTATCTGTAGGTGCATATGTGACTTGGTATAGCAATTTCTTTTATTTGTATCACAGGAATAGCAAGAACAATGTCATACCTTGATATTCTGGCTTGTGAGAAAGTTACATGTTGGAACTTCCTATTGTCGTGTGTTCATGACCTTTCTAATACAAATCATATATACGCAGCATGACATATGACTGTATGGCACGGCAGTTCCAGTTCGAGTATTCAGTGCCTGGTTGTGGAGCCAGGATTTTAGAGGAGCCTGAGCATGGACCGTCGTAGACTATCTGGACAGCCGTGCCAAGCGCCAGGCCAGCCTCTCACCCACCACAGCAGTACTAGCTAGCACTGGGAAGCGACAAGAGCGGCGTAAAGCAACTGATGAGGGGAGCAAAACATTTGAGCTCTGGCAGGTATATATAAATATATATGCTAGCTGTTAACTATAATTAGCTGATCAAGTTATGTAGACTTTGTGCTAGCTGTAATTAAGCTAGTTAGGTTAACTGTATGCTTGCTTGTTTGTTCCTAATTAGCCAAGCGCTAATTAAGAACAAACTCTACGTAACTAGCTTACATTGTGATTCGAGTCTTTTGCAAATTATAATCTTAGTGGTTGGCTCTTGAGTTAAACAGATCTCGATAATTACTTGAGAATGATAGAAGCTAGAGCAATTATGTGACAGAAAGTAAAAAGATAGTGGTTTAGGGGAGGAAAGGGGGGCTTTTTTTTACGTTGCAGAAAGATAGTGACAGAGTCTAAGGTTTGCAGGGCATCTGAGAGCGGCATATCGATCGGCTGCCTGTTCTTGCACGGCCCAACTGCAGTTCCACGGTGTAGGAGAGCGCTGGCTCAGCTCGCTCCCTCCCCTTCTGTCCCAAGGAAGAAGAGAGCTACGCGTAACCTCCGAGGAATTGTGTCCATCGTCTCCATCGTCTCCTTCACGCGCGCCAACCTGTGGTTTTGTGGATGACCATGAGGAAGATCAAAGAGCTACTCAATGTTTCAGTCGAGCTGACAAGCTGGTCATGCAGCCTTTTAATTGATTGACGATGCCTCTAGCCAATCGATTATGCTTCAAGGTTGAGGTTGAGGCCTGCAGTGGTTGGACTGCCTAAGTAACATATCTCCCCAAAGACAGTTTTAGAGGCTTCATTGTCGACTTGCTGATGAACATATAGCTATGGTATCCACTGGGAAATGGCGGTTGCATCGACGTTGACGCGACAGGTGCCTCTTTATAGCTCTATGGGGGAACTTGCAAGTTTGATATTTGATACAGAACAACCAAAAGAAAGACCCAATGACAAGATTTTGTTTGTCGTAGGGCCCAACTTTGCAAAACTGACCATCGTGTGTTTTCAGTACTGGTCCGTAGTAATCGTACCGGTACCTATGTGTTTTCAATACTAGTCCTAAATAATCGTACCTAGCAGGCTAGTATACACAGTAGAAACAGACTAAACTAAACACCTTATCGAATTAAAATAAATATATGGTATAAAAGTGAATAGAAATTAAACTAGACACTTTATAGAATTAAAATAGACATAGTATAAAAGTGAGCAGACAAACATAAATGACCGTATCAGTGATCTAATAGTCTAGATTGACTACGTCTATGTCTCTTGTCTTGTCGTCGACAAGCTTCCTTTAATATTAACCTCGTTGGAATGAATAGTCCCATGGAAAATGCAAGGGAGAGTATGGAACATACTTAGTAAGCATAAGTCCTTTTTTTTTTTTGAGAAGTAGGTCAAAGACCATTCATTGATCATTGATCATAAGGGGAGACAATACAGTCTTAATTACAGAGCAGTCCGCACAAGGACCGATATTACATCGAGACTCCATGCTAGATTTATCAGTAAAAGAGCCTATGCTGCTACTCAAATTCCTGCTACCCTTCGACGGAGAAGCACCAAGGGGCTGCCAGAGACGACGCCAAGCAAGGCACCACAAGCCGTCGCCCAACTGCGGGTTACAACGTCGAAGCATGCCAAGACCTTTCGCCCCGCGACCGAAGCGATTAACCAAACGGATCTGTAGCAAGAGGGCAGCCCCGACGTGGCTTGAATGAGTTGGCGCCTTTCGCCGCCTCCGCAGCCGCCCGGATCGGGGACTACACGAGCCCCCGCGGCGCCGCCACGCGAAGTGCCAGCAAGGCCTAGAAGAGCAGCAATAGGGGTGTAGCCCCCCACCCTTATTCTGAGGACTGCTTCCAAACCTGGAGACTCGAAGAAGAAGAAGTTCACTGAGGTTGTTGCCTCGCCCGCCTCCAACGAGCGGTGACCCGGCTGAACAGAAAAACCAATGGAGCACAGAGCCAGTCACCGATGCACATGGGACACACATGAGGAAGGCGAAGGCGCCAACAAGCAGTAGCTACATCACGCCAAATCCCAGCTTTGGAAGTGACACGGTGGCCATGGTAGTGAGGAAAGCTAATAGAGTTCCCCCCACCATCACCACACAGAGATCCGCCGCCGATGAGCCCGGCCGGACCAATCGGAGGGGAAGACACACTCCGGCAGCAACCTTCGAACACCGATGCCGATGCCGCTCGAAGGAGACCTACAGGAACAAAAGGCGCTGGGGCGAAATCCCATATCTAGATCCAATCCAAGCAGCAACAAAAGACCTACAACCCTACTAACCTAACCCTAAACTACTAGAGCCCTCTCTCCCTCAAACAATCCCCACACAACCCCACCACAGCCCCAGCCAGCCGAGATCTGAAGCACGAGAACAGATCGGCGACAAGGAGAAGCACGAGTGAGAGAGGAAGGAGAAGGGGAAGGAGAGGAAGGGAAAGGGGGAGGAGGAGGGAGGAGGGAAGGAGAGCCGGGGCCAAGGTTTTAAATAGCGGGCTATGACATTTAGCGGTGACTTCATCTAAAAGCTATAGAAAGCTATAGCGGGCTATAGTGAAAGCTATTTCATTTAGCGGTTTTGTAAAAAACATGAAAAATTTCAATTATATGCATAGAAACATTGAAGTAAGAAAAATTCATGACCACAAATACTCAAATATATGTCTAGGGATACATGAGAACATGTATCTCGATCCATTACTTCACAGTCATTCGATCAATTAACATACCCATGGCTATAATCAACATTCATATTCATTCAACATCCAACAATTAACAACGCAACAATTATTCAATTGTTTATTACAACATTCACTGAAGTAAAGAAAACAACAAAGAGGCATAGATTCTAGTTATCTAGAGTGAGTAATGAATATATGCCTCGATCAGGATTAGCGGTGCTAAATAAATTTCGCGGCCAAACCAAATAGCGGTATTTAGCGGAGCTAAAGCGTCATTAGCTGCAATAGCGGAAAAATTAGCAATAGCGTAGCGGCAAGCCTTCTAAAATGCTATAGCGAAGCTATAGCGGAGCTATAGCGGGCTATTTAAAACCATGGCCGGGGCCCCTCCCTCACGTTGCCGGCGAGGCCGCCGGAGAGGGAGAGAGAGGGGCCCGGCAGCGGAGTAGCTCGCTGGCTGCCTTTTCGCCCAGGCGCTCGCGAGAACGAGCTCGTGAACCTTCAGTTCTCCTTTGTTTTTAGTAAGCATAAGTCCTTGAACATGAATGCAAGCTTAACAAAGGAACAAAAGATGATTATTTTGCATGACAGAAATTGTAAGAATTTTCATAATTCTCGAGCATTATTTACAAAAATAGTTGAAAGTGCATCTAGAGTCTAGACCCCCTTTGGAATTTGGAAATTCATGATAACCGAACTAAAGGACTAATACGTTGCTTGAGGTAATTTTTAAGAAGAATAAAAAAACAGATTTAGAAACAAGTGTGGAGCATCAAAAACCTCTAAATTTCTCAAAAAGGCAAACATCATGGTGAATTTTAGACTTGTAATTTTTTTTATTTTTTAGTTTAAGGATTGTCGTATTGTTAAGAGGATTCGACGGAATAGATATTTTAGACTCTTATTGCTGCATGCATGAACTTTCCCCAAGCCGAATCCAATTCCCAAGTTTTATAAGTGTTTTCATCTTTTCTAGCATCGAAGTCTTTGGTGTCTAGATTCCGGAGTCTACGGTTTGTTTTGGACCGGAGAGTCCAAAAATTCTAAATTTTGAATCTTTTGCCTTGTGCTTAATTCCGGATCGATGTCTCCAGTACTTAGTACCACAGTCTTCGATACCTCTGTGTTCAGAGGGTCCGATCGATACCTCTGTGTTCAGAGGGTCCGAAAAATCCACGTTTTGGATTATCTGCTAATTAACCATTTTTAGAATCGGAGTGTCCGATATTCTGTACCAAAGTCTTCGGTACCTCCTTTGACCAGAGAGTCTGAAAATCCAAGATGTAATTTCTTTGTTGTTTGGTGTTATTTAATACAGGAGTTTTCGGTGATTACCACTGTTTTCGATGTTTTCTGGCTTTGCCTCCAACAACTAGTTTTCTAGATCTACTATAAAGAGGCCACCTCGGGCCACAAGCTTTTTGGGGGGGTTAAAACTCCTATCTAGAATTCCCTCGCTCTCAAAAGACTCTTCCCAAAATGTTCTCTTTCGATAAAACTTGCTTTGGGTTGAGTGATTTCAAGTGCTGGATTGTAAACTTGTTCATCCTAGAAACCCTCGACGAGATCTTAAAAGCCTATCGCATCAGATTATTACCCTTAAAAGTCTATCGCATCAGATTATTACTCTTGGAGGTTGATGATTCGTAAACGGCTAGGAGTCACCTATGAGCCATTGTTCTTCATGTGGTTGGTCAAGGGAGTTTGTGAATACCAGATTTTCGCCTCCGAAAGGGAAGAATTCCGCTAGTGAAGACGAATGTGCTTTGTGCCATCTTGAGAGGAAAAGGGTTGAAAAAGGGCCCAGCTCAAGTACGATCGAGCCTTCTCAATGGAGCCTTCTTAAAGTTTAGTTTTAAAATAACCACGTAATTCAGCATCAACACTAACTTAATGGGAAAATAGATTTCTATACTGGCAAGAACCGGCAGTCATGAGACGTCCAAAAACCATGGGGATATATAACGAGGGTTTGATTTTCACCAACCACAGACGTATGCATCTTGCAAATTTTGTTCGGTCTTCTTGCCTTATTCTAGTTTATAGAGCACGTACGGACGCACAACATTTATTCAGTAATAGTACACGAGGCTGGCCCAGGACCAATGTACTACTACGAATACCACAAAAACTAGTGAACTTAAATCAACCACTAATCTCAGTGCATGCCTTCTTCAGTGAGACCATGATGACAGGGTACCTGGCCTTGCCCTTCTCGAGATGCTTCGCAACGGCGGAGGCGAACGCCACGAACAGATCGTCGAGAATGGCCTCGCCGAAGTGGCTCGCGACCAGTGGCTCGACCACCGCCCTTATGCACTTGGCGACGTTCGCGCCGCCGCCGGCGCAGTCGGCCACCATGCCACCGTCGTCCGTGTCGTCGTCTTGGGGATCCCAATTGGACTCGAAGAGCCTGATGTGTTCGGTGACGAAGAGCACCTGCTCGTTGATCGACGCCCTGACCTCGTCCACCGATGGCCCGTAGAATGGCAGGTTGAAGGATTCCAGCTTCTCCCTCTCCAAGCGGCCCTGCGACGCAGAAATTAACACATGTTTATGCCGGAGTGGAGCATCTGAAAACATTTGAATGATGATTTCTCTGATTCGTTCCATGATTTCGATCTCACCCAGATTAAGCTAGCTCATACAACTATACCATTCAAATTGTGCAACTCGACATCAAATTAAGATTGGTTTGATGTCCTCTCCTCCCTCTCCTCCTGTAAATCCTTGGAGGCTGGCCTCCGATGCTCAGGATACTACCTAGCCTCCGTGTTAATGAATATGTGTGCTACTGTTTTGAACTTTTGAAATGGAGTTAATTCAGTCAAGAGTGGACATCATTAACCCTGTGCAAATTTACTTAAAAAAGATTATGAAGTGATCATGATTTTGAAACTTAGTATATCCTTTTAGATAATAGAAGAAACTTATGGCTTCTACATCTAATGCACGCGACAACTTTCTTTTTAAAATGAGTTGGTAACTACTGACGGTCTAGCTAGTGAACAATGTTTTTTTTAAAGAGGGGTAAGAAAACTATCGTCCTATTTCATTGATAAGCAGGACAAAATAAATGAAAAGCCCGTGCAAGCATGGGGTACAACCACAGCGCTCCGTTGTAACCCTGACTAAAGTCAGACACACCTCCGACCACCGTCGGGAACACCATCTATAGAGGAAAAAGAAGGAAAGAAGCCCCACTGCTGCCACCTAGGACAGGGAGAAGAGTAAACACCACCAACACTCACACCGCGACAAAACGACTCCTAAAGCAGTAGACACAGCAAAAACCCGTAGCGCAAGACGGCGACCACAACGCCTGTAACAAGGTAGCGATAAGGAGAACCCGTCGCCGTTGCATGGTCGCTAGGGTTTTCACCAAGAGCAGGGAAGGTCCAAAAAGTGATGCCTCCAACGAGGGAACGACACCAAAGGTGACGCCAACACCAGCCCAAAAAGACAAGGTTTTCGCCCAAGACCTGCCTTACTAGCACACAAGGAAAAGGCAGCCAAAGGTCGAAGCACCAGAAGAACCGAGCCGCCGGCCAAAGACATAGAGATGAAAAACTAGCACAAACGCTGCCCCCTCGACATGGAAGGCGCCGCCCAAGCCACTCGACATCTCGAAGAAAGGGTGGGTCAAGACGACGGGGATGGGACCAGATCAAGAGGCAGAGATCGAGAACGCCGCCAAAGAAAGTCGTTTGCCAACAGCGCTGGAGAGAGGCCTGCGCACGGGAAGCGAAGGAGACCACACGCTTCGCCACCCAGGCGGCACAAGCCGAACCCCGCCATTAACCCAGAAAATGGCAAGCTAACCACCGAGCACCTCGCAGGGAGGGGAGGGCAATGAGGCGAGGATGGGACTAAGCTAGAGACAGGGGTCACCGCTTTGCCGAAGGACGGGCAACGGCCCACCACGCCGAGGAGCCGATGGACATACACTCCTAGAGCCCACCTGCTCCGTCCACTTCGGCCAGCTACTGAAGCGGACCCTCCCAAGCGGCCTCCACTGAAACGGGCTTAGGGGAAGGGGGAAAAATGAAGAAGGAGAAGATACCGGTGCTGAGCTCCGCCGAGCTACTAGGCCACCGGACCCACGCCCCTGGAGCACACCCACTCTGACTGCTTCGGCCAAATGCCGCCAGATCCGGACCTCCTGCCCATGGATCCGGCCTCTCACAGAGCCGTCCCCCAAGGCGGTCTCCGCCAAGACGGGCCCAGGAGGAGGGGGAAAAGGAAGAGGGAAAGTCGGTGCCGAGCTCCACCACTGTGCACGAAGGTGGGAACGAAGAAGGGAAGAGAACGGTGCCCCGACGGACGGCCTCTGGCTAGGAAGATGCAACCCAACATCATCGAGAATCTCGTAGAGGAGGGGAGGTGCATGGCGACGAGGAGCGGGACCTCGACAGAAGATCAAAGTGGGACAACGAAGCTCGACACCAAGACCTACACGCACCATGTAGATCGAACGAGGAGCAGCACGAACAACCACACTTGACGCCAAGAGCCAAGGAGCAACCTGCAGAGAAGGGAGGTCCTCTGTGACCGACGGAAGAGTAGCAGCCGCAAGGACATCAAGACAGCCAACGACGGCACAGCACCAACCAACCACGAACAAGTTGCCGCCGCAACGAGGTAGAATCTCTGACAGGGGGAGCACCGGGAGTATAAAGGTCCCATGACAACCGCTTGGAGCAGAAAAGGCTCGCAAATCTTGGGTCTCCATGCACGACGCCCGAACAACACCGCCTGATGAAGAGACGCCGCCCCATGCCAACCAACACCTCGCAGAGAGGGGAGGGAAGGTGACAGAGGCGGAACCGCGTCAAGAGAAGATGACGGGTACCACCATGGGGGACATCGGGCTACCGCGCATCACAAAGACGAAGGAAGGGGAACTACGTACCAGATCCAGATCACTCATCACCGGCACAGGACAGAAGGACGGGCGCTGAGGTGTCCGCCGGCCGAGAGCGGCGGGTGCTCACACCACTGAGCATGCCAGTCAGGCCGCGCCGCTGCCGACGTCGCCCCGCGCTGACCCAGGTTGCGCCACCGCTGTCGTCGCCCCGCATCGGCCCAGGCCGCGCCGTTGCCCAAGTAACTGCATCAGCCGACTAGCCGCCGGATCTGGCCTTCGCGCCGCTCAACAGGCCGGGGACCCGCCGGACCGTCCTACAAGGACACCGACCACCAAGAGAGACAAGAGGAAGAGGAGGAAGGAGGTGGGACGACGACGAGAGGGAGAGAAGGGCGGCGGCATCGGCGGACGCTGGGGGTTGTGAAGAGGTGGGTTAAGGGCTGAGTCGCCTTGGGAGGAGCGACGCGAGGGCCGGAGAGTGAGTGACCCTCCTAGCGAAGAATGCTGCTGTAATCCTCATACGGTCAAAGCATTCCACGAGCCAAACAGTCCTAATCTTTAAAAAAAAACATGCACGCATGTATGCTAATTACCTTCAGGACCAGATACTCCAGAGATTTGGCAAGTAATTCCCACATGCTGCCCACGTCCCCGTGCGTCAAAATCTCCTCGCTCTTCCGGCCTAGAAATGTCAGCAACATTCTACCACCACAGGCGAGTTCTTTGGAGCGCAATGTGAGGAACATCCTGAAGTCCTTCTGGAATTGCTCTTGGAACAGTTTTGCCACTGTAGGTGGCGAAGTTTTGCCAATGTAGATGTTGGCTTCGTTCAGATGAGTGCCTCTTGAGAGCTCCTCGGGTACCTATATATGCCGTGCATGCATATATGTCTCATTAATTACCCCATTTCAGATCTTATAGAAATAAAGTAACTCAAATTCCATATTTTTGTTTTGAGACGACGTGATGTCTCCGAAAATTTGTATGACATGATGTTGCGATTCTATGATCTATGACGCCAATTTTGTATGCTAACAGTTATATTATGTCAGCTAAATTGATATTGACCATTAATTCCAGTATCGACGACAAAAGTTTTCCATCACCTGTAGTCACTTGTCTTATGATGCACCAAAATTTAATTTATGTCCGTAATTCAACTTTACTACATATGGGACGTCCATCACAAGCAAGGCCGAATTGGGCCCGGGCCACCGGGCACCGGCCTCGGGCCAGAGCCATGTGGAACCCCCCTCGGCAGCCCAACACCCCCGGACACCCACCCCGGCCACCCCACCTGGCTCCCTCAGTCCCTCTCGTCTCTCGTCTCTCTAACTCCCATCTCCCTCCCGAAGGACCCGAAATAACCTTAGCGCAAGCCTCTCCTCTCCCCACCGCTGCCCACCCCACGCCTGTGCCTCTCCGGGCTCTCCCCGCCGCCTCCGGGACTCGCCCTGCGCCTGTTGGTTGCGCCTCTCCCACCTCTGCCGGGCTCCGCCCTGCCAGCCGCCGGCGAGTCCAGAGACTGAGAGTGTAACACATCTAGTGGCCGACATTGTTTATTGTTCATTGTGAAATGTGAATGATGCATTATTCCACTGTTAATTGGATGCTATTATTTTCAGCAACTTGGTATTCTAGTTATTCTATTACATTCAACGTCATTTTTTGCTAATTGAGCAATGTGTATATACATGTTGCATTATATTGCTGTTTGGTTATATTCAACGTCATTCATTGAATTTGTAGCATAATATGTGATCATTGTTTTTGTGAAATGCGTGATGAATGGCTAAATCATCGCATGGTGTGCTATATTGAGAGAAACGTATTTACAAACATTGGAGATGACAAGATATTAAAGCATTTTCTAGATATGAGAACCCGTAAAATGAAGTTACCACTTGCTAGTGGTATTTACAAAATACTTGTTCTAAAGTTTGC
This sequence comes from Raddia distichophylla, assembly GCA_005191435.1. Classification (NCBI taxonomy): domain Eukaryota; kingdom Viridiplantae; phylum Streptophyta; class Magnoliopsida; order Poales; family Poaceae; genus Raddia; species Raddia distichophylla. Next base: position 2,404,715 of record SPJY01013647.1, read on the forward strand.
TTAATGTTATCCTAATTGTCCATGCCACGTTTTTAATGTATGATTTTCTGATTTTTCTTTGTAGGTTCTAGATTTGGAGCTACCAATGATGAAGATTAAAAATGTACTAGGTTCGCAACAAGCAAACCTTTCTTATCTATTCGTATGTTACTTCTCTCTATGTTACTTTTGTTATTACAATGTGATCGTCGTACTTTTCATCATAGATTACATTGTGTGGTACTACTTTTCGTCGTACATTTGACTTAGACTTGGCCCCGGTCTTTAGTAAATCCTGGTTCCCCCAATGATCGCAAGAACTTTGTTTTCCATCCCTTGTAGTCACTGGTTTGATTTATAAAATTTATCATTCCTGTAAAGAATTTGTAATAATTTTTTCAGACTTTGTGTAGTTTTTCTCAAATATCTCAAAAACATTTTTAATTATTTTTTGGCCTTAAAGACCCTCAGCTTTTCCAAGTCTTTTTGAGTCTCTTTTTAAAGACCCTCAACTTTTCCAACTACAATCAAAAGCAAACCACCACCGTGAATAAAAAAGGAGACATAGGTTGTCTTTGTTGGCCGTGAAACCGCACTATACTTCGATCTTGAGTGTCTTTTTTTAAGCTGGTTCAAACACTAATGAGCCTATGTGTGGCAGTGTTCTTTAGATTATGATTTTTGTATTTTCTAATTTTGTATAATAAAGTTTTTATATATGTATGTAACATGCATGCTCGCCGGTTTGCCGGTGATTGGTGAGTAACTATGTACCTACTCCATCCTTTATTTTTATTAGTCCCATTTTCATTTGAAAAAGTCGCCATAAACTTTGACCAATAACTAGTCAAATCATGTGCATCTTTAGTGTATAAAAAATGCTTCAACATATCTATATTTTAAATTGTTTTTGACATAATCTTATTTTGTATAAATTAATAATGTAAAGAGAATTTTATTGGTCAAATTATATCATTAGTTTTTTTAAAAAATTAAAATACGTTCTATATAAGAAAATGAAGGACTAAGGGCCTGTTTGGTTTGATGCCTAAGGTGGCCACACCTAAGGTTAGGCAAGCCACAAGTAGTTAGGCCATTGTTTGGTTTCATACTAAGCTGAGGCAGGCCACAGAAGTGAGGCACCCCCACATACGCTCGCTGCAGATTTTTTCGCCACAAGTGTGGCGCTCGATTCGAGCGCCACACTTGCCTCACACAGCCACAACGCTCCCGTCCGTGGCTCTCCCGTGACTCCGGCGGCGGCGCTCCGGCGGCAGCGCTTCGGCGGCGGCGGGCGGCGGTGGCGGGCAGCGGGCGACGGAGGCGGCGACGGCGACGCGGGGAAAGCTGCGGCGCGCGGCGGCGTGGGCGCACGTCGCCGGCGAGCTCCGGCAGCGGCGCGGCCAGGGCGACGGCGACGCAGAGTCCTAGGGGTGGTGGACGAGGTCGGGGAGGCGGCGGCTTGGCCGGGGAGGCGGCAGAACGGAGGCCGGCACGTGGCGACAGCGGCGACGGCCACGGCTCCGGCGACGAATTGGCGATGGGAAGGGGTTGGGGGTGATCTACAGAGGCTAAGGAGGGTCGTGGAGCTCACCTTCTTGGCCAATTTTGCATAGGGTAGAGGAATTTTTGCAGGGGAAGTGGAGAGCTCGGTTTGGCCAAGATGTAGAGCAATGGGAATCAATTGACGGCGCAAATTGGAGAGAAACTGCAGCAATTATCCCTCTAGCAACTGAAGTCATCAAGGAAATGAATAATGGGGTGAGTGGAGCTTCAATTGTGCATTATGCATGGCAATTAGGAGCTTGGGAGTGGGTTTTCAAGAGGAGATTGAAGGGGCTGCGAAAATTCTCAGCCATGAAGGCATGAGAGGGGTAGGGGAAGGGTCTAGGGTGGATGACAAGCGGGCCTGGGAATTTCTAAGGTTTTTCCTTATTTTTTCAAAGCCAAAAACAATTAAAAAGAGGGCTGAAATAATTAAATAATATTTTCTGAAATTGTTTTTCCACTTGAAATAGTTTATTATTTAATTATTTTCATTTTAAAATTAATTTCCTGTTTTTACCAAATTTGTAAATAGACCAAATAATTTTCGGAAAGAAAAACCAATTTCTAGTTAACTAGAAATAGTTTTCTGAAATTAAATAAGTAACGAACTCATTTTTTGGTTTTAATTTATTTTTAATGCTCAAAAAAAATTTTAATGCAAATGCACATGCATGGGTTTTTAATTTTTCAAAAATGAGGATGTTACAGAATTATTGTGCAAATGGATTTCTATAAAACGTGCAAACTGATGACCAAAAGTTTGAATTTGAATTATATACATGATTTAAAATTTGAATTATATTTTTTGGGGCATTTGGCAAAAATGCGTGGCACCCATCCAAACACATGCCACAATTGCTTAGCCTTGCCTAAGCTAAGGCATGGCCACAATCCAAACAGCTGTCACACAATTCTTAGCCGTGCCTACACTTAGGCGTGGCTGTGAACCAAACGACTGCTAACGTTAGCCACGTTAGTCATGCCACACCTGCCAAAACCTGCTAAGGTTAGGCTAGTCAATATGAGGCAAGAACCAAACAGACCCTAAGTACTTCAACTCACATACACATGCATAGACACCAGCTTGCTTGATCAGCAAGACAAGGAATCACATAAGGGGGAGATTCCACCCAATATGACTCTTTAAAACTTACATTTCACCTCATGCTTCATTATCATTGGCTCATTTAGTTTCATATGTCATAGACATATGTAAAAAGGCTCGTGAATTAAGTGTTGTGTGCTACAATTTCCTTCGTTGGAGGAGGTGGGTTGATTGATTGAAAGCATTCAGTTTTGCAAACGACAGGCCTGCAAATGGGTCACGATCAATGACCCCATTGTAGTTCATTTATTTCTATAAGAAATTCTCAAAGAGAATTAGATATTGATTTTTTTATTGCATTTATAAAAAAAAACTAGAGTGGGCAGGGCCGACCCACTCGTAGCCCAGCAAGCCAATAGTTGGTCCATAAAAATAACCAAAACACGCGTGCTTAATTTGTCTAGCTTGGACTTAATCCAATATTACCGGCTTCTTTTTATTTAATACGTACGTACGACACCGCCCGTTTTTAAAAAGACTTCGATTCGTCTCGATACTATATTTATACTATTACATCCCATATAAAGTCCAGGGTGCTGATAAGAGTTCCTATCTAGGATGGTTGAGTTCGATGCACTGATAATTTCAGCGCGCGCGCGCGCTCACACACACACACAAAAAGCGTGGACTTAATTAATTAGTGTGGCACTTGATCCTTTACCTAATAATATGCATCATTTTACTTGTATTACGTAGGATACCGCCCATTTTTATGAAGACTAAGGATTCGTCTCCATAGTATATGCTCCGTATAAGTCCAGGTGCTAATGATCGATCGATCGGAACTTATCAACATACACGCTAACGTGTGCAGTGACGCACCTTGGATAAAAATAGAGGAATGGCCAAAAATACGCGGCTATATAATTTTCACTGGAATAGCAAAATATCATTATTTGTGCCGGTTTTTCACAAATTTTGTTTTTTCTTGACTGATCATTTAGAACAGGCGCGCATATCACTAATTTTGAACAGCAATCTGATTTTACAATTTTGTGTTATTTCAAAAGCGCTAAATATAACTGAAATATCTTGAAATGACTAATATTTCAAGGCAGTCAAACCAAACTAACTTTTTTTTTTGCCACAGAGGTACCACTGCTAGAAAACTTGCCTAATATATCAGCACATCAGTACCGGTTGAATTGGAACCGGTACTGATAGTGGCATCAGTACCGATTCATAGCAACAATAGCAATTCAGAGTTTTAGTACCGGTTGGAGGCAACAATAAAAATTTCTTTCGCAGGCGGGTACAGGCCAGCTGGCATGTGAGCTCATCAAACGAACTAGTACTGATGGGGGCTCATCAGTACTTGTTCATATTATGAACCGATACTGATGCCTCATTTCAGAATAGGCTAAAAGGTACGCATGTGTTAGTTATATCAAAGCGCATGGGTGGGTGAGTTGGCTAGAAGAGTTAGGTGTGGGTCAGAAGGGGGCAAGAGGTGCTGGGTTTGAGTCCTGATCCTTCCTATTTTTCATAACTTAATTTGTTTCCAAAATGTAGACCCATTTAGTACCGGTTGGTTGAACCAGGACTGATGCATCTTCCCGAAGTACCATTACTGATTTTGAGACTGATGCCTCTTCCCGAATTGGCATTACCGGTTTGTTTTTGCAAATGTAGACCCTTTTAGTACCGGTTGGTTGAACCAGGACTGATGCCTCTTCCCGAATTACCATTAGTACAGGTTGGTTGAACCGGGACTGATACCTCTTCCTGAATTATCATTACCGTTTTTTTACCAAACTGTAGACCCCTTTAGTACCGGTTGGTTGAATCGGGACCGATGCCTCTTCCCGAATTACCATTATCGGTTCAAAAACCGATACTGTTGCTCTTACCACCCGGTAGTAAATGTCCCTTCTATAGTAGTGCATGTTAAAAGCATCCGTAGCGGTCACTATAAAATACTCTTAACTTTGAATAGAGTAAATGATGAATGGAAGGAATTTTTTTAAGCATAGTGTAAAGTGTGAAGAAAATTTAGAAAGAAAGATTAAAGGAGTAGCTAATAGTGATATAGGCCCACATGTGGATGCTCTAAGCACCCAAAATATTGTAGCCAGTATTTTGTTTTAGAGAACTCCATCGATAACGTACGCTGATTATTGCCGTTAACCTCTGAAATTCCAGTATGTATGCAAATTTTGTGGGCGACACATACTAATCTGCCGAAGGATGTGGAGTACATCAGTAGATGCATGCATGCATACCTTGGAGAGCCACATGAGGCAGTAGGACGAGTGGAAGAGATGGACGCTCTGGCAAGGGAAGAGCCTCGTGTAGAAGGACCCCGGCAGCCCGGCGACGTAGCACGGGGCGGCCTGGTCATCCGCCTCCCCGCCGTCCTCTTCCCCGGCGCCGGCGACGCTGCTCCGGCGCCGTCCGCTCAGCGACCGGAAGAGGAGGTTGAAGTCGTTGCTCGGGAGGTCGTTCAGGAAGAACTGCACCTCCACGGTGCGCCGCCGCCCGTGCGCCTCCCGGGCGTAGGCGTCGCGGATCGCCCCGACCACCCCGGCGACGACGAGCAGCGTGTTCGGCCCCGACGAGCAGCCGAGGTCGGCGACGACCATCGTGCTCCGGGGGCGGAGAGACGCGTACAACTCCTCCACGGCCTTGTGAAGCTCTGCCCTCGTCTCCACTATCGCCTTCTCCTGAAGAAGATGCGTGTAGTGAGTAGTGACAAATTGTCACTGACAATGTAAAGGCGTACGTACGTGCTAGCTAGTAGCTAGTTCTGCGTGTAAATCAGCAAATCACAACACTGCAGGATATATACTGAATTAATTAGGGTACGAACTTGGAGCTTGGAGTTTGTGGCATAGCTGTTCTCTCCATCTCCCGTGGCCATACGAAGGTCTCTCTCCACCTTCATTGTTATCGATCGAGCAAGCGACGATGCCTAGCTTCAGAAGTTGATTACTTTGATCAGTTGATGGATGTGTAGTGTAGTTTATTTACTCCCCAGGGCATTCGGGCACCAAGGAACACTGAGGCTAGCTCTCTTTTATAGGAAAGCGAGAGTGCAGAGCTTTACGAAATAATGCAGCATCTTGGTTTATTTATCTTAAAGGGTGAATTGACTGTAATTAATAGAATAATACAGTACCTAGCAGGGGAGGGCGAAAGAAAGTAGTGGATTGAAATATAATGGAAAGTTGATTACGGATTTATATATTTAGCGTGATTACTGGACAGAATCGGGAATGTTATGGCGCCGGAGCTGGTGGCCGGCCGAATTCGTGAAGGAAGGCTGGCGGATGGCCATTCGGAGAAAAGAAAGAAGATGGGCAGGACAAGACATGACAAGCCAGTAATTAATTAGGTTGTCAGTTATGAATGGGCACATCTAGAGATTTTGTAAATTATGTATATACTTTGCTAGATACACGTGTCTTACGTCGTATTGATTTGCCTTTGGATTTCGTTGCAATTATAGATATGAGGAATGGTACATCGTCGCGAGCGCGACGGGAAACCTTTTTCCTCTTCTTTTTCGCACTCACGAGTCACGATGGCTTCGTCATCTCATATATCGTTCGTCGCTCCTTCTTCCACGCTCTTGTCCTCCCCGACACCACATCATCTCCCTTGGTTTTGGGTTCAGGTTCATGGGTGGGTGCTTCCGGTGCCTGCCGGACTTAAAAGAGAGTGGGACGGAAGCGATATGCATGATGGTGGGGTGGGAATCGAGGGGTACGGTGGGCAAAAGCCCGGCGGCGGCACTGGAGCCGCAGGCTTGGTCGATAGTGATGGCACGGTGACGGTGAATGGATCGACGTCAACGTTCAAAAATAGAGCGAGAGGGGCTGATATGGTGGCGGGAGGGAAGAGACAGAAGAGGCGAGGTGGTGGTGGTGCTGCCGACTACGGATGGTGGTGGAGACGGCTGACAAGGTGCATGTAGTAGAGGCAGCATGAGGGCTAAGACGGAGCTGAGGTATATCTTCGATTGAGTTGGAAACAATATATTGTTCCCTAGTCCTTTCTATTATATGTATGGAACTAATTTAGAGGAGTAGATTTAAATTGTATTTGGTGCCCATACATCTAGGCATATATATGGCACCGTATGAACGAAACAAAAAGAGTTAAATAGTTAAGTGTATAGGTAAGTGATTAATTTTAGATTCCTATGATTTTCCGTCCAACCTCAAATTTGGGGAGAAAAAATCTACGGTAAGACGCAAAAGTTAAAATACACCTTCTGTAGTGTAAAAAAAATAATATTACTCTAGGAGTATTAACTAATAATATATTTAAGTTTGTGTTTTTATCAAACAAGCAATATGGTCATCATTTGGATTTGTTCTGTGAAAAAAAACCTATGAAGTTTTTTTTTTTTATCTCGACCAGAGACATGACATTACATTGTAATTCATAAAAATATGATCATCTTGTAGTCGGAGACCAGTTCGATCGATCAGTGCACAAAATATAATTTTGTTTTGTGGTCGGAGCGACGACACGTACTCGGAATCAGCAGCATGGGAGGATTACAGGCCAAATATAACATTAAAACAGTGGCTCGACCCGACTATACGCGCCTTATGTCCAGATACAGGGAGACAGCGTGAAAAACGAAACTATCTATGTCTTCCATACTTATGCTTATACTTGTACGTATACTTAGCGGGATTGATTTCCTCCTAGACGACTGTCTGGCCATTGTCCTACTTAGGCGATTTTTCTGGAATGGTGGGCCCAGATCCCTCTTCCTCTCTTTTCTTACTCCCTCTCCCTCTCTCCCCACATTTATTCTCTCTCCACGTGTCTCTCTCCCCCACGCGTGCGCTCCTACTCCTCCACCCCTGCAACGCCACCACTGCCTCAGACGGCGGCCGCCCAACCCCCAACTCCCTCCCGCCACAGTGCCGCCCCTTACCGCCTACCCTAACCCGCCCGGCGCCTTCACCCCGCAACCACCACCCCAACCGCCTTTTGGCCTTCCCACGGCGCTGGCGCCTTCGATGCTTCCACCATCGCACTTACTCCATTCCCAGCAAACCGCCAGGCCGCCGCCTACCCGGGCCATCCCTCTAAGCCCGACGGTGAACCCGAGCCCTAAATTGGCAGAGCCCCCAAACCCTAACCCTAACCCGGTGGCTCACGACAGCGGCGGAGGGGACGATGTCGGCGGCACCGGCGAGGAGGAAGATGGCGGTGCGGAGCATAACCAATCCCCCTCTCTCCACCACCCAATTGTCTGCGCTGGAGGCAGGGGAGGCAGTTGCCTGGGCGAGTGAACTACCGCCCAGGTGACAACCAATGAGCAAATCCGATACTTACTATTATACGTATGCTTACTATTTTACATGGCGCTAACCGCCGGTGTGGCTCCAAAGGCGCTAGGAACATGGCTCCCTCGTGAGTCCACATCGCACTAAATTTGGAGAGACTGCTAACATCGGCCGAATTCGGAGAGCATGGCCACGTCGTCCTTTTCTACAGCCGTCGTCCGATCTTCGTGTATGGAACATAGTCTAGGCATCAGTTCACGTCCTTCCTAGTCATCCCGTCCCTCATTCCAATCCCCATTGCTCACGCTTCGTAGCGGGAGGGCTTGGGTTCTTTCCTTCTTCCTACCCGCTAACACCGCTCGTCCCCTTTTATCTAGTCTTGCCAAGCCACACCTCCCCACCACCTCGCCAAGCCAGCCCTGTGCCGTCTCGACATGCCTCTCTAGGTTGTCGCTCTGACTTTCTCGTCGCATTGCCAGGTGTGGCCTGAAAGAGGACGCAGTGCTACGCTAGCCGAAAACAAAATTTTCTACCGCGACCACCCAGGAAGTGAGCGAGTCAGGGATCATAGATCGTTACCCTTGGAGCACGTTAGCAGCAGAAGTAGAGTGGGTGAAGCCTCCCCGCGTGCTGCAAAGCACTGTACGTAGTCGAACTCGACGCGGTACAATTCCTCCTTGTCGCGGATGTAGCCGATCCTCTCGATCAGCGCCGGCGCAGGAGCGACGACGCCTCTACGGTATCCACACGTCCGGCGTTGGAACGCTGCACGTCGGTGTGCTAGCATCTATGCGCGCGGCGGCTAGGGTTTAGAGGAGTGGGGCGTGGTGGCGGCCAGGGTTTCGTGGTGGGAAGACACTCCCACCCCTCTCCAATTTTTAGAGTGCTCTAACGGGCTTTCTACTAAAGAAGCCCATTATGACTCGCACTATTGGATCTTCTACAAAAGAAACCCATTAGTGCTCAATGGATCTAAATCCGCACAAACCCACTAATGGATCCAATCCATTAGTAATATTTCAACCAGTTAAGTGTGTGACCCATTAGGCTGATGTACAAGTCGGCCGCGGTCCCGGAGAAACCTTTCACCAGACCACAAGTCAATAGCGGTACCTAGCAGCACATAGTGACCCCGAATGCACACGATGATTGAATCAGCTGAACCTCGATACACTCATATAGGATCCTTTTGCCACACGACATCAGGCAAGCTCAAGGCAAGAAGCGTGCCACCCTTGTGATAGCTCGACCCATTCACTCGTCAATATAATTGATATAATTGTGATAAACTCTTTAATCACTTTGGCATGGCCATGCACTTTCCTTATCCATCCACACCAAGGGGCCTAGAGATATCTCTCCTGTTACCAAGGAGGGGCAAATTCCATCTTGATCTCCTATACCTCACGTCATGTTTCATGGCATACCCGTCAGCTACCTTCATAACTTCCCTGTTATGATGAAACGTTTGATAGCCCCAAAGTATACGACTACGCATGCTGAGAATCAATAAGGATCTCAGGTCGAAGGACCGTATAGGCATACCACTTGAGACTAACCCTGATGGAACTTGTCGACGATTGGGATATTGACCCAAGTCAACCGAGGTTCTTTAGGGAGGAGATAGGAGACACGCCGAACAAGACGAACAACAGCGAACAGGGAGCAGGGGCTTTTATCTTGGTTCAGGCCTCTCGAGAGAGATAATAGCCTTACGTCCAGCCTTTTCTTATATCAAAGATGATTACAAGAGGTGGCTCGACGAGACGAACAAGTCTCGGCGAGATTATGCGCAATAGTGCAATATTGGATGAGATGCCCCCTAAACGCCGTAGGGGCTGAGTTTATATAGTGTAGATGAACCGACCTACCGGAGGATATTCGCTCGCCCGGTCATGCTTAGATTGTCTTGAAGCAACTCAAATGATCGCCGATGCCTCGCTAGGGTTCCATGACACGTCCAAGAACTCTCTAGCGCAAAAGTATACGTCATCAATGCCACTAAACGAATTAGGGCTCAACGATGCTCACAATCTCCCCCTTTGTGGCACTTGATGACAATCCAATAGAGATCTTATATTTTGAGCTGCAAAAGGGTTAGTGCAAACGGGCAAAACAAGACATACACAGCACAAAGATGAACAGGAAAGCACAATAACAAATTTAAAAACCACCACTCGATAAAGTAGCGTGCATAACAGAAAGGAAACTCCCCTAAGTTCATGCATAGCAAAAGATATAGGCCAACACAAATAGAGTTCATACTAGAAGCCAACCCACTAAAGGAAAAGAGCTCTATTCCTCTCCCCCTTTGTCAACAAGTGACACATAGGAAAAAGCTCTCTAATCTTCACGCTCGCCGCCTTGAGAACCACCCAGACTGCTAGATGGAGAGGAGCGCGCTCTCTTGGATTTCGACCTAGCGGAGCGGGATGGAGAACCACCGACAGGAGGAGGAGCTGAAGCTGGAGCATATCCTGGCTGAGGGGCCTGCTGAGATTGCCGCAGATACTCCTGATAATCACTCTGAGCTTGATCATACCACTGAAAGGGATGTGTCCCTGGAGTATAGGGCATAAAGTGAGTGCCCATGTGCATCATTGCAGACTTCATCACGCGAAGCTCTTCCTGCAGATAAGTTTGCTGACCAACCATAGTGTCCAGCTGTTGTCGGGTGGCAGCTATCTCTGTTGTGATATCAGTTCTGAAAGCAGTCATATCAACTCTCATCTCCCTCTGATAGTTGCTTTGATCAGCTCGAAGGGCTTGCACTTCATGTAGCAGAGGACTCAAATCAAACCATGGCGGTGGAGCTGCAGTGTAACCATATCCTCCCATGGGGGCACCTAAAGCAGCAGGAGCATCGCCCATAGGGACATCTGTAGTAGCAGGAGCAGGCGGAGGTGCATAAGTAGGTGCCGGTGCCGGAGAGGAACCCAGAGGAGCATCGCCAACCTTTGGCCTACTGACAAGAGCAGATAAGAATTGCTTCATCTGGTGTTTTCTGATTTTCTTATCCCACTGACCAATTTCCTCCTCAGGTACCCGGCTAGTTCTAGAAAGCAATAATCCAATGTAAGGTCCAAGTGGCAATAACCTGTTAACCTCCCTGTAAATAGCATCATCAACCTCTCCAAACAAAGTGGCGCCAATGTTGATTAGACTTCCCCGGAAAAGATATAACATAAACCAGCTGATAATAGGGGGATCCGATCTCTGTTTCCCCCACGCACAAATAGTGTGCATCTTAGTATGACATGCATTAAAGCTGGCTCTGCCCTTAATTGATTGGACTTCTCAATGCTGTAGTCATATACCTCTGGGTCCAGATACATAAAGCGAATATCCTCCTCTGGTGATACTGGGCAGACCACATGCCAGTATTAAAAGCTAAGCCGTGCAGATTAGCTCCATTGTCAGGAGTCCCAAGAGCGTAGTTCATGTCAGCAAAGGATAGACCGTGAACCCTGCCGTCGATGGAATGATAATAACTGAACTCTGACTAATCATTAGCAAGCAACACAGTAGCAAAGAACTCACAGTGCCTCTCGTCCCCCATGTCAGATGACTGTTGGATAACAGAGCTGTCGAACCAGGACTTGTATTGAAATAATTGTAGATACTGGGCCCCATGAAAGCGGTGATCTCTTGCCAATCGATATAATGTGGGTCCCGTGGGCTCTTCTGCGGTCTGGAGAAACATAGAAAGAGCTGCTTCTGGAACTTGGTATGGAACCAAAAGTCATTGGTGTCCTCTCTATTCTCAGGGAACCACCTATCTCGTGTGACAGCCCGCTTCCTTCTCAACACCTCCATGCTTAGGAGTAACACATTGTCATCTACGGGCTCATCCTCAGGGACCAAAGTTTCAGACGCAGTGGTGTCCTCCTGCTGAGCCTCATCGACGTAATCCTCATCACTGTCGTCTTCGATGGTCACAAACGACTCCCCCGTAAGCCGTTGAGTCAAATCCACGGCATCACGCCGTTGCTGTCGCTGCTGTTGGGTGCCCCTCCTAGTGCGAGGAGGTGCAAAACTGCCCACAGAAGCAGTGTCATCTTGATCACCTCTGCCGCCCTGACTACCACTGCCCCCAGTACCCATTGCTCTTGCAATTGATCTGCCCAAGTTTCTGAGATGCCGAGACATTTTGCCGCTACGATGACCTTAATGACTCAAGTTCTCCAACCACTCCACAAGGCCTAATACACGAGCGCAAGAAAAACCGATTCAAAACCTAGCACTAGGAAACGGGAAGAGAAGAAGAGAATTGAGACCTTACAAGGCGGCTTACCGAATCCTAGACGAAGGCCAACCCCGCCGTGCGTGCGGATGAGTCCCCAAGGCCTCTTTCGGTAGGGAAGAGGAGAGGAGCTTGAGAGAGAAGCCATGCACAGATCGAGTCCCCTCTCGTGGATCCCCGCGGTGGGAATCGAAGAGGAAGACGAGGGGAGGCCGGAGATGAAGAGGGTGGTCGCCGGAGATCGCCGGAGGAGCCGCACCGTCAAAGGAAAGGGGAGGCGGCGGCCTGAGGTGAGGAACAGAAATAGGAGACAAGTGAGTAGAGAGAGGAAAGACACAGGGGTACGATTCAGCAAAAGGGCCGCGATCCAGTCATCGGACCGGGTCCAATGCCGTCGGACCGGGTCCGACAGAGCCGTCTGCGCGCAGAACTGCCAACAGTTAACTCCGTCGGACTGGGTCCGAAGACCGTCGGACTGGGTCCGACAGAACCGATGCAAACAGGGACAGCCAAAAACAGGATGAGTCCATCGAACCAGGTCCGAAGACCGTCGGACCGGGTCCGACAGAGAGGGTAAAAACCGTCTGGCCAGCTAGCCCGTCAGACTGGGTCCGGTGGCGGTCGGACTGGGTCTGATGGATTGACAAATCCATCGAAACCTAGGCAACCAACACCGGACTTTATCCGAGAGGCCGGACGGGCTCGACCCATATAGAATTTCAATCTTAATGCTTTTGAAGGGATTTTACTCCTATTTTGCTCAAGAACCAAGAAAATTCAAATTTTGAAGCAATTTTCGGAGTAATTTTAAAAGACTTAGTTTTGAAGGATGAGATATATATGAGGTAAATTCTAAACAACATCCACATTCAAACCCAAATTTTGATCTTGTGATCAAGGAAATGTATGGACCCCATAATATGTCTTGATAATGCAATTGACATGTCAATTCAAGCATATGGTCCATTTTAGAGTTTAAGCACATAGTTTTTTTTGTTAAAGCATTTTCAAGACCTTTAAAACAAGTAAGAGATTTTTATCAAGAAAGTTTATTCAAATGAAGCATTTCTCAAAGGGAAAAGTTTTCGAATTTTTGAGAACTTTGAAATGGTAAGAGGATATGAGGTATACTATGAGGCTTAAATTTGTTTTGGTTCAAAATATAGGGTAAAATGTGCTAACTCAAAACAAATTGATTTCTTCACAATAAAGGAGAGTTTTGAAATTATGAGAGAAACTCAAACTCCCCCTAAATGTGACAAGGATCAAAAAGTAATCGAAAGAATTCAAATAAGACCTAAAAACCAAATGAGAAACAATCAACGCGCGTTGGAGCTATCTAGTATGTTTAGTTCATTTCTTAGTTTGCAAAACCGTGCCTCATCAAGGGTTTGGTAAAGATGTCCGCTAATTGATCCTCCGTTCTCACGTATGCAAGCACAACGTCACCCTTGGCAACATGATCACGAATGAAGTGATGACGAATGTCGATGTGCTTGGTACGGGAATGTTTGAACCGGATTATTGGCAATTTTTACCGTACTTTGATTATCACAAAGAAGAGGCACTTTTCAAATTTTAGCCCAAAGTCACTAAGCATCTGTGTCATGTACAAGAGTTGAGCACAACAACTCCCCGCCGCTACATATTTCGCTTCCACGGTAGATAGCGCCACGGAGTTTTGCTTCCTCGAAGCCCATGACACGAGTGAGCGTCCTAGTAAGTGACAACCCCAGGTGCTTTTGCGATCAATTTTGCAACCGGCATAATCCGAGTCGGAATAGCCAAGAAGTTCAACACGCGCTCCCTTGGGGTACCAAAGTCCTAGTCTAGGAGTGAATTTTAAGTATCTCAAAATGCGTTTTACGGCAACTAAATGCACTTCATTAGGGGAAGCTTGAAAACAAGCACACATGCATACACTAAACATTATATCGGGTCGAGAAACGGTAAGATAGAGAACCGAACCGATTATGGAGCGGTATAGCTTTTGGTCCATGGGCTTCCCTCTTTCATTCAAATCTAGATGCCCATTTATGGCCATAGGTGTCTTGATTAGCTTGCAATCCATCATCGAGAAGCACTTGAGGAGATCCTTAGTATATTTTTCTTGGCACACAAAGGTCCCCTCTTTGAGTTGAATTTGAAATCCGAGGAAAAAAGTAAGCTCTCCAATCATTGACATCTCGAATTCCTTTAACATCATATTTCCAAAATCCTTGCAAAGAGCTTGATTAGTGCATCCATAGATAATATCATCCAAATAAATTTGACAAATAAATAAATCATTGTCAATCGTTTTTAGGAACAAAGTGGAATCGATCGCACCCATTTTGAATCCCTTTTCTAGAAGAAAGTCCCTAAGGCGCTCATACCATGCTCTAGGAGCTTGCTTGAGACCGTATAGCGTCTTAGTGAGCTTATAGACTTGGTTAGGGTATTCAAGGTTTTTAAAACCGGGTGATTGCTCAACAAACACAAGTTCATTTAGAAAACCATTTAGAATGGCACTTTTAACATCCATTTGATAAAGAACAATGTTGTAAAGAGATGCGAATGCTAAGAATAACCGTATAGCTTCGAGTCGAGAAACCGGCGCATATGTTTCTCCATAATCAAGACCTTCAACTTGAGTGAATCCTTGCGCCACTAATCTTGCCTTGTTGCGGACCACTTCACCGTTTTCATCTTGCTTGTTGTGGAAGACCCATTTGGTGCTAATTACATTGTGATACCTTGGTCTCTCCACAAGTTCCCAAACTTCATTGCCGGTGAAGTTATTCAATTCTTCGTGCATGGCAAGTATCCAATCCACATCCACCAATGCCTCATCAATATTCTTAGGCTCAACAATGGAAACAAGTGCGTGATGCTCACAATAACTTGCAATATGTGAACGAGTTCTTACGCCTTGATTGAGATTGCCGATGACTTGATTGATAGGATGATCCTTAATAATTGATCGATGTTGTTGGACATATATTTGTTGACCATCGTCTTCTTTTTGAGTTTGATCAACATGATCAATTTGAGTCTCGTCCGATTCTCCGTCTTTTGTTGTTGGAGAGATGTGTTGAGCTTGTGATAGAGGATTGATAAAGATGGTGGGTTCGTCTTCGTTTTCATCCTTTAGCTCCGGTGAGGGTCGAACTTCACCCGCCTCCATCAAATCCATGACGTCGTGAAGTGGCTCAGCACCTACATTGCTCAAAACATCTCGCTCATCTTGTGAGCCTTTAGATTCATCAAATTTCACATCATATGCCTCTTCAACACGATCGGAGGAAGAGTTGCCAACACGAAAAGCTTTAGAGTGAGAAGAGTAGCCTAGCATGATACCGGTGTCACACCTCTTTTGGAACTTACCCAAATGAGTCCTCTTCCTATAAATGTATACCTTACACCCGAAAACTCGGAAATATGAGATGTTGGGCCTTCGTCCCACTTGGAGTTCATATGAGGTCTTATGAAGGAGTCGATGGAGGTAGAGGCGGTTGATTGCGCGACACGCCGTGTTGATGGCTTCTGCCCAAAAAGCATGCGGCGTGCCGTACTCATCAAGTATCGTTCTCGCCATTTCGATTAACGTCCGATTCTTCCTCTCCACTACTCCGTTTTGTTGAGGAGTATAGGCCGCCGAGAACTCATATTTAATACCTAACTCATCACAAAAATCTTCAATATTTGAATTAGTGAACTCGGTGCCGTTATCACTCCTCACCTTCTTTATATAGGAGTCGAACTCCTCTTGTGCTTTTAAGGCAAAACGTTTGAAAACGTCACAAGTAAATGTTTTGTTTGCAATGAAAAACACCCAAGTAAAGCGAAAAAATCATCAACGACCACAAGACAATAAGAGTCACCTCCTATGCTCGCATAGGTGGTTGGTCCAAACAAATCCATATGAAAAAGTTCAAGTGGTCGGAATGTTGATATAAATGCCTTCGAAGGATGAGGATTAGCCACTTGTTTACCGGCTTGGCAAGCGCTACATATTTTATTTTTCTCAAACTTTACATCCTTCACTCCAACAACTAGTTCGTACTTAAAAACCTTTTTTCAAAGTGCCCATTCCAACATGTCCAAGACGTCTATGCCATAACCAACCAAGTGAAGATTTGGCGATAAGACAAGTCTTATTTTGCAAAGAATCACGATTAGTGAAATCGACCAAATACAAATTTGAAAAACGTTTGCCCTCAAATGCAACACTTTGATCAACCGAAGAAACCACACGAACGCCGCTACTGGAGAAGTGGCAATCAAAATCCAAATCACACACTTGAGCAACGGAGAGAAGATTGAAATTGCAAGCTTCAACCAAAAGAACATTTGAGATGGATAGGTTGTTGGATATATCGATTTTACCTATACCAATTACCTTTCGCTTGAAGTTGTCCCCAAATGTGATCTTGTGGTCGCGGTCCTTTTCCTCTTCTAGTGAGGTGAACATACGAGAGGAACCGGTCATATGTTGAGTACAACCACTATCGAAGATCCAATGTCGACCGTCGCTCTTGTAGTTCACCTACACACATGAGACTAAGTTTGGGATTTCATGCAAGTATCTAATACCTATAGCTTTTGTGCGTGCTTGTGCTTCGGCTGTGGAAGATGTTTTGTCTGTGGATCGGCGACATTCAGCTCCGTGTGCACTTTGCAAATCTTCACATCTCCTCTATCGATGATCTCTCGGATGAGGTGATAACGC
The DNA here is from genome assembly GCA_005191435.1 of Raddia distichophylla. Lineage (NCBI taxonomy): Eukaryota > Viridiplantae > Streptophyta > Magnoliopsida > Poales > Poaceae > Raddia > Raddia distichophylla. The sequence continues at coordinate 2,421,550 of SPJY01013647.1, forward strand.
GTGAGTATGTGTTTGGATTTTTGGTGAGACCTAGGCTCTTTCGCTTGTGCAATGGCACCACTATTGTCACAATAGAGGTCCATCGGACAGGATGCACTAGGGACAACTGCCAACTCAGAAACAAATTTTCTGATCCAAACAGCCTCCTTTGCTGCTTCAGAAGCTGCAATATACTTGGCCTCCGTCGTGAAATCAGCTACTGTCTTTTGCTTAGAAGTTTTCCAGCTCACTGCCCCACCATTAAGACAGAGTACAGAACCGGATTGCGATCGTAAATCATCTCTGTCGGTTTGGAAGCTAGCATCGGCGTTACCCTTTACGACGAGCTCTTCTTCACCTCCAAAGACTAAGAACATCTCTCTAGTTCTTCATAAGTACTTGAGAATGGTCTTTACAGCCATCCAGTGACTCTCACCTGGATTTGATTGGTATCGGCTCGTAACACTTAGAGCATAAGAAACATCTGGGCGTGTACACAGTATGGCGTACATGATGGATCCAATAGCGGAGGCGTATGGAACCTACTCATTCTCTCCAGCTCATCAAGTGTTGAAGCGTACTGAGTCTTTTCAAGACTGACACCATGTGACATTGGCAGAAAACCTTTCTTGGAATTCTGTATATTGAACCGTTTCAATACCTTGTCAATGTACGTACTTTGGCTTAATCCAATTAACCTCCTTGATCTATCTCTATAGATCTTTATGCCCAAAATGTATGCTGCATGTCTCAAATCTTTCATCGAGAAACATTTTCTCAGATAAGATTGAACAGCTTCTAGCATTGGAATATCATTCCCTATCAATAGAATGTCATCCACATACAAGACTAGAAATACAATTGCGCTCCCACTTGCCTTCTTATAAATGCAAGGTTCTTCTTCATTCTTGATGAAGCCAAACTCTTTGACCACTTCATCAAAACGAAGGTTCCAACTCTGAAATGCTTGCTTCAGTCTTAAATGGACTTCTGAAGCTTACATACCTTGCCAACATTCTTAGGATTGTCAAAACCTTGAGGCTGTGTCATTTACACGTCCTCACTCAGATTTCCATTTAGGAAAGCCATTTTGACATCCATTTGATGTATCTCATAGTCATGAAATGCAGCAATCGCTAGCATGATCCGGATAGTTTTCCGCATGGCTACGGACGAGTAGGTTTCATCATAGTCGACACCATGAATTTTCCTATACCCCTTAGCCACTAACCGTGCCTTAAAGATGTGAACATTTCCATCGGCATTTATCTTTTTCTTAAAAACCCATTTGCACTCAATGGTTTTTACACCATCAGGCAGATCAACCAAGTTCCAAACTTGATTATCGTGCATGGACTTTATTTCGGTTCTCATGGCCTCCAGCCATTTCTCAGAGTCTGATCTCACCATCGCTTCCGCATAGTCCTTAGGCTCATCATTGTCCAACAATAAAATGTCACGATGCTCCGTAGCGAGGAACATATACCACTCGAGAGCGCAGCTCGCCCTTGTAGACCTTCATGGGGCTGGTGCCTCTTCTATAGGTTCTGCAACATTTTGCATCTCCTCTAGAGAATCAGTGGGAGCAGAAACATTTTCAGATGTTTTCCGAATTTCTTCGAGTTGCACCTTGCTCCCACTAGCTCTTTTGAAAAACTCATTTTCCAAAAATACACCATTCCGAGCGACAAACACTTTGCCTTTCTCCCGGTTATAAAAGCAACACCCAACACCCTTTGGGCACCCCACAAAGAAGCACTTGTCCGATTTGGCGTGAGCTTATCTGACAACAGTCGTTTGACATAAGCCTCACAGCCCCAAATCTTTAGATAAGACAAATCAGGACGTTTCTCTTTCCACATCTCATATGGTGTCTTATCAACGAATTTGAATGGAACCCTATTTAAAGTGAACGCAGCAGTATCTAGAGCATGTCCCCATAGAAATAACGGAAGATCGGTTTGACTCATCATAGATCATACCATGTCCAACAAAGTCTGATTCCTCCGTTCAGATACGCGGTTCAACTGAGGCGTCCCTGGCGGAGTCAATTGTGAAACAATTCCACAACTCTTAAGATGATCATTAAACCCATGGCTCAAATATTCACCTCCACGATCAGATTGCAAATATTTAATTGTCTTACCCAAATGATTTTGTGCTTCATTCTGAAACTCCTTTAACTTTTCAAATGATTCAGACTTATGCCGCATCAAATAGATATAACCATATCTACTAAAATCATCAGTAAAAGTGATGAAGTACTGGAATCCACCTCTTGCCATAACGCTCATTGGTCCATATACATCAGTATGTAGTAGGGCCAACAACTCACTAGCTCTCTCACTAGAACCAGTGAATGGCGTCTTAGTCATCTTGCCAAGTAAACAATATTCGCATGTATCAAATGATTCGAAATCAAATGAATTAAGAAGACCATCTTTATGGAGCTTCTGCACGCGCTTCTCATTGATATGGCCTAAGCGACAATGCCACAGATAGGTGCGATTCAAATCATTTGTTTTGAGTCTTTTCGCATTAACATTATAGACAGAATTATCCTCAAGATCTAGCACATATAATCCATTCAATAATGAACAATGACCATAGAGCATATTGTTGAAATAAAACGAACAACGCTTGTTCTTTATTACAAACTCAAAACCATCTTCTTCCAAACATGAAGAAGAGATAATGTTTCTGCTCAACGATGGAGCATAATAACAATTATTTAATTCCAGAACTAATCCTGACGGTAAAGATAAGGGATAAACGCCGACGGCCACCGCAGCAACTTTTGCGCCATTGCCAACACGAACTTCCACCTCACCACTTGCACACCTTCTAGTCCTTTTTAGCCCCTGCAACGATTGCAAGTGTGAATCATTGATCCGGTATCAAATACCCATGACTCATTAGGACAAATAGCAAGATTAATTTCTATAACATTAATACCTAAAGCGAAAGCCAAGGTTCCCTTCTTTTTATCCTCCAGATATTTCTTGCCGTTCCTACGCCAATGACCGGGTTTATGACAGTAGTGACATTCATCAGAAGCCGTAGGGCCACCCTTGGTCTTACCATCAGGCTTAGGTTTCGGGTTCGAGATCACATCCTTACCCTTGCCTTTTGCTCCACGCTTTCTCTTTTTACCACCATCCTTTTGGACCATCATCACATGATTGTTGCTTTTCTTGATGCTCTCTTCTGCTGTCATGAGCATCCCATGCAGTTCGGACATGTTCTTCTCCATGCCATTCATATGAAAGTTGATAATGAGATGCTCAAAGCTTGCAGGAAGCGATTGGAGAATCACATCAGTGGCCAACTCTTGGCTCAAAGGGGATTCAAGTTTCTCCAAGTTCTCAATGTAACCAATCATTTTGATCACATGAGGACTCACAGGACTTCCCTCTGCCAGCTTGCACTTAAACAGAGCCTTTGAGATCGAGAATCTCTCAGCTCTTGCTTGGTTCTCAAACGTGCTACGAAGGCCCGTGATCATAGCATAGGCATTCGTGTTCTCATATTGCTTCTGGAGCTCAGAGGACATATTAGCAAGCATGAGAGAGCCAACATCGACCTCATCATTGACATGCTTCTCATAAGCACTTCGTTCAGCAGCAGTAGCATTTTCAGCTGGTTCCTCAGGATATGGTTCCTCAAGAATATACTCCTTTTCTTGTTTGAGAACAATTCTCAAATTATGATACCAGTCAATGAAATTCGTTCCAGAGAGCTCTCTCTCTCCAGAATCGACCGCATGTTAAAACCAGAATTATTGACAGTGTTAGGCGCCATCTACAACAGTAATAAAAAAGCAAAGTCTTAGCACAACGTTCATGATAATCTTCCATTAAACAATTTTAATAAAAGATGCTCCCACTAAAATCACTTTCCCTCTGGTGCATTTTAGTAGGACAAGATCCATAGTCATTCAAAGAACTAGTGCGTGGAGGCGACTCCTAGAACTAAGTGACATAGGTAGGCAATTTGCCAATCACATCGTATGTGACTCTTGTTTGTTGGGTGGCATCTAATGCCCCGGCTCCCAACACCGACGCCCCGAGGCCCAAAACCATTTTGATAGCCTCGATAAGTAAACCAATACTATGCGTGTGAAGTCCGACTTCACCCCACTGATCAAGAAAACTAATGGCACCCTGCTGTATGCTGAAACTGTTAATTAATGTACAAGACCTTTATGGGTGCAGCTATTGGAAGGGCATCAAAATCTTAATTTTTCGAGGAAAAATATTCTATCATATAAGAATCACAATCACCAAATGAGATATGACGGAATAGCATGACAGGTATAATAAAAAACAATCATATTGACTTGTGAAATAGTATGGCCCATGGCGTTCTGATCTCCATCATCGCGCTACCTGTCCTTCGGGTCATCGTGCAAGAAGTCTCTATGATGAAACACCAAGCTACTACATCTAATAGCTAGTGACTAATACATGAGAGTATCAAGCATCACAAATCAGCACGCAGGCTGTTATACAATAACATGGCAGCCCAAGCCGTAATTAACCATAGCATGCAGGCTATGAAAATTACATCATGCATCACACACATACAAGGGAGCCATACCATTCACATCATTCCCTGCAAAAATATGTTAGGCGTAGAATCGTATTCTACCCTGCGATGTGAACACGTTTTAATTAACGGCCGCTACTGCGATTATCACGGCGGTCCCGCTATGAAAAAATTTCAGGGAACATAGATCACATCTACAAAAACGCTATGGAAATACAATCGGAATGATCAAATCAAGCCAATTCTGAGCCATCAGAAGCCTCAATTTCCACACCGATCCTTGATAAGGCGGCGACTACACCGATCTCGATCTGTTGGCGCGATCTCTTCGGCTTGAGCTACTACCCCGATGGTGTTACCAGCTGGTAGGGGTAATGCAAAGCACGAAAAAGAACGAGCACGAACTAATCTTTTGATCGTGTAGAGCCATCAACTCATATTTTAGAAAGCGCGAGGTCCCGTCGAGAAGGTTGCGCGCACGCGGCCTCGATCTGTTGGCTAAAATCATCGTCGGCATGTGATGCAGGTCCATATGGTGATTCTAGCTGGTATGGACCAATCACGGCATGATCTAGATAAAGCACGAACTAATCTTTTTGGCCTTGTGACATTACCAATCTTGTACCTCATGAACCCTATACCGATTGATCGCATGAACCCGTGACCAAAACAACATCATATCAACATATGCGCAGTGATCGGTGTCGGTGTAATAAATACCGGGGTACAAAGAGTCCTGAGAAGATCAAGCGGGTCCCACGCGTCAGGCGGGCGAACAAGGCCCCAGCGCGTGGGCGAGCCCCTCAGGGCGCCGGGCGAGGGCCCCACACGTCAGGCGGGCGATCAGACCCCAGCGTGTGGGCGAGTCCCACGGCGCATCAAGCGGGCCCCACGCGTCAGGCGGGCGAGCAAGGCCCCAGCGCGTGGGCGAGCCCCTCAGGGCGCCGGGCGAGGGCCCCACACGTCAGGCGGGCGATCAGACCCCAGCGTGTGGGCGAGTCCCACGGCGCATCAAGAGGGCCCCACGCGTCAGGCGGGCGAGCAAGGCCCCAGCGTGTGGGCGAGCCCCATGGCGTGTCAAGCGGGCCCCACGCGCCAGGCGGGCGCGTGGGCGAGCCCCCTCTGAAGGAGAGACGAGGGCCCCACGCGCCAGGCGGGTTTGTGGGCGAGCCCCCTCTGAAGACCAGGCGAGGGCCCCACGTGTCGGGCGGGGCCCGCGCGGCAGGGAACGTCCCGAAAGGAGTCTTCCGGGCGAAGGCTCCCCCTGCTGCGAAGGACGAGCGCATTTAAGGCGACATCACGCGCGGATGGACAGCTGAAGATATGATTACCGCTACAGTGACCCCTGCAAGTCTGAGCGGCTGTCACTGTGGCGCAGAAGAATTGACCGGCAGAGAGAAGGTTTGCTTGAGATGGCCGCCCGCGTCAGGAGGAGCAGGCCGGGCCCCACCCGCAGCCTCACCGGTGTGACTGTGCGGGTCGGTGGCCACTTGCGAAGCACGCGAGGGCGGCGCCGTGCGGCGCGGTAGCAGCACGTTTTCGTCTCTCCTGTCCCGTCTTTTTGTCTTATCGACTGTCCCGAAGGCACTGTACTGCCTACCCCCTCGGCTCTCTCCGCCAGTTCAAGGCTTGTATAAAAAGGGAGGAGAGAAGGAGAGGAGGAGGAGTTTTTTCGAACTTTTAGATAGCACTCTGTAACCACTTTTTCATTCAACCAAAACCATAGAGGAGCTAAGGCTCGGCAGGAGTAGGACTATTACCCGCGAGGGGGTCCGAACCTGGGTAAACCCCGCGTGTTGCTCTTTGCCGCGTCCAGCGCTCAATCGAACCGAACTCAGCTGGTCGGCTAGCTACCAAGAGTATCTGACCAGGGGTGTGATCCGCAGTGGTTGAGCGGTGAGCACGCCGTCAATCGGATCCAAGACAACGCAAAATCAGCTCTGATACCACTGAAAGAGGGCGCGGTGCTACGCTAGCCGAAAACAAAATTTTCTACCGCGACCACCCAGAAAGCGAGCGAGTCAGGGATCACAGATTGTTACCCTTGGAGCACGTTAGCAGCAGAAGTAGAGTGGGTGAAGCCTCCCCTCGTGCTGCAAAGCACTGTACGTAGTCGAACTCGACGCGGTACAATTCCTCCTTGTCGTGGATGTAGCCGATCCTCTCGATCAGCGTCGGCGCAGGAGCGACGACGCCTCTACGGTATCCACACGTCCGGGGTTGGAACGCTGCACGTCGGTGTGGTAGCACCTGTGTGCGCGGCGGCTAGGGTTTTGAGGAGTGGGGCGTGGTGGCGGCCAGGGTTTCGTGGTGGGGAGACACTCCCACCCCGCGCCCCACCTCTCTAATTTTTAGAGTGCTCTAACGGGCTTTCTACTAAAGAAGCCCATTATGACTCGCACTATTGGATCTTCTACAATAGAAACCCATTAGTGCGCACTGGATCCAAATCCGCACAAACCCACTAATGGATCTAATCCATTAGTAATGTTCCAACCCATTAAGTGTGTGACCCATTAGTCTCATGTACAAGTCGGCCGCGGTCCCGAAGAAACCTTTCTCCAGACCGCAAGTCAATAGCGGTACCCAGCAGCATATAGTGACCCCTGAATGCACACGATGATCGAATCAGCTGAACCTCGATACACTCATATAGGATCCTTTTGCCACATGACATCAGCCAAGCTCAAGGCAAGAAACATGCCACCCTTGTGATAGCTCATCCCATTCACTCGTCAATGTAATGGATATAATTGTGATAAACTCTTTAATCACTTTGGCATGGCCATGCACTTTCCTTATCCATCCACACCGAGGGGCCAGAGATATCTCTCCTGTTAGCAAGGAGGGGCAAATTCCATCTTGATCTCCTACACCTCACGTCATGTTTCAAGGCATACCCGTAAGCTACCTTCATAACTTCTTTGTTACGGTGAAGCGTTTGATAGCCCCAAAGTATACGACTACGCATGCTAAGAATCAATAAGGATCTCCGGTCGAAGGACCGTATAGGCATACCACTCGAGACTAACCATGATGGCACTTTTAAGATAACTATCTCAGCAGTGTCTCGGAGCGGGTCTATCCAACCTTATGTTCTCTAACATGTGCCCACATTATTGATTTGATATCTCCATATAAATGATACGTGAAACGTTACCATCAATCAATACATGTGCTGGTTAAATCATTATTGTTCCATATAATGATATGTGACCCGGGATCGTTAAGAATAATTTCATATTGACAATGTGTTTCACAATTAAGTCGTACTTAATGAACAAAGCGGTGACATTTATTCAGGGAACTCATAAGTACATGAACATAGATGTATGATACAATCATCTTACATGATCGCCTCTAGGGCATATCACCAACAGGGCCCCACGTCGTCACCCTGTGCCCTGGTATGTCCGAATCCGACGTCAACTACGGTCCTCGGGGTGGCTGAATTCGACAATGAACCGCGCGGCGGCGGATGCCCATGTTGACGCTAGTCACCCTCTTGTGCCCTCCTGAAGGATCGTAAGTGCTAGTCACCACTAATTCGTTATCTTTATACTCGATAATTAAGTAAAAAAGTAATTAATTATGATCACAAGCAAACCAATCTGAAAATAAGCCAAGAACAAGAAAGATCGTATACCAAAACCCATCTTATTCATTGATAAAATCAATATATGATTCCTTTTACAATTGAAGACCCAACTTCTCAAATTCCTGATCTCTAATCTCTCCTCGACATCGAGAGAGATGTGTTTGGCCAAGTAATTAAATTCGATTTGACCTAACTATCTATGCCAAAGCCAAGTAACATTAACACTCTTTAAGGCAATCAAGCATTTGATGGAAGGATAAAAAAGTAGTAGCAAACATATTTCCAACAGAATCATTTTTGAAAGCGACTTTACCATCATTATCAAGTACCATGAATTCACCATAATTAAAGCACATTTTAAAACCTCTTTTAAGTAGAGATTGAACATAAATCAAATTATATTTTAATGAAGTAACCAAAATCATATCATGCAAAAGAAAGTTTTTGTTTATCATAATTGTACCATTAGCAATATTTTTCCATTTGTATAATCTCCAAATAACAGATTACCACCATTCTCCACTTTTTCTAGACCTGCAAAACAATTTTTTAATGCCAGTCATATGTCTTGACATTCAAAATTAGTTATCCACTTGTTTTCAAGCCCTTTGCCTTTAATCTATGGTGAAAAAACTAAGAAGTGTTTTTTTTACTATTTTTAATGATTTTTTGGTAACTCAAGTAATTTTAACACCATTTTTATGAGAAAAACTTCTGATTGGATTGCTATCCTATGGAGAGTAAAAATACATCATTTTTTTAATTTTAAGTATGCACTTTTATGTTGCTGAAATTTTATTTCATTACTCTCAAATATATGGATTTGAAATAAAAACAATTTCTTGCGTAATGATCATACTTCCCACAATTGTAATAAGCAACATTATGAAAGCTATCCCAATATTTTGGACCCAAATTAGCATAGCAATGCACCTTCAAGTTTCCAATTTTTCCCCAACCAACACATCTAACATATTTCTTTTCAATCTTTTAATCACCACATTATCACGTGCATGAAAAAGGTTAGGTTTTTCTTTAATCATAGGTTTATGAACATTATTATCCTTTTTATAACGTACACCTTTCTTTAAAAAATTAGAAGTTTATAAGACCATGTTTAATTTTTTTTCTCATCATTTGTCATGTTTTCTAAAGTTGCTTTCAAGTAAGTGTTTTACTGAGCAAGTTCAGGACATCGATTACATATGAGACCATGAGGATATTTTTCAAGTTCAATCAAATTCTTCCTAAGTTCAGCAGGATTGTCACATGATTTTTTTTACTAAAACAAACGCTTTTTATCTCAATTTGATGAATCAGCTGAATTCTTTTAAAGTAATTATCTTTTTCTTCAACATAGTGCACTTATCACATGAAGAAGAACAAGATTTTACTATAACATTCTCACTTTTATAAAACTCACATGCATCACAAGTAGCACTCAACGGTGCACTTTTATAAATCCTGCTATCCCAAATGACGGGTTTCTCCTTCTCCAACCGTGGATTGAATGGCTTGCAGGTTATCATTGCACTTTACCCAGCTCGTCGGCCAATGAACACGTATGCGACAATTAATTCACTACAACAACCTGCCTGAATCTCGTGGGCCAGAAACCGTAGAGAAAATAGGGAAAACCCCCGAGAAACAGCTTTCTCGAGGGCCGGCCCTCGAGAAATAGCCCTCGCGACTGGCTGCTCGAGAAAAACGAGCTTTCTCGAGGGTTTGACCCTCGAGAAAGCTGTTTCTCGAGGGTTTAGGGTGTGCCCTCGAGATTCTTTGCAGCACAGGAGCAGCAGACGGCGTCAGCCCTATTCTCGAGGGCCTAGCCCTCGAGAAACAAAAAATGGAAAAAAATTACAAAAACACATTTATTTTTTTGGTCAGATCAGAAAAGTTTTTTCATACGGTCAGATCTAGCATCAAAAAAATCTACATACGGTGGATCACAAAACAATAGCAAGTAATTTTTCATCACAAAAAGATTATATCTACTGAACAAACAAGAACACAAGAGATTACACACAAGATCGCAAGATCTTGCAAACTAGAACACACATGAAGCATTGATTTTATGTTGCAGTACTACGTTTGAGAGCAACATGAAGCATTTGTCATTGCAAGGACATGCAAATGCAAAACAAATGGTCAGAAAAATCATAGGCAATACCATTGGCAAACAGATGAATGGCCACCATAATCCATACCAAACTCACAAAAATAACAAAAAGAACAGGTGGACACGGTCGCCGCTCGACGCGGGGGAGAAGCCGGCCCGGCGCAGTCCCGTCGGTCGCCGCTCCGGCACAAGTGGCTGGAGCTCGCGCAGGTGGCCCTCGGCCGCAGCCCTGCCAGTTGCCGCTCGGCCAGCTCCCCCGGCCGCCGGAGCCCCTAGCGGTGGAGGTGTGGCCGTTACCGGAGCTCGCCGCTGGTCAGCTCCACGCCGCCGCCGCTATATATAGAGAGAGGATTTGAGAGAGAGGTAGAGAGATATAGAGAAAGAGAGGAGGGATGGAAGGACAACGGATCCGGCCGGCGCTCGGGCCTGCCGCGTCGCCGTCGCTTGCCAAATCCGCGGCCGCCGGTCGCCCAGAGAGAGAGAGAGAGAGAGAGAAAAAAGAGAGAGAGGAGAGATGTATGAGTGAGAGAGGGAGAGGGAAGAGATAAGGATAAGCATGAGGCAGCCCCGAAGAAATTGATGCGCGGGAGTTTCTCGTGGGCCAGACCCTCGAGAATAGCTGTGGGAGGAGTTTCTCGAGAGCTAGGCCCTCGATAAGTGAATCAAGCCGTTACCTGCCATTGTCTTTGTGTAGCTTTTCTCGAGGGCTAAAGGTTAGCCCTTGAGAAGTAGACTAATTCCCGGGGTTTTTTTTTGGCCCTCGAGAAACCCATTGTTTTCTAGAGGGCTGGTTTGTGGCACTCGAGAATTCTCTAGGCCCTCGAGATTCTGTTCGATTCTTGTAGTGATTGCATATTGAAGGAATTAATTGCACTAGTGAATTGACTTATGCAACAGCTAATGAAAGAATTTATTGTGCTCGACAACCAATGAATTTGCATGCAATGACTAATGAAGGAATTAATTTGCATGCTGACGAAGAAATTAATTGCGCCAATTTCGTCAGCCAATGAATCACTAGTCCCAAGGAGCAATGCTAGTGCACACAGTCTCGAAACAGAAAGATACATTGCCATTATTTAAGATTCGAATACATAGGGCTGGAGCCCGAAGTAGTACAACCATGCCGGTACGCAGACGGACGCATATCATCATAAGTTGAATATAAATACTCGTACTCGCTAAGGAACGATCTTATATCACAGGATTTATTTAAAGTTGCAACTACACGCCACAGGCACGATGGTAGTAGAACATAGCCTAAGCTTCATTATACTCCTCGAAATCACCAGCGGCGAAGAACTCCTTGTTCTCCTGGGATGGTTCTCCAACTAAAGGTTTTTGAAAAAGAAAAATAAAAGCAAGAAACGTGAGTACAATTGTACTCCACAAGTCTAAGGAATGTATGAAATGCAAAGATTAGAACAAAGGACATTTTATTTATTTTAAACTCCCAAAATTTTCGGCATAAAACCTTTCTTTATTTAACAATATTCTTTTTGGTAGAAATCCTCAGAATACAGGAAAGAATCATAAATGTCTCTTTTTGTCACTTTTGAATCAGTAATCCGTTTTTGTATTTTGAAGGGGTGAGAGGAATGGATGTAGCTACCATATGAACAGTCACCAAGCGTGCTTATGACCGAAAGCGCGGCTATCATGATAGTTTATATAATACTCTGCAGAGTGTGTGCACTTTACCCTCGACTGCTAGTGTGTGCTTGTCAGAGTATTGGGGATACAAGCCAAAGACACACAGCACAAAGCCAGTTATTCCGAGAAATCTACTGGAAACTATTTATCATTAAATTTGGAGCACGCGTGACCGACCCTGGTCATGCCGCTGTCCAATATTTATCACGGCGAGGTGACCATTCGAATGTCCGGATACTGGGGCTGCAAGGATCGGCCCGAGTTCCCATTCGTTGGCTTCTCGATTTCATATCGGAATAGTTTCCGGTAGCTTCCTAGGCTTACTTAGCTAAGCTCATCCCCATATACGAGTTTCGAGGTCGTACTGTATGAGCCCGGTTCATAGATTCATAGGAAAACAGTCCTTAGACTGATTAAGGCGTCGGACTCCATTTAACCAGGGTAACCTTGTACCCTAACGGTAGTCGTTTTTCCTTCTCAGTCAAATGAGTTTTTACATATATACCAAAATCTTTATTTCAACATGAAAGCATTATTTTCTCATTTTCCAACTTTTCATATCACCAAAATCCAATCTCAAAATCTCATCTCCATCCCACATGAAATAACGCAACCTTTTCAACCAAGTGGCCATTATTTCATGTGATATATTTTTATCATTTTTACCAAATTCCATCATTTCACCATAAACATGTCTTGCTACAAAATGAACTCAAATACCATTTACAATTCTAGGTTTCAAAAATAATAATAGCGGGGCGAAATCATTTTTCCTTTTTCAGATATTAACTATTTCTTTTCCCAAAGGATTATTCAAGCAAATATCATGCAATCCTTACTTTTAAACATTTCACAAACACTTTTGCAAACAAACAGTAACATAGAATATGCCTCAAGGGGACTTGCCTTCAAATGTAGCGTCGGAAAGTACGCCGGGATCGCAATCCAGTCCAGGGACACCGGCGTCTATACGCGAAAATATACACACCAATTATTTTTGTATTCAAATAAATTTTTCAAAGTGAGAAAGTAATTTATTTGAGAATATTTAATTTTTTTGAATTTTTAGAAATTTATTTGACATTTTTCTGCTGAGAAATGTATTTTATATGATTTTTAGAGTAGTTAATGGAAATTAAAAAGGAATTTAATTGGGTTCGGCTGAGCCAGCGAAATGGGCCAATGCGGCCCATTTGGCTCCTGCAGCCCCGTGCGCCCGGCAGCAGGAGCACGGCTCGCTAGGGACTGACAAGTGGGTACCATCGGTCGGTGACCCAGGGCAGAGCCGTGGCGACTCCGACGACGGCGGCGGCGCAACGATGCTTCTCCGGCGAGGTCGGTGTCTCCAGAAGAGAGAGCACGGTGGGGAAAACCGTTCGGTGGTGTTGGCGACGAGGATTACCGAGTGGAATCGGGCTTGCGGCGGAGGTGGCGGTTCGGCCGGAGATGGTGACGACGGAAAGGCGTTGCGGGCGGCGGATGGTGAAATTGGTTGAGGGGAATCGAATAGAAGAGCGTGGCGGTGCTAATGGTGGCGTACTATGCCATGGAGATCAACGGGGCGAGCTCGGTGTTGTCTTCTCCTTCGGCGCCGACGGAAATGGGGGCGCGGTGGTCCGGGATTTATAGGTAGCGCGGCATGTATTCGTCTTCGAGGTGGTTGGCACAGGGTTAAGATGAGCTGCGAAGTCTTGTGGCGCAAGGCGGCGGCGACCTTGTCGGCACGGCGGGGGTCAAGCCCTGCGGCGGCGTGCTTCGGGGTAGAAAATAGTTATGGCTTGATGTCCACGACAGCGGCAGCGTGCGACGACGAGCCTCCGCGGTGACTTTACTCAGGTATGCTCCACAGTGACGCGGCGGCAACTGGTGAGCAGAGGAGAGGAAGGAGAGAGAGAGAGAGAGAGAGAGCGGGCACCAGAGGGCCGGAGACAGAGAGGAGGAGGGGAATCGGGAGGAGGAAGAAGCTGATAGTGGGCCCGTCTGTCCAGAGAGAGGAGAGGGGTGAGAGGCTGGCGCACTGGCAGAGGATGGCTGAGGCGCGGGCCTGGCTGGGCTGGCAGGCCGAGGGGAAGAACTGGGCCGAGGGAGAGGGAGGAGCTGGGCTGAAAGAGGATTTGGTTTGAGTGAATTTCATAAAAATTTGATTTCTTTGTTTTACCTTCCCTTTCTTCTTAATTGAAATTTTTGTTTTGCCAAAATGTGCAAATCCATGTGTAATAAAATATGGTCCTTGTTTATTTCTATATTTGTGCATTTGAAAAATATTTGCATATACATGTATATATACATATATTTGTTTTATGCTCCCTTATTTACAATTTAGTAAATAGTTTTTGTTTGTTATTTCTCAAAACATTTTTCCCATGTTTTCTTAGATATAATTCCATATATATTTTAATTGAAACCTTAACATATTTTCCAAATGCTTCCTTTAAGATTTGGAAAAATAATGTAAAATTCCAAGAAGATTTCTCCCTTGATTTGGTTAAATAACTATAAACATAAATTATTTTTAAAATTAATGCTTTGAAAAATTGAGGATGTTACATTTTGCTGGCTAGCGATTGTGCCCACGTCCTGCCCTTTCAATCGGTGGTTTATATAAAACCCGTCATTTTGTTTGGCGGTATATATAACCCACCGTTTGAAACGGAGGGAGTCGTCTATTTATTTAATTTTAATAAAATGAATATTATTTATTTAATTTAGAAAAATATAAAATAATAATAAATTCGCACACGTACAGCCACGGCCATGCGCATGCACACAACGGCCCGCATGCATGCCGGCCTGCACACAGCCATGCACATGCACATGCACTGACTGACACGCACATCACCCACGTACACAGTTGGTCTTTTTCTTTTTATTTCTTTTTTGACCGCAAAATATATCAAACAAATCCCTAAAAATCTCTCCAAAAATTTCATAAAATAATTATTCCAATGCTAGTCCAATAAATCACAAATATTTCAAATATTAATGCAAAAATCGTAAGTTTCACTTCAAAAATTCTCCAAAATTCTAAAGTTTGTCATAATGAGAATTACTCCTTATTGCAAAATGTATCAAGTTCCTTTAGCCAGAAAAATATCAACTGCCATATTACTGCTTAAACAGGTTGATAGCTAAAGAATAGATAACTAATTTCACATTTGACACCATAGTTTTTATGGAGGGACAATGATGGTATGTGGACATAGGGCGTGTTTGGACTGCGGCCGTCGCGCGCCGTGCCAAGGGTTGGCGAGCCATGGGCGAGGGCGCGCCGTCGCTCGCGTTGGCGCGCGTTGGCGAAGAAATCGGCCGCCCTCGCCAACGCTCGTCTCCACGTTTACTGTGCGTGGGCGCCGACGCGTTTTCGCGGGCGAGCCAACCGATGGCAAGAATCCAAACGCACACCAAATTCCGACGGCTCGCCGTCGCTCGCGTTGGCGCGCGGCGGCTGCGATCCAAACACGCCCATAAACTTATCTTTAGTGGGTCATCATGAAAGATGTCAAGGGCTTAAGGCAAGTTACTAGAGTACTTTTTTATATTTTTTTAGCTAGATTAATTCTCATGTCGTGGTTGCAAATTGGGACTAGTAGTATCACTATATAGGCCTCTAAATCCAATATGGCTAATTATATATGGCTTTATGCCTGCATTTGATGTTGTCTCAAAAATTGAAAATAAATCCTGTTGTCTTGGCTGTACATCACTGCTTTGATCTTTCTCTTCTTGAAGTTTATTGTACAAGGGTAGCAACAGTGTTATAATTTAATATTCCTTTTGCGGATACCTGGTGCTATTTAAATTGGTTCTACTAAATTCTTAACTTCTTAACCCACCTTTCTTTGGTTGCAGACGGTGTGGTGCTTTGTGCTACACTAGGGCCGTAGGCGCACCCAGGCTCGTCATTTTTAAAATTGCTGAAATTAATTCGTAAATGATTTTGTCGATCTGTAATAAAGCTGGTGCATTTACATGCATGAATACCTGAATTTTATTCAGTTAGCGCTAACTGTCAGTGAAAACGGGAGCATGGTTAAACTTTCGCAACAAAACATTTACAGAGAGGTAGTCATCAGCTCAACTCTTTTCATGGATCCTTACCATGATATTGTCACCATTTTTTTAATTTTTGAATGCTTTTTTGAGTTTTTCATCCTAAAATCTAAAAATGAAAGGAAAGAAATGATGGGTAACTCCCTTCCATAAAATTTTGGTCCATTTTTATTTTTTTCATATTAAAAAAACTGGGAAAAAAGGCTCAACAACCATGATATTGTGACAATTTTTAGTTTTTTTTTTGTTTTCTTGAGTTTTTTCCATCCTAAAATCTAAAAATGAAAGGAAAGAAATGATGAGAAACTCCCTTACATAAAATTTCGGTCCATTTTTCTTTTTTTGACTTGAAAAAAACTAGGGAAATAGCTCAACAATGGGGAGGCTGGGATTTGAACCCACTACCTGCCGGTGTTTAAACACGTGGGAAGCCAACTGAACAAAGTGGGAGTGTTGCCTTGGTGTGGATAAAAGCAATACAAAAAAGAAGGCAGAAGAGGAAAGGTAAAATAGTTTGGAGAAAATGGTGGGGCAGCTAGGATTCGAACACTGGTCTACAACCCGAAACTTGACGGCATAGACCAACGGAGTAATCGTCCCGCCTTGTTCATTTTTTGGCGAAAGAAATCCTTCTATATATAAAGTATAAATGGACGTTTGGATTTCATAGTTGGTCGTGATCAAACGGCTGTGGTAAAAAATAACGATGTGGATGCATTGCTGGACGGCACGGCATCGAAGAGGTTTCCTGCCGCTAGCGTGTTTCTGAAAGAGGGGAAGAAGAACTGTCGTTCTACTTCATTGATCTATAGGAGGAAGCAAAAAAAATAAAAAGCCCGTGCAAGCACGGGTACAACCACGACGTTCCGTTGCAACCCTAGCCAAAGCCAGATACTCCTCCGGCCACCGCCTGGAACACCACCTACAAAAGGAGGGAAAGCAGCCCCACCGCGAAACCTAGGGCAAAGGCCAAATAAGAGAGAGATACAGGGGAGGGAGAAAGGAAGCGACCACCAACACTCACACATCGACGAGCGATTCCTTAAAGTAAAAGACCCGGTGGAAACCCAAAGCGCATGAATGCCGACCATGACATCTCCCACAAGGTTGCAACAGTGAGGACCCCCCACCATCACAAAACCATTAGGGATTTTCATCCAGAGCAAGGTAAGGTTCGAAGGGTGGTGCCTCCAACGAGGGAACGACAACAAAAGTGATGCCATCACCATCCCGAAAGGGCAGGGATTTTGCCCAAGACCTGCCCTACTAGCGCAAAGGCAGAGGCCGCCGAAGTTCGATAGCATAGGACAACCGAGCCGCAGGCCGAAGACGCAAAGCCGGAGAACGAGCACGAATGCCGCCACCCCGACACGGAAGAAGCCGCCCACTCCATCTGACACCTCGTAGAAAGGGAGGGTCAAAACGGCGAGAACGGGACCAAGTCAGGAGACAGAGAATGGGGACGCCGCCAGAGAAAGGTCGCCAGCCAACATCGCCGGAGAGGGGCCACCACTCCTGGTGGTCTGCACGTAGGAAGCGAAGAAGAGTAGACACCATGCCACCCAGGCGGCGCTGGCGAGAGAGGAAGGGACGGCGCCGGAGCGGGAGCTGCTGCTATGTACGAGCGCCTGCAGCAACGCGCTACCGCCGAGCTCAGGAGGCAAACGCCGCTGCCAGAGCCTGCCTTATCCACTGGCCCGCTGCCGGAACCGGGCTGTCGCACATTGAAACCGGCACGAGCTCTGCCGCTAGGCAAAGGCAGGTGGGAAGGAGGAGGCTAAGGGGGAGACGGAGGAGCAGGGGGCCAATGGCGGCAGTAGCGCCAAGGTTTTTTGGGTGGGTTTGGCTGGGGCCAGGGGCGGACGCAGACAAAAGTAATAGGAAGGGCTGAAGTTCAGTTTAAGACCAAGTCTGAAGTTTAGCCCCTTTTTCCCTTCTATTTTACACTAAAAAATATAGCTAGGTCTAAGGTGGGGCTCCACTGTCATAGACAGCGTAGGTGGGGCTAGAGCCCCACCTGACCCGGTGCTGGGTCTACCCCTGGCTGGGGCCCTGCGTCTCCCTCGAGTCGCCCAGAGAGTGACGCAAGGGCCGAGTCGGTCTTGGCCGGGTGATCTTAAAACTGCCGCTAGCGCGTATATATATACACATATACACATTGCCGACTGTCGTGCAGATTGTTGAAGACTTGGACTTGTAAATGTAACTATGATTGAAACACTTGATCGATCCTCGATACTAGTGATCTAGTTTATCCGAGTGCTTGACTTTATCCTTTTTCATAAGAACGCTTCTGTCGACTGGTCCAGCCCCCGGGTGCCAGGATTCCGCGCTTGGCTTTGTCCCTATGCATCGACGGAGTAGCTAAACGTTGTCTTTGGCAAATACCAGCGCCATTACTCAAGAATTCTCATAACAACCGAATTTGATCGACACATGTAAAGAGAAAGCAAGCCCCTGACTTACTGCTCAACTGTTTACGGCTGAGTAGCAAGTCAGAAAAAAGGGACTAATTACACAATGCTGCTTGAATACAAGAGTTAAGGGTAAAAACGATGTAGCTGCTCGATGTTCCAGATATTGGGCACTTCATATTCGTCTTCACGCTGTAGCCGGTAAGCCCCGAGCGGGTCACCTCAGCGATCACATAGGGGCCTTCCCAAAGTGGGGAGAGTTTATGCTCGTGCTTCTAATTTCTTCTGAGGACCAGATCTCCGTTGGAGAACGCATGGCCCCGCACGTTACGCTGGTGGTAGCGATGCAAGCCCTGTTGGTACTTTGCCGATTGGATCAATGATGCTTTCCTGGCTTCCTCGAGTCGATCGAGGTCTTCGTATCTTGCTTCATCCGACTGATTATCGTCAAAGCCGGCGACCCGGGGGGACCGGAACTTCAATTCAGTCGGGAGGACCGCTTCTGAACCATAGACTAAGAAAAAGGGTGTCTGCCCGGTGGCTCGGCTTGGGGTTGTTCTAAGACCCCAGAGCACCGAGGGTAACTCCTTAACCCAGCGCGTAGCGTATGGCTTTAGGCGATCGAAGATTCTGGTTTTGAGCCCTTGTAATACCAATCCATTGGCACGTTCGACTTGCCCGTTGCTCCTCGGGTGGGCCACTGAGGCATAGCAGATCTTGATGCCCAGCTCCTCGCCCCAATCTTAAAATTCGCTGCTTTTGAATTGAACGCCATTGTCGGTGATGATGCGATTGGGTACGCCAAAACGCACAACGATGTCTCGGAAGAACTCGCGTGCTTTGGCCGTCGTTATTATAGCAGCCGGCTTGGCTTCAATCCACTTCGTAAACTTGTCGATGGCGGTGAAGAGATGGGTGAACCCGCCTTGCGCCCGCTTGAGGGGACCCACCATGTCGAGATTCCAGACGGCGAAGGGCCAAGAGATTGGAATTGTTTATAGATCCTGGGCTGGCATGTGAATTTGCCGCGCGAAGAACTGACACCCGTCACATCTGCGTACTACGTCTTCCGCATCTGTGACCGCGGTTGGCCAGAAGAATCCCTGTCGATAGGCTTTTCCCACCAGAGTGCTGGCCGCCGCGTGGTGCTCGCACTCCCCTGAGTTGATTTTGTTTAGTAAATCTCTGCCTTCTTGCTCTGATATACAACGCCTTAGTACCCCGGAACTGCTTTTTCTGAAAAGCTCGTCCCCGACTACCTTGCAGCTTTTGCTTCGGCGTGTAATGCACTCAGCGAGGCTTCGATCTTCGGGCAGCTCATCACGAAGAAGATAATCTAAGTAAGACTGCGTCCACCCGGGTAAATCGATAGTACCTCTGCATCGGGTTCTGGCTGCTTCTCTTGATCTTCTCCTGGTACAGAGGGTAGCTTGATAGACGGCGCACGCAATTCCTGGGCGAAAACACCAGTCGGGACCTGCGCCCGAGTGGATCCCATCCGCGCTAGCTCGTCTGCTGCTTCGTTGTCTCGGCGGAGCACGTGTGTCAGCTTCAGTCCGTCGAACTTGTCTTCTAGCTTTCGTACATCCTGGCAGTAAGCCGCCATGCTGTCACCTATACAAGACCACTCCTTTTGAACTTGATTGACCACGAGTTGGGAATCCCCGTGTACCAATAACCTCCTGACACCAAGCGATATGGCAATGCGTAACCCATGGAGGAGTGCCTCGTACTCGGCGGCGTTGTTGCTGACGGGAAACAGTATCTGGAGAACGTAGCGTAGCTTTTTTTCAGTCGGCGATATGAGCAAAATCCCAGCCCCCGCGCTATTGAGCATGAGGGAACCATCAAAGTACATTGTCCAGTACTCGAGATTCTCCTTTGTTGCTGGGGTCTGAGCCTCTGTCCACTCCGCGACGAAATCAGCCAATGCTTGAGATTTGATGGCTAGTCGAGGCCTGAACTTTATTTCAAAGGCTCCAAACTCAACTGCCCACTTTGCAATCCTCCCAGTGGCTTCTCGGTTATGGAGTATGTCTCCAAGCGGGAAAGAAGTGACCACCGAAATTTGATGCTCTTGGAAATAATGCTTGAGCTTCCGTGACGTGAGTAACACAGCATACAGAAGCTTTTGAACTTGTGGGTACCTTATTTTGGACTCGCCCAATACCTCGCTTACGAAGTAGACCGGACGCTGTACCTTCTGGAGGGAGCCTTCCTCATCTCGTCAACCACCAGGGCGCTGCTGATGACGTGGGTCGTGGCGCCGATGTAGAGTAAGAGGGGCTCCTGGGGCATGGGAGGGACCAACACCGGAGGCGTGGTGAGGAACCTCTTTAGATCTTCGAAGGCTTCCTGTGCTTCAACTGTCCACTGAAAGTCGTCTTGTCGACGTAAAAGCTTAAAGAAAGGCATGCCTCGCTCCCCGAGTCGGGAAACGAATCGGCTGAGTGCCACGATGCATCCAGTGAGCTTCTGCACATCCTTCTGATTGGTCGGGGGCTTCATCTTGATGATGGCGTTGACCTTCTTTGGATTGGCTTCGATTCCCCGGTTGGAGATGATGAATCCAAGTAGTTTACCAGTTGGAACCCCAAAAACGCACTTCTCGGGATTTAACTTCATCCGATATGCCCTTAGGCTCTCGAATGTCTCGGTCAGATCTGTTATGAGATCCCCTCTGGATTTTGTTTTTATGACGACGTCATCGACATATGCCTCCACGTTGCGTTCGAGCTGAGTGTGAAAACACCGCTGTATAGTGCGCTGATAAGTTGCACCAGCGTTTTTCAACCCGAATGGCATTGTGATATAGCAGAAAACACCAAAAGGCGTTGTCGGTATAATAAATATGGGGGTGTGAAGAGTCCGAAAGAAGACAAGGCGAGGGCCCCACATGTCAGGCGGGCGACCAAACCCCAGCGTGTGGGCGAGCCCCCCGAGCGCCGGGCGAGGGCCCCACACGTCAGGCGGGCGACCAGACCCAACGTGTGGGCGAGCCCCCCAAGCGCCGGGTGAGGGCCCCACACGTCAGGCGGGCGACCAGGCCCCAGCGTGTGGGCGAGCCCCCCAAGCGCTCGGGCGAGGGCCCCACACGTCAGGCGGGTGACCAGGCCCCAGCGTGTGGGCGAGCCCCCCAAGCGCTCGGGCGAGGGCCCCACACGTCAGGCGGGTGACCAGATCCCAGCGTGTGGGCGAGCCCCCAAGCGCCGGGCGAGGGCCGCACACGTCAGGCGGGCGATCAGGCCCCAGCGTGTGGGCGAGCTCCTCAGCGAGCGCGAGAGGTCCCTCACTGTCAGGGGGGCCCGCGTGGCAGGGAGCTGTGGACAACATGGACCCCGGGTATCCACACGGCGGGCCTAAAAGACCACCCGACAGGGGATGGACCAAGTCGGGTCGATAAGGACAGGTACCGCTCGGACTCTAGAAGACTTGCTCGGCAAGAAAAGACATGAAGATAGAAGCCTATCCCTAATTAATAGGGAAGGTATACTTGTAATCCCGGATAACTACGATAGAGATAGGAATCCTACCTCGTAACCGACTAGGACTCTTCCTTGTAATCCCACCCCCTCCACTATATAAAGGGGGCAGGGGGCCATAGTTCGGCAGGCCATCTTCATCGGCATCTGGAGAATCACACATCTACAGCTTGATCATCTCCCAGGTTGATCATCATCTTGTACACATATCCACCATATAATCCCAGAGCACAGGACGTAGGGTATTACCTCCTCCGTTGAGGGCCTGAACCTGTATAAATCCTTGTCTTGTGCTACCATCGAGTTTAGATCTTGCGCGCATCACCCCATATATAATCATTGCCGGCGGTGACCCCCCAATTAGTTACCAGTCGATAGTTGGCGCGCCAGGTAGGGGCAGCGTCAAGATCATCTTCGTCAAGCTCGATGGCATCGATCAACGGTGTCGCCGTCGTCTCCGCCCCCGGAGCCGACTGCGTCATCAACGGCTTCGGCGACTCCACTCCCCTGATTTGGATCAGATCCAATCTGGGGAGAACTACAACAACGCCTCCCACTTGGGTTGGGAAACGTCACGGCCATCTACTCATGAGTAGCACACCAACGGCACAATTCCCGACTCGGATACGGCAAGGCTCGAAGACAGATTCTGGACGTGATCTTGTTTCTTCAATTCCCGTTGATCCAGAAGGAACTTCGGGATGAGACTGGATGCGTTGGAAAGATAATTACGTTAGCTTTCCGTGAAGCCCAAGAACGCTGAAAACGGAGTTTGGATGTGTCCAGGACATCCGTTTGAAGGCAGGCTGCGTGGGAAGATCGCGAATCTCGGCCAAGTTCTTCGCCCCCGGAGCCGACTGCATCATCAACGACTTCGGCGAACTCCACTTCTCGGATTTGGATCAGATCCAATCTGGGGAGAACTACAACAACGCCTCCCGCTCGGATTGGGGAAAGCCACGGCCATCTACTCATGAGTAGTACGCCAACGGCTCAATTCCCGACTCGGATACGGCGACGGCTCGAAGACAGATTCTGGACGTCATCTTGTTTTTTCAATTTCCGTTGATCCAGAAGGAATTTCGGGATGAGACTAGATGCGTTTGAAAGATAATTTCGTCATCTTTTCGTGAAGCCTAAGAACGCTCAAAACAGAGTCCGGATGTGTCCGGGACGTCCGTTTGAAGGCAGGCTGCGCGGGATGGTCGCGAACCTCGGCGAGATCGTAAAACTCATCTGCGGAGGCTATGGCATGCGGGTATGCCGTGGCACACCTCCAAGGTTATTGAGAATCAGCAAGGAGCTACTCAAGACAATCGACGACCAACACTTCTTCCGGACTGACGGCAGGCATCGCGGCAGGCGCTTACCTCAGTGGGAATCCCAGTCTGGATCCTCCCAGCCACCCATCTCGCAAACGCACCGCTCGCGGCATCTCATCGGGCTGATCCGGTGCCGAACGAACCAATTGACAATGTCATAGCCATTCAAGCCATTCTAGGCGAGCTCCGCGATCTCGTACCCCATCGCTTGGTCCTCCGGTAGGGGCTCGCTGCGCACGAAGATCGGCGTGTCCGGTGCGGCCGGAGAGTACTCCAAGTCCGAACCTCCGCGATTCAGATAGAATCGCCGCCGGGCCCAACCATCAACTTTCGTCTTGACATCATATTCTGGGTATGTTCGGCTGCCCCGGGTCTAGCGCGTGGTAATATAGAAGACCCCGCCATTGCCCACGCGGTGGCCGACGGGCATCAGCTCGAACTACTGCGAGAAGAGACTTACCGAGGGTCGCGCCCCGCAGTACGCCTCGCACAAGTGTGCGAAGATGGACAAATTAATGTCGGACTACGAGGACAAATTCTCTGGCCGTAGCTCCATGAAGGGGAAGAAGTCACTCACGAACTGCGCCTCCGGCGCGCGGAACCCACAGACGACCGAGCTCTTGAAGCAGACCAGTTCGGTGGGCTTAGGCTCTGGTTCCCGGGCTGCGCGAGGAAGCCTCCAAGACCCCAGCCTCACGAAGCCGTCCCCCTCCAGCTCCACCATCCTCTCTCTCGCGAGAACGCTATCTCCAATGAGCACCATGGTAGCCGAGGCCGGATGCGGGAAGCAAGGAGGCGAAGAGCGAGATGGAAAGACGAAGACTAAGACAAAGGGGATGTTCTGCACTAGAAGTTCCCCCAAAACACAGCCTTATCAAGGAAGGCAACGGTCGAAGTGGGGATCGAGCGGACCGTACCCAGGCGTAACTGCCCCACTTTTCCGTCAAATCAAATTTAATGCTCGAGCTCTCGCCCCCAGCGGCTTCATGAAAACCCTGGCCAAGTCTCCCACGCGGCGCATAGGGGATTGGGCTTCTCTAAACCTCAGACCAGCTCGCCTCACGACCCGCTTGACGCTCGGGGCTAGCTGTTGGTGATTCGTAATTGGCCCACCCCGAGATGGGCCTTGCCCCGGATCCGTACCGACCTGCCACGCGTCGACGGAATCCAAAAGGCCATCCCTGGCCGTACCAAGAGAGATGTCTAGCCCGCCGGTACCATCCCCGGGCTTGACCAAAATGACCGTACCTCCCTCGGCCCTGACCGGGAGTGTTGCGCACCTCCCGGGCTATCCTTAGCCCGGGACAGGGCCCCAATAGCAGCTCGCCTGTCCCTCAGACAAGTGGCTATAGCTGTCGTGCCCCACCACACTTTCCTCGGCCTTGACCGAAAGGACTGTACCTCTCCAGGCCCTCAGTAGCCCAGGGAGAGCCGCGCAGGCAGTCCACCGTGTCGTTTGTCCCTCAGGCAGACGGCAACGGCTGCCGCGCTACGCGACGCCCCCAACGAGTGGCGCGAAGCTGGCTCCGACCAGTCAATGCCATATGGGGGATAAAGGGAAACTGCTTTCTCCCTGCGCGGGCTGCTCCCCCGTGTAAGCGCACCAAGACGAACACGTGTCCAGTACTAACCAGACAAGCTTCTCTTTGCAGGGCACAGATAGGACGGAGCCCGGGAATGAGACAAGGGCGCCGCCACTAAAGATGGACAAAGCAGAAATAGATTTCTATTTCCTTCACCTCTCATCTCATGCCCTCTTACTCTCACCGTACTACGGATCTATACCTAGATCCAAAGTCGCACTAGGCACCGTCCAGGAAGACCGCGCGGCTAGAGCCCCCGTGAGCTCGGCCGCCTCCTCATGCCATGGCATATGTGTAGTCCGCAATAGGATTCACCAAATCCTGGAATGATGGCAGAACTAGGAATGGTTGGGGGCAACCAGGAGAAAGTCTGGGAAGTATCAGCTGGTATGGTGATTGTGTAAGCTGGTTGGCTTTATGATCGGGGGATAGTCAATTCGTGTGTTAATTGTGTATAAGCTGGTATGGATTGAGGTGATTGCGTAAGCTGGTTGGGTTTATGATTGAGGGTTGGTCGATTTGTGTGTTGATTGTCGTGTATGGCTGGTAGTGGGGCTCGGGATGCATGATTAAGATGGAAACCTCCGATTTATTTATAACAAGACAAGTGTTAGTTAATGCCAGTTAGGTTCTTTCCAAAAGTCTTATAAACTTGGCTTTATGCAAATAAATTAACCCTCTCCTCCAAATAAAGCCTTCTACACTAAAACGCATTAAGGGAAGTGTTAACTAGCCAGCGTTTGAAAGACGCTGACCTAGCCTACTTACCTTCTTTAGACGGCAGGCATCGCTGCAGGCGCTTACCTCGGTGGGGATCCTAGTCTGGATCCTCCCAGCCGCCCATCTCGCTGACGCACCGCTCGCGGCGTCTCAGCGGGCTGATCCGGTGCCGAACGAAGCTATTGACAATGTCATAGCCCGTCAAGCCATTCTGGGCGAGCTCCGCGATCTTGTAGCCCATCGCTTGGTCCTCCGGTAGGGGCTCGCTGCGCACGAAGATTGGCATGCCCGGCGCGGCCGGAGAGTACTCCAAGTCCGAACCTCCGCGATTCAGATAGAACCGCCGTCGGGCCCAACCATCGACTTTCTTCTTGACCTCATATTCTGGGTATGTTCGGCTGGCCCAGGTCCAGCGCGTGGTAAGACAGAAGATCCCGCCATTGCCCACGCGGTGGCCGACGGGCTTCAGCTCGAAGTACTGCGAGAAGAGACTTACCGAGGGTCGCGCCCCGGAGTACGCCTCGCACAAGTGTGCGAAGATGGACAAATGAATGTCGGACTGCGAGGACAAATTCTCTAGCCGCAGCTCCGTGAAGGCGAAGAAGTCGCTCACGAACTGCGCCTCCGGCGCGTGGAACCCACAGACGGCCGAGCTCTCGAAGCAGACCAGTTCGATGGGCTCGGGCTCTGGCTCCCGAGCTGCGCTAGGAAGCCTCCAAGACCCCAGCCTCACGAAGCCGTCCCTCTCCAGCTCAGCCATCCTCTCTCTCGTGAGAACGCTATCTCCAATGAGCACCATGGTAGCCGAGGTCGGATGCGGGAAGCAAGGAGGCGAAGAGCGAGATGGAAAGACGAAGACTAAGACAAAGGGGATGTTCTGCACTAGAAGTTCCCCCAAAACATAGCCTTATCAAGGAAGGCAACGGTCAAAGTGCGGATCGTGGGGATCGTGCCCAAAGAGGCGTACAGGGGATTGGGCTTCTCTAAACCTAAGACCAGCTCGCCTCACGACCCGCTCGACGCTCGGGGGCTGGCTGTTGGTGATTCGTAATCGGCCCACCCCGAGATGGGCCTTGCCCCGGATCCGTACTGACCTGCCACGCGTCGAGGGAATCCGAAAGGCCATCCCTGGCCGTACCAAGAGAGACGTCTAGCCCACCGGTACCATCCCCGGGCTTGACCAAAACGACCGCACCTCCCTCGGGCCTGGCCGGGAGTGTTGCGCACCTCCTGGGCTATCCTTAGCCCAGGAGAGGGCCCCAATAGCAGCTCGCCTATCCCTCAGACAAGTGGCTATAGCTGTCATGCCCCACCACGCTTTCCTCGGCATTGACCGAAAGGACTGTACCTCTCCAGGGCCTCAGTAGCCCAGGGGAGAGCCGCGCAGGCAGTCCACCGTGTCGTTTGTCCCTTAGGCAGACGGCAACGGCTGCCGCGCTACGCGACACCCCAAACGGGTGGCGCGAAGCTGGCTCCGACCAGTCAATGCCATATAGGGGATAAAGGGAAAGTGCTTTCTCCCTGCGCAGGCTGCTCCCCCGTGTAAGCGCACCAAGACGAACACATGTCCAGTACTAACTAGACAAGCTTCTCTTTGCAGGCCACAGATAGAACGGAGCCCAGGAACGAGACAAGGGCGCGGCCACTAAAGATGGACAAAGCAGAAATAGGTTTGTATTTCCTTCGCCTCTCCTCTCATGCCCTCTTACTCTCACCGTACGACGGATCTTTACCCAGATCCAAAGTCGCACCAGGCACCGTCCGGGAAGACCGCGCGGCCAAAGCCCCCGTGAGCTCGGCCGCCGCCCCGGGCTGCTGGGAAGGGTTGTCGTTGGGGCTCACTCCAACTAGAAATTCGTCTGCCGATCCGTGGACACGCTGCCCTCAGTAGGAGCGTTTCCTAGACACCGACAGCTGGCGTCCACCGTGGGGCCCATGAGCATCCCTCAGCAGTTCGCTCCCTCGAACATGCCTGAGGTTTCGAGCAATGATGAGGTCCTGGACCTTGAGTTCGATGAGTGCGATGATCTGGACGACCTGGGTCCATCGTACGAGGGCTGGTGGGAGCATTACCTCGCCGAAGCTGGAGCTGACGAGATGGAGGTTAACGCCTGTCTTGATTCAGGGGCAGAGCTTCGTCCCGAAGAATCGCTCCTCGAGCTGAACCGCGAAACTCCCATGGAGTTCGAGCCGCTTGGCGATTCCGCCTCCGCGGGCGACACCGGGACGTTTCCCGCGGCCTCGCACACGTCTCGCTGCGTCTTCGCAGCCTTGGCCGATGATGACGCCAGGAACGTGGAGGCCCAGGAGCTGCAGCGCCGCCGAGCTGTGGCCCGGGACTTCTTCCGCAACTCCGTCCGCCGCGCCATGGTTGAGGTTATGCTATTACATGTCATGCATGTGCTGATCTGCTAATTACATGGAGATAGATTATATCCTCAAGAAGTTCCTTGGAGCTCAAGGCGCGTATAACCCGAGTGGTCTCCATCTTTAGCTGGCCGACTTAGATCGCCCCCTATCTGCTCCCTCATGGGCCATCTAGAGGATACCCGGGGCCCATACAGTCCACAGTATGTGTCCATAGTTCACCTGCGGACAAACTAATGTTCATCTATTTGCACGTTATAGTATTTTGTAATACCAGCATCTTGACGCAGGCGAGAAACTATTTGCGCACCATGACTAATCTACTGCATGACACTGATGTTAGGAGGCACTACTACCGGACAGCACATTACTATTGGGCCGAAATAGGCTGCATTGTTAGCTTTCGATCCAGCGATAAATATATAGCTGTGATGAAGGGTCACTATTATTGTCGGGACAGAAACTGGTAGTGGTAAGTACTCATCAATACTGGTTGGTTGCAAGCGCCAACAGTAATTACGTAATATCACCACCGCCATGTAGAATGAGCCGGCAATGACAATTCATTATATGCGCTAGCTCGTTATCTTAACCCCACAATGCTAGCTTGTTATCACTGCCAGCACTGGCCATGAGCCGGCAGTGATGTCCACCCTCTAAATAAACCAGTGGACAACCAATTACTAGGATTTAATACATAAATACAAATAGTCCTCATATTCCAATAACAAGTTTAATATATAATTCACATATTGTTGTCCTCGTATATATGATACAACCACATCCTTCACATACATGTATATATCAAGCTCAAAATCAAAACTACCGATGTAAATTTAAGACTACCAGTGTAAATATGATACAACCACATCACTCACATATATCAAGATTAGAATCAAATGGAGTTCAAACTACAAATGATGTTAAGTTTTCAAATTGACAGTTTATTCTTTACTCATTCCCTTCATAGAATCTAGCCCTTTTAGATATATAGTAATATCTTCTGGTTGTATCAATATTCTTTACTCGCCTTTTGGGTGGATGACCTTTGTGAGGATGAACCAGCGAGGTGTTCTGCAATACCTCTGATTGATGGTAATGTAGAGCCCTTCTAGGTAGATTTAAGTGCTATCATAAGAAAAATGGGAAGAATGAGTTGTTGAACAATTTGAGATTTACAAAAACGTATAACCTACAAGGCAAAACAAACCTTGGC
>SPJY01013647.1:2451762-2469840 GCA_005191435.1 Raddia distichophylla
GCTTGATGAACTCACGAAGAGTCTCGTTCTTGCGCCTATGTAGCTGTCCAATCTCCTATCTCCCCGTGGGTCTTTCATAGGTCCCTTGAAAATTGACGATGAACTGCTCCTGGAGGTCGTCCCAAGACTCGATAGAGTTCTCCGGGAGTCCCGTTAGCCAGGTCTGGGCGGTTGGGGTCAAAGCGACCGGCAAGTAGTTTGCCATGACGTTCTGATCGCCTCCTGCCGCGCTGACTGCTAAGCCGTAAACCTGCAGCCAGTTCTTTGGGTCCCTCTCGCCATCGAACTTGTCGATGCCTTTGAGGTTGAAACCATCCGGCCAAACCACTCGGCGAAGATCCGGGGTGAAGACCCGAATCCCCTCCAACGGTCGTGGCCGCCTCCGCCTCGGGGTTCTGCTGCGATGCTCCCGGCGCGGGTCTTGGCGCTGCTCGTGACGGTGGTCGCGCCGACTGGTGGTGCTCTCGGCTTGGTCATCGTTGCGGCGGCTATGATGGCCAAGAGAGTTCCGCTCGCCGTTGCCGCACTCCCGTCGCTTGGCTTCAATGTCTTGACGAAGATCGCGGGCTGGCGATTGGTGGGAACTGCCAGCTGCAAGGGTGAGAGCCCGATTCCGATTGCGCGTAGAACGGCTGCGAGCCGAAGCAGTTGGAGCGGGGATCGCCTCGTTTTGCTGAATGGCGGCCATCTCTACCATAGCCGTCGGGAAGTTGCGGCGCGATTGTCTCAAGGAGAGTCTTCGATGCGATGACGTTTGCCTGGGGTGTCGTGTAGACGTCCTAATCCGTTAGTTTCACCGCGCGAAGTTCGTTCTGGACGTCACGGCCACGGGCGCGAACCTGTTGTATGCGATCTCGGTTCTCCGGTTGGCGAGGATCTGGGTTCGCGCCAGTGTCAGTGGCGGTCTCCTCATATGCGACAATCGAAGAAGAAGAGTGATGATCCCCCGCGCCTAGGACAAAAACCTCTCGGTAGTTACGAATCTCAGCGCTCCCGTCAGATTCAGAGTTGGAGACGGAGAGGCTGACTTGTTCACTCTGTCCAATGGGTTGGCCACCGTCGATGACACCCACGAACATGGATGGATCTGATCCGAGTGGATCTGGTGCACTCGCCGACTGGTTATCTCTCATCCAAATCTCAGATGAGATCCGTGCGGAGGCCGCAGCTATCTCCTATCCGAATAGCCGAGGAATCCTGTGCGAGAGCTGCGACGGAATCCTCGAGTCCGAAGGGGAATCCAGCCGAGGGCGATGAGTTGTTGTTGGGCGGAATACAATCCAGGCCCCAACGGTTGAGCCTGCCGAGTCCTTTTTCGTCTTCCTCAGGAGGAGATGCGAAGGCGAACAGCGAGGGGGTCAATCCGCGGAAGACGCTTGCTAGATTCTCCAAGCCGAAAGGCAATGGGTCACACTGATCGCGCGCGCCTCGATGCGGGGGAATCTCTCGAGGGGGAGAGAGGTGAAGATTGCCGATGCCGTCGGGGATGAAATCCAGGGTGCCAAAACGAAGAGACTCTCCTAGCCTCATGGCGACGTACGGCAATCTCAGAGAAGCCATCTGACTTGAGAGACGATCTTGACGCTGCCCCCTACCTGGCGCGCCAACTGTCGACTGGTGACTAACTGGGGGGTCACCGCCGGCAATGAATTTATACGAGGGGATGCTAATCAAGAACTAAGTCAAATGGTAACACAAGACAGGGTTATACAGGTTCAGGCCCTCAACGGAGGAGGTAATACCCTACTTCCTGTGTTCTGGGATTATATGGTGGATCAAGATACGGGATGCAAGATGATGCTATGATGATCTGTTATCTCAAGCCGATGGCCTCCATCCCCTCCCTTTGTATAGTGTAGGGGGGAATAGAGTTACAGGATAGCACGTGGTGCACGGTAACTAATTCCGTTATGCTGTTACATGTCATGCATGCGTTGATCTACTAATTACATGGAGATAGATCATATCCTCGGATGAACTCTCTTGCCTATGGCCACCACCCCCTCCCTTTTATATAGTACAGGGGGATGGAGTTGCAAGGTAGCACGTGATTCACGGTACCTGATCTTGTTATGTCGTTACATGTCATGCATGTGCCGATCTCCTAATTACATGGAGATAGATTATATCCTCAGGAACTTCCTTGGAGTTCAATGCACGTGTAACCCGAGTGGTCTCTATCCTTAATCGGCCAACTTGGATTACCCCTCATCTGCTCCCTTATGCGCCTTCTAGAGGATACCCGGGGCCCAAGTAGTCCACAATGAATAACTTCCAATCAAATTAACCTATTAGGCATGTCCACGATGGGTTGAAAGTCCTGTTGCTGTTTTCTTTTCGAGTCTAAGACAATGACTTGCTATGCAGTGACTACGTAGACATCACCATAGCCTGTTAACGCATGAATACATCGTGCATGTTGCTAAGTAAAGATTATAACTTCAAGGTCTATGTCTACGTACTTAAAATTGTGGGTAAAAGTATGAAGTTCTTCTTATCTTGTTTGAGCATGGCATTGAATGCATATTCCTCGATTTAGTGAGCATTGTTCTCAGCAAGCACCTCATTTATGAGCTTTGGGACGAGAAATCCTACAGTAAAATCAGCTCGTTCTTACATGTCAAAGCCACGATTCTACAAAAGAGGTAGTTTAATGCTCCATCCTATGATACAAGATTGCATGCCGTAAGATATATGCAATTCCGCAATTACTGATTACAGTACCACCTCAATTGTATGTTGATGGCGTCTTTGTGGTACACTTGATACAATTTTACACGATACGGTGCTCGATCTTCTAACCGGTAGATGGTAAATCGATTGGTGAAGAACTCAAAGGAGATGATCCAGCTTCTGATCAGAATTGACCAAACCCTGCAATCGCAACACCACCGTCTCCGTTCATTATCAACCATCCGCTAGCACAGTCGATCTCACCACGAAGGTTAGCTCTGCAAGCGGATAGACAACATGAGCAAGAGCGAAGAAGATGCAACTAAAATTCCGAATAAACTAAACTACTATAAATTTTTAAATTGAATATGTTTCTTTTTTTATTTCCTTGTACTTCTTTATAATTTATTATTGCTCCACTTCTTGACAGGCATGTAGTTTAAAATCATTCTTGTGTTTGTTATAAAAGCTCTGTCCATCATTAATGATATAGTAAACGATTATCGATTTACTCGACAGCTAGGAAACACGAATAACTTCCAATCAAATTGACCTATTTGGCATGTTGACGATGGGTTGAATGTCTTGTTGATGTTTTCTTTCGGTGTCGAAGACAATGACTTGCTATACAGTGACTGCGCAGACATCACCATAGCCTGTTAGCCCATAGCCTGTCAGTTCTTGCATACATCGTGTATGTTGCTAAGTAAAGATTATAACTTCAAGGTCTATGTCCACATACTTAAAATTGCGGGTAAAAGTCTGAAGTTCTTCTTATCTTGTTTGAGCATGGCATTGAATGCATATTCCTCGATTTAGTTAGCATTGTTCTCAGCAAGCACCTCATTTATGAGCTTTGGGTTGAGAAATCCTACTGTAAAATGAGTTCGTTCTTGCATGTCAAAGCCACGATTCTACAAAAGAGGTAGTTAAATGTTCCATCCTATGATACAAGATTGCATGCCGTAAGATATATGCAATTCCGCAATTACTGATTACAGTACCACATCAATTGTATGTTGATGGCGTCTTTGTGGTACACTTGATACAATTTTACACGATACGGTGCTCGATCTTCTAACAGGTAGATGGTAAATCGATTGGTGAAGAACTCAAAGCAGATGATCCAGCTTCTGATCAGAATTGACCAAACCCTAAAATCGCAACACCACCGTCTCCGTTTATTATCAACCATCCGCTAGCACAGTCGACCTCACCACGAAGGTTAGCTCTACAAGCGAATAGACAACATGGGCAAGAGCAAAGAAGATGCAACTAAAATTGCGAATAAACTAAACTACTATAAATTTGTAAATTGAATATGTTTCTTTTTTTATTTCCTGGTACTTCTTTATAATTTATTATTGCTCCACTTCTTGTGCGATAGAACTAGGAAAAGCTACGGGAGAGAAGAGATATATATTCTCAGAGATCATCTAGACCAAGATTTGTACCAAGACATGGCTGTTCAGAGCACTGACAACATCTTGAGAAAACACTTCGTATTGGGCCAAGGCGGGATAGTATACATAATAACCCTAGTTTTTCAGATTTTTGTATCATAAATTTGCATAGCAACATATTAAATACAACTTACTTGCTTAAACTTTAATCAAAACCACCCTGTTCCTTGCTAAAAAAAGTATTAGTTTTTCCATGGTATAGCAAGATAACATAGCACACATAAATGGCGTTGCAATTGGCTAGAGAATTTTGACCGGGACGAGAAATTTGGCAGCAAGGGAAGGTGGACTTTAGTTCGTACGGTCACACAAAAGAAGTACCAGAACCATTCATTGTAGAGAGAGAAAAGATGATATCTATATATGGATTACGCATGCTATGATTATATATAGCATAACTATACATAGAGGGAAGAAAGGGGCAATGAATTTACCAAGCTAATTAAGGGAGGTTTCCTACAATATTATCTATTAATGGTCTGGTTAAAATTAGAAGAATAAGATCTATTTAAATTGGTCACAACGCTACACCTCTCTCAAGGTAAAGATTTGCGACACAACTTGTCAGATCGAATGATCCATATCGACCATAGTTGCCAGACAGGCCGAGCAACCATGAACATGACCATTGTCGTCCTCTTGCTTATCCTCACTTCCACTTTTGGCACATCCACATGTGCAACTAAAGGTGTAGACACAAAGCCGCCGGTACCTGCTGCGGCCGACGCGAGCAAGCCTCCATCGACGGCCACCATGGAGTTCCTTCGTGCCCGCTGCAACACCATACATTTATTCTCGGATTATTGTTATGAATCGCTCCTCCCACACGCAGAGTCCATCCAAGGTAGCAACATCAAATTAGCCCGAACCGCTACCACCATCTTCGTCATCCAGCTTCGTGCCTCACTACGTGAGATGCGTAGCTCCAACAGCACGACCCCTGACGACAACACTAGTGCTTGCATTGAGTACATCCAAGAAGCCACCCATGGTGATAAGGAGGCACTGGCTAGTATCAGCCGCCTTACCACGGGTGAAAAGATGAGCAAACAAGATCTGGAGGATGTAAAGAAATGGATCAGTAATGCTGTGGGCCAGATTGAAACATGTACTATGAATCTCAGGGATGATGGACCGAGTTTGCCTTTGACGAACCAACACTTGGCGCAGTCCCTTTATGTCGCTAAGGGTTTTGTGGACGCCATTGTGGTGTGAAGCTAGCCACCTGCCCACCTATGGAAAAAGCATTCACTGGTTTATGTATTCTTAATCATTTCACTTGCAACATTTATGTAACATTATGCTATGTATATTTTTCTACTATTCCAATTCATGTTCTTTGTAATCAACTCAAGCTTAAAATCGTATTATAACCAACTGCAAGAATTTACTATTTTTATGCGAAGTGAAACACTCGCGTTGACACTGTGTATCACTTTTTAAATAATTTCACCGATTATTTTCAATGTTCTTAAAATGAATTTTTAATATTTTTGTGAGGACATTTTTGAGAACCCTCAATTTCTCGTACTATGATCAATTGTAACTTTTTAGTCATAGAGAACAAGGTATGTGTCCACAGTTCACCTGCGGACAAACTAATGTTCATTGTAACTTTGCACTGGCCATGAGCCGGCAGTGATGTCTACCCTCTAAATAAACCAGTGGACAACCAATTACCAGGATTTAATACATAAATACAAATAGTCCTCATATTCCAATAACAAGTTTAATACATAATTCACATATTGTTGTCCTCGTATATATGATACAACCACATCCTTCACATACATATATCAAGCTCAAATTCAAAACTATCGGTGTAAATTTAAGACTACCAGTGTAAATATGATACAACCACATCACTCACATATATCAAGATTAGAAGCAAATGGAGTTCAAATTACATCCGACATGCTAGCTACT
Source organism: Raddia distichophylla (assembly GCA_005191435.1). Lineage (NCBI taxonomy): Eukaryota > Viridiplantae > Streptophyta > Magnoliopsida > Poales > Poaceae > Raddia > Raddia distichophylla. Next base: position 2,457,825 of record SPJY01013647.1, read on the forward strand.
GTTTTGGGTGTTTACTTTCTGCAATTTTGTTGTATTCGCCTATTCACCCCCCTCTTGGCGGCATATCAATCCTTTCAATTGGTATCAGAGCCTAACCTCCTGTTTTAAGCTTAAAATCTTGGAGAATTATGCCGAACAACGACAAAGACGATACAGAGATTGGGACTTGAAGTGAAGGCAGCAAAAGAGCTGTTATTCCTTATGTTTATCCTGATGCAACATCCTCATCTCATGTCTCTATTCCAACTGAGCGTGCGTCTCACTTTGATGGAACATACTACCCACAATGGAGACATAAGACGAAGATGTATCTAATGTCTATTCATCCCTCTATTTGGAGAATTGTAGAAACAGGTTTCAGGCCCAAGGACCTGAAAATCTCACCATTGATGAGAAAAGGGACTCCTTCTGCAACTATCAAGCCGTCAATCCTTCGTTTGGTGCATTGAGCCTAAGTGAATTTAATCGGGTGGACGGATTTGAAGAAGCCAAAATAATTTGTGATACCTTCAGTTGTGCATGAAGGTACATCAAGTGTGAGGGAGACAAAGATTGAACTCATCAATGAAAAGTTAGGAAGGTTTATCCTAGAAAAAGGAGAAGACTGCAAGATAATGTTTGATTGGCTCATGATTTTAGTGAATGAGACCAAGGGACTAGGATGCAAGTCACTCAGTGATTATGAGGTTGTCAAGATACTACTCCGAGTTATCACTCCAACCAATCACCATTTAGTTCAAATGATCCGAGATAGAGACAACTATCACACAATCACTCCACATAAAGTGCTTGGAAGAATCCTTAGTGATGAGTTGATGGACCGAGAGGCTTCGGACATTAAAGAAATGGCTCAATCTAGCAAAAAGAAGAGCATAGTTTTGAAGGCAAGCAATGTATCAAAGTCAAAAGATCATGGGCATGTTTGGTTCATAGCCGTCACTGGCCATGCCAATATATTGGCATGCCATCTCTTTTGGCTAGAGTTTGGTTTGAAACCATTGATTGGCTTGCCAACGAGAAAACTGACCTTGCCAAATGTTTTCAACACGGTTCGACGCCAAGGCGCGGGCGCGCCATTGCGCCTTTGCGCCAACAGCATGGCCCCAGTGCCAGAGAGACAACCAGCCAGCGACTAGTTAGCAGCAAAGTCAGTAAACGTACGATTGATTTTGATTGATTTTGTTTTCTCATTTTTGTATATATTTCAAACAGTGTCCAAATTTCATGAAATAAATTTTATAATTCATACGAAATCATAATCAACCCATTTTTATAATTTTTATATTTTTTGGATTTTGGTGATTTATCTATTTTCTTTGCATTTTAAAATTCATTCGTAATTATAATTTTAAATTTTTTTATAATTTTATATTTCAAACGGTGTATAAATTGCATGAAACTAGAATCATAATCAAACCATTTTTCTATATTTGAATAATACTAATTGGCACATTTCATTGGTAACAAACTAAACAACTACCAATTCTCTTATTAGATTTGGCATGTTTTGTTGGATACAATCCAAATGACCAAAATTTGCAATCAAATTGGTCATGCCCTGGAATGGCATGACCAACTAATTGGCATGGCCATCCAAGGCCATGAACCAAACAGCCCCGATATCTCAAGAAGTGATGAAGATGAAGGGCAAATGAATATGGAAGAGATGGCATTCTTTGTGAGGAGGTTCAATAAATACCTCAAAAATAATGGCTATAATAGCAAAGGTGAGAAAGATTCCAGGAAAACCAAATCATCAAGGAACTCAAAGAGAAGATGCTATGAATGTGGAGAAACCGGGCACTTTATTGCCGATTGTCCACACAAGAAGGATAAGAATAAGGAAGAAAAGAAGAAAGAAAAGAATTACAAGAAGGACAAGGAGAAGAGAAAGAGAAACAAGAGGACTTCTAGAGGTGAAACTCACATTGGTGAGGAGTAAAAATCCGATTCCGACTCCGACTCCGACTCCGAGTCCGAAGATGAGAATATTGCATGCATTGGAATGGCTATTCCAAAACCGACTTCATCACTATTTGGTGAATTGACTGATGATGATGATGATGATGATGATGATACTTCAATGTGTTTCATGGCCTAGGGCCCTAGGGTATCATCAAAATCTTCTAAATCTCTAGTTAATTTTTATACTAATGATAGTAGTGATGATGATGATGATATGAGCAATGCTATCTTGGTCAAGATGATGAAGAAGTTTGGTATGGGTAAGTTGACTGAGCTCATGGAGAGGGTTGAGCAAAAAGATGAACTATTTGAGAAAGGAGAAGACTTACTCATCCTTGAAAATAAGAGAAACCTGCAACTTGAGAAGTAACTTGCATTGGGAAAGAAGAGAGTTGAGGAGATGACCAAAAAATTTTCTGAGGTTAAATCCAAATCACGCTCTCTTGAGATTAACAATGCTTCACTTAAAGAACTCATTTATGCAAAGAAAACACATAAGACTCTTATGGTAAAGTTTGATGATCTTTTGCAGAGCAACTCTAATCTTCCTAATGCAACTTGTGACTCATCTCCCTCCACGAGCAACGGTTGTGTAAGACGCTATAATGTTGATGTGAATGCTTGTGCAACTAATTTTGCTACTTTGCAAGACCTTTCTAGTGAGAATTAAAAGTTAAAGGGTCTTCTTGAGGATGGTATTCAAATATCTTATAAGTCGAGTAAGGGACTTGATGAGATTTTAGATAAGAGAAGAGGAAACTTCAAGAAGCCAGACTTGGCTATGTTCCACCAAAGGGTAAGAAGGCATACATTGTGGTGGCTCCGGTCAATAGACCAATTCACTACGTGAGAGAGCAAAGCTCAAAGGTTCACGTTTCTCACTCTACTTTTATGCCTCTTCATAAACTCAAGCCGAACCTCCAACAACTATTAAAGAAGATAAAAATGATAAATCTAAAGAGAAGTCAAATGAAAGTGATGATGAAGATCCAACACTGCAGGGTTGAGGACCCCTTGCAGTATGAAAAGAAGGAAGGCACTGATCAAAGATTCTGGAACTTCTTTCATCAAGATTTCTATGATGTTGCCTTTGTTCGAAAGAAGAACCTAGTCATGAGGATGCAATTCATTGATTGGGAAGGAATGGCACTGTCAGACAATCCAGTCATTAATGAAATGATCTCTGCCTTCAAATCCATGGGGTTGACCAACATCATGAGTTTCCAACATGACTGGAATGAAGTGGCCTGCCAGTTTTATGCTACGTTGTATTTCTCTAGCAACGTCTCTTGCGACGTCTTCTGGTTCATATGCGATGGAGTGTTTTATCACTTCTCGAAGACAGAGTTTGGAAACCACCTAAAGCTGCCCACCAGAGGTAACATGGAGCAGATCCATAATATGGATGCTCTGAAGAATCATGAGCTGAACTTCTTGTATGACGGACCTATTCCCTCTAAGGCTGGAGCTATAGACAGTATGAAGCCATTCTATCAAGTGCTCAATCGCCTTCTCCGCAAGACTCTCTCTCCCAATGAAGGTGACGCCTCAGGCGTCCTATCATACTCTCGCAACCTCCTTTGAAAATTGGTTCGCAAGAGCGTCCCTTTGATGTGCTGGATTTCATTTGGGATGAGATCAAAGTCAGTGCATGTGACCCAAAGAGGAGCTGCCCATATGCCCCATTTCTGATGAGCATGATCATCCATGTCACTGGTCTCAAATTTGTGATGGATATGAAGCACGCCCCATATCTTATAACCACTCATGGACTGGCTTCTCCTAGTAGTGCCTCCGTGACCCCACCCATGAGGGCTGCTGCTCCTCGTGATAGAGTGGGCCCTTCTTCATCAAGGTCTATCCCGTCGTCCTCTGGTGGTTCCATCAAGAAAATGCTCAAATCCATCTTCTGTATGTGACTCAAGACAAATGAAAGGGTCAAGGACACTATTGTGCGTCTAGGCGACAATCGCAAACACCTTCAAGACATCAAGAAACATCTTGGCCTGCCTTTGTCGTCTGATGATTCCGAGTCTCCTAACACCTCTATTGATACCTACACTAGAGGGTTGTTCGGGATTCATCCATCCGGTGGCGGCAACGGCGATGATGATGGTGGTGAAGATGACATCACTGGTGGTCATGGTGGTGATGACTCCAGCAGCAGCGATCCGGAGTGGATTGAGTAGTCTCTATCTCTTTTTGGCGTCTTGATGCCAAAGGGGGAGAAAAGTATATCTATCATTTATCTATCTATTCTTCTTAGATTCCTCTATGTGAAACTCGGATGCCTAATTATGTTTACGTGGAAAACTATGTTTTAAACTTAAGTGTTAGACTATGTGTTAATCAATGTGTGGATGAATGTGGTGATGAACTGATGAAATGGTGGTTGTTTAGTAACTTAATGCTTTTGTGTGATATATCCTGTCATATTGCATTTAGTGCTTGTTGCCAAGATAGAGGTGCGGCTCTTGTTCTTATTCTTTGCATAATTTCAGGGGGAGCTCTCAGCTATAATCTTGTTTACAATTCTTGTATTTATAATCTCGTGTGAGCTATAATTGTTGTCATCAATACACACAAAAGGGGGAGATTGAAAGTGCATCTAGGCCCCAAGTAAGTTTTGTTGATTTATGATTAACAATTTATAGGACTAATGCTTTTAATGATGAGATATACACAGGTTAAAAGTGGTGGAGTAACCCTCAAATTTTTATAGATTGAAGATGGCATCAAGACTCTATTTAGTCGCAAATCGTAAATCTTTATTTCTTAAGTCTAGGCTTGCCGTACTATAAAGGGGGATGCTACGGAGAAGCATATAAAGGTTCCTAAGTTCTCAAAGTAGGTATCTCGAAGTTCGTGTGAGTTTTCCACTCAAAATACCCTATTTACAGAACCTACCCCTTCGGAACATCCGATGGTAGACCCAGTCTACATGCTACCAGCACAATCCAGAAAGCACCCTATCGGAACATCCAATGTACATCGAAACATCCTATGCACGTCAAAACATCTGATGTGGGTCAGAACATCCGTCGTGAGATTCTCTGCAGCAATGGCCATATTTCAAAATCCTCTATTTAAAGCTCTCCTCCACCACCTGCCAAAGGTTACACACTCTGATTTGACTGAGAGTTTGAACCTAATACTCCTTTCTTCATCAGCTCTCAAGAACACAAGCCTTTTTCTCTCTTGTTCATCTTGTGAGATCTAGATCTAGAGAGATCAAGACACCCAAAGTGCTCCACGAATTAGAGGCATCAAACTCTTGGAGGCTTGAAGGGCTCCTAGACGGCTAGGTGTCGTCGGTGAGCCGTCGAACTTTGTGTGCTATGCCTCCGGAGTTTGTGAAGGTGCGATTCCACCTCCATAAGGAAAAGGATTCATCTAGTGAACACCGGTGAGTGCTGTTATGCAACGCCGAGAGGGGATTAGGGTCTTGGTGATCCGGGCTTTGTATCTTCCCTAACGGTGAGTAGGATCTCCCTTCAAAGATCCGAACATCAGTAAACAAAAGTCGCCGTTTCTTCGTCTTGATCTTGAGTATCTATTTTACTATTGGTTTTTAACTTGTTCTGAATATTCTTGAGTAGATCTAAACTTTGTTTTGCGAAAAATCAATTTTTACTACAGGTTTACGACGATTCCAGATCAACCAGGATCGGAACATCCGACGTACATCGGAACATCTGACGCAGATCAGAACATCCGACCCAAATCAGACATCCGACGCAAGGTGTACTGGACTAGATCGGAACATCCGATCTACATCGGAACATCCGACGTGCTAGTTACTGTTTTGGGTGTTTACTTTCCGCAATTTTGTTTTATTCTTCTGTTCACCCCCTCTAGGCGGCATATCGATCCTTTCAGTTTTATCATTCAGATACCACCTAAATCCTACTTTACATGTTATAAGGGGCTCACGTCCAATGGGAATCCTACTCCAAAAACCGTCATGAGAAATGCTTAAAGGAGTTGTACCGCCTTCTGCAAGCCTCGGAAGTTCATGGATTTTTACTTCATCAAGTGCCTTCTACGACTTCGTTCATGAGCAAAAAAGGGCCTACACCATGGGCGCTACCTACGCATTCGACCATGAGCCACCTTGCACCATGAGCGCTTACTACGGCTCGACTACAAGCCTACGCCTTCAGCCATGAGCCGCCCAACGCCATGAGCGCCAACTATGGCTCGGCTACAAGCCTCTGCCCTTGGTACGCTATAAAAGGGCCGCCAGCTATACACTGCGAAAGACGAGTACAGTTACCACTTAGCAAAACTTAGCTTGAGATATGGTACGCCCCATGATGGGCCGATTTTCGGTCATCGCGACAAACAGGATTTGGGTACCTATCAAACTAATTTGAAAACCAAATTCTTCTTATGGTATGCCCCATGATTGGGCCGACTGTTGGTTACCGCACAAGTCGGAACTGGATATCATGAGTGGATTCTGGATTAGGGTAGGGTATGCTATGAAGAGGGCTGTCAGCTATATACCGCGATAGACGGGTACGTGTACCACTCGGCTAAACCCAATCTAGACAACGGTACGCCATATGACGAGTCGACTGCCAGTATCCAAAAAATTGGACTAGGTATCACTCGGAAATTCTAAACCATGGAGCTATGTTAAGTCCTAAACAATCTCCTTGCATACAACGAAGAACACGGTGTGAAGAAGAAACTAGTCGAGAAGCGATGCCAAGAACTGGAAGCACTTGACGTGAAGCATGACTAGGTTCGAGTGCGACCAGAAAGGCAGCAACTCGATTGTAAAGAACTCGTGGGCTACTGTGGAATACATGGACCAGAAAGGCAGCAACTCGATTGTAAAGAACTCGTGGGCTACTCGTGGGCTGCGAGGACTACCCAACAGGAGGTGGGCCGAGCCGGCTACATGCGCAAAAGCAACACCCTGCTTGCCAGCAAACCTTGTGCGGCAAGTAAAAGATAAAGATAGAAGTTTATCCCAAATAGGGAAGATATGATTGTAATACCGGATAAGTACGTATCCGACAAGAAATGATACAGATAGGAATCCTACCTCATAACTGATTAGGACTTTACTTTGTAACTCTGTCCCCCCACTATATAGGGCAGGCAGGGGACCTTGGTTCAGGATCCATCTAAGCAGATGGCACCACTGTGTAGAGCTCATCAAGACGGTCAAGAAGAATATATGGATCGCTAGTTTTCATGAAGAAACGACAAAGATAAGGCTCACCAAATGGTATACATAATAACCCTAGTTTTTACAATTTTTATCATAAATTTGCATTGCAACTTATTAAATACAATTTACTTTCTTCAACTTTATTCAAAGCCACCCATTTCCTTGCTAAAAACTATTAATTTTTCTATGGTATAGCAAGATAACATAACACACTTAAATGACGTTGCACCTGGCTAGAGAATTTGGACCGAGACAAGAAATTTGGTGGCAAAGGAAGGTGGGCTTTATTGCGTACGGTCACACCAAAGATGTACTAGAACCATTCATTGTAGATAGAAATTAGAAGAAATCTATATATGGATTATGCCTTCTATGATTATATATAGAATAACTATGCATAGAGGGAAGAAAGGTCCAGCGAACTTACCTAGCTAAATAAGAGAGGTTTCCTACAATATTACATATTAATGGTCAGGTTAACTTTAGAAGAATAAGATCTATTAGAGTAAAATACACCCGTGGTACCTAAACTATTAGTCAATTATCATCCTTATCCCAATTCTTTGAAATTGCAGTTTTGGATCACAAATCTTTTTAAATGGGTTCGTCCTGGTGGGATTCCATGGACGCCATTGTGGTGTGAAGCTAACCAGCTGCCCACCTATGTAGTTAGCATTCACAGGTTTATATATTCTTAATTGTTTCACTTACAACATTTATGTGAGATTACTAGCGGAACTCACGTGCTTCGCGTGTGGGTGAAGCCCCGTGTAATTTTGATGCATGCACACTCTAATTCGGAGGTGTGTCTATGTAGGCTTTCTCATTACACGACAATATTATCTTTCAAAGAAACTATTTCTAATAAGGCATGAAGCTGAAAAATCACATAACTTCACAGACCCAAAACAAGTTTTATGGAAATAAAAAAACTGCTCTAAATGAAGGCCCTCAATTTCTCGTATTATGATCCATTGTAACTTTTCAACCATAGGGAGCAAGGTATGTGCGCATAGTTCACCTGTAGAAGGATTTTTGTTCATTTATTTGCATGTAATGGTATTTGGTAATACCAGCATCTTGACGCAAGCGAGAAATTATTTCATTGTTTACAATTGCGAAATATCACAACATCTTTACAGAATGAGACGACAATGATATCATTGCTCATTCTACAAAGAAATATCATTGCTGTAGAATGAGCAGGACGTCGAGCTGCAACGCGTCCTGCTCTTCCTTAGCGTGGGTACCCCGGTGCGTCGTGCACCGGTAGAATGTATGTGACTTCCGGGAAATGGGTAGGCTACGCGAGCTCAAAATCAAAATTTTCCACCATGATTCACCCAAGATCACATGCGAGTAGGGGATCACAGATCGTTACCCTTGACGCGCCGAAGCAGCGGAAGCAGATGCGCGCACATAGAGGAAGTAGACCACCGAGTGCTCGCCTCTGCTGACCGGTGATCACCGAGTGTTCGCCAGTGCTTGCCGATCCTCGCTGGGTGCTCGCCAAGCGCTTGCCGGTGCTCAAACCGAACAGCGGGTCCGCGTACGGCAGCGCCTCTAGCGGTATCCACACGAACCGAGCAGGAACACCACACGGGGTGTGCTAGCATCTCGCCGTGCGGCATTGTTTTTAGGGAGCAGGAGGGGGCGCGACAGCTAGGCGTGGTGAAGAATCAACTCGCACCAAATGCCGCCCCCATGCCTCCCCTTATAAAGACGCGCTAGTGGGCTTCACCGCGCTAGGGTTCCATCTCCTACGCGGATCACATCCACGCATAAACTCTTTAAATAGTTCCAACCCGTTAAGTGTGTGACGCGTTAGGTTAAGTGCAAGTCGGCCGTGGATCCTGTCGACTGGTGGTAATCTGGGGATTACCGTCGGCAATGAATTTGTACGAGGGGACGCTATCAAGAACTAAGCACAAGACACGGGTTATACAGGTTCAGGCCCTCAATGGAGGTAATACCCTACTTCCTGTGCTCTGGGATTATATGGTGATCAACCTGCTGCAAGATGACCGAGATGATTACAGCGTATGCTCTCAGATGAACTTACTTGCCTATGGCCTCCACCCCCTCCCCTTATATAGTGTAGGGGGGTAGAGTTACACGGTAGCACGTGATACACGGTACCTAATCTTGTTATGCCGTTACATGTCATGCATGTGCTAATCTCCTAATTACATGGAGATATATTTTATCCCCTGGAACTTCCTTCGAGCTCAAGGCTCACGTAGCCCGAGTGGTCTCTAACCCTGACCGGCCGACTTGGATCGCCCCCATCTGCTCCCTTATGGGCCTTCTAGAGGATACCCTGGGCCCATGTTGTCCACAGCTAGAGTGGGCGTGTTGGGGTACAGGGCCATGGGTACAAAATTGAGGTGACGTAGCATTTGTCAGATTTGGTCCGCTTGATTGTTTTGATGATTTCTATCGATTTCAGATGATTTTGAGGTGAGGCTAGATCCGTTGGAAAGCTTATCTCGTAAGTTTTCAGTAGAGTGCTCATTTACTTCCTTTGGACGCCGTATATAGCATGTGCATCCTTTTTTGTGTAGACTGGTTACACATGGTTGAACCGAACTTGTGGACGAATTGGGCTTTCTCTTAAGCCGGCCTTGGAGCGACGTGACTTGTGGGTGTTTGGCACATGTTGGTGATGGAGAAACACATTTCTTGAAAACGCTATCATGCAGGTGAGGTGGCCGATGCGGTGGTGGTGATGACGTCTTTTTTGGAGGTCGAGATGGCCGGTTATGTGACTGACCTAGCCAATGTGGGGTTGGTGAAGCCATGCATATGTAGCTATCGATGTGTTCACTTCATTTTGATATATTGATTGCTAAAATTATGTCATAGATGTATTTGTGCGAAGAAATTTGTGTCGGCTCGCCATTCTTTTGGATCATGTGGTGGAGAAGTTGACGACGTCGATGCAGACGAGGAAGTAGTAAAGGAAGTCGATAGAGCCTTATTCATTAATATACAAGTCATACCCTCATCACCCTCTTCTTAAATTGGAGTCGTCCTTGACTTCATGACACATCTTTTGATTCAAAACTAGAGCAACTTAGTCTGACATGACTAGAATGATTGTTAACCACTAGTCGGGCGCATTCATTTACAACACAGGGGGGTTTCATGCTTGAACAAATATAAACTCGGCATACCATATACTCTCCTTTATTATTATATTCTCAATTGGATGAAAATTATTTCTATATAAGCATGACAAATTAGAATATAAAGAAAGTTTCTCCTCTAAATTGTTTAGATTACAAAGAAAATTGAATTCAATATAACCCAAAGTATTCAAAGAAAATATTAATTTTAGCTTATCATCTTTGGTTGCATTGTGAAGAACATATTTATTTTCATTTGTAGCATGGATGTTTGATTCAAAAACAGAAACTACGTGCTCATTCACTAGTTATGGTATTGATAAAAGTGAAGCATCTCACGACTCTTTTGATCACAATTAATATAAAGAAAATTATTTTTTGACAAAGGAAAATTAGTAATGATTTTCACTAATTATTATTGTACAATAGCGTGAGTAGTGGACAAATTTCGCTCATCAAATACATTTTCACAATCTGCAAAGACATCATCTTTTTCATTACTTTGTAGGGCCTCTTCAGTTGATGTAGCTGCAACTTCTATGTTTTAATCTTTATTTGCACATGTGACAACAATGGTTTCTTTTCTTCTTTTTCTCTTTTTTCATCCTCCTCCTGGTAATGCTTACCTTCCTGCAAAATGTTAGCGACAAGAATAAGTGCAACAATGGGGATCTCTAATGAAGCTAAAATTTTTTTAGTAATTCAACGAGCATGTTTTCAGCTCTAGAGACACATTTGAATAATTGTGAAAGAGAACTATATGTTTCTTCAATGAGAATATCTTGAATATCCTCGTTAAGTTCTTTCAAAAATATGTTTTCAATTGTCTTTACATTCGATTAATCCACTTGGTCTTAACAATATTTTAAATTTTTGATAGTATTCTTTTACCTTCATTTTACTTTGTTTAAAGTATTTCAAGTCAACATAAGCATATTCGGCATCATAGTCATCAAATATATCATTGAAAGGAGATAGAGAAAAGATAGAGCAAATGTGTCGTACTTCGCATGCCGATGGAAGGTGTGACATGCCATTGTTAGTACTCCCTCCGTTCCAAATTGTAGTTCACTGTTGACTTTTGGAGACGCCTTTTGACCATTCGTCTTATTAAAAAAATAGTGCAAACATGCAAAAATATAAGTCATGCTTAACATATGTTTAATGATAAAACAAATCACAACAAAATAAATAATATTTACATATATTTTTTGAATAAGACGAATGGTCAAATAGAATATCGAAAAATCAACAGTGAACTACAATTTGGAATGGAGGGAGTAGCAAACAAGATATACACAAGTATCTCTATAAACTAATAGGTAGTGGAGCTTCTCAAATCACTAACACTCAAGCATTTACCCTGCTATCAATACGTACGATCAGCGGCTGGTTCGTGATAACAAGCTCGCATATGGTAAAGCAATAACATGGTTCGTCCTTGCATGATTTGTAGTTTGTGGAGCTTGGATAGGTCAAATATGTAGCAAAAGAATAACAATGGTTCAATATAAGTATTGCAAAACTGAAGATTAGTCCAAAGTATCAATGTGCTTGATCGGCCTAGACCTAGACTTGAGCGAACAAGATGAAGGGTTAGGTTCTCCGGTATGCTGCACCGACTGAAGTTCCTATTTTGCTCACCGTTTTTTTCTTTTTAGAGTGTGGCTATTTTGTTGTGCTAGTTTTTCTTATACTTTACTCTTTTTTTTTGGGGGGGGGGGGGGGGGGGGGAAAC